>OX411307.1:130000566-130538460 GCA_948150685.1 Rhaphigaster nebulosa
TAAGACTTGAGTCCTTCTTTTTTAAATTCTCTGATTTATAGTTATAAACGTATCCGCTTCTAAACTGTAATATCAATATAAATATTGTTTTTTTAATTATTAATAATTAAAAATTATTAATTATTTGTTTAATTTAATTATTTTTGTTGCCTTTAATTTTACATCTAATCTAATCAATCAGTCACTCGTAGTGTGACAGTAAGCAAATGAAATCTTAGGTGATATAATTGGCATGTCAGGAATAAGGTAGCCTAACTTCAGTTTTAAAAATATATTATTTTAGGATGTCTCTTAACCAACTCATTTTCAGCCTTCTTCGTATATTTTCAAGCAGGCGCATCTAGCTCATATTTTGTATAAATTTGTTGGCATGTTCGTGGAATGTATCATAAAATGTTTTATATTAAATCTGAATATCGTACCTTGGTTATGTGTAATATTTTGTTATTAATGCATCAGAGTTAATAAGTAATGTTTTAATGTTTTTAATTGGGAAGTCTGTATTTTTTTAATGTGTCTCTTTATCTATCCCGAAAAATTGTGAGGCGTAGGCAGGCCCCGATTTATAAAAGGGCCAACTGGACATACAGAGCGCCAGTTTTTAAGGGGCGGTAGAATTTGAGTTACGAAAAATCAGCATTTTAACGTACGGTAATGATTTGATTTACGAAAATACATCCTACCATTTAGAGCACAACAGAAAGACGTGTAATATCCCCTTGATTAACCTTAAGTACTTGCCATTGACAGAATCATGGGGAAATGTTAGTTTATACTAACTATTGCACCGTATTTAAACTTAAAGGCCTTAAACAAAAAATACAAAACATAGTCTTTGAAAAACCGTAGTATTTAGTTGTATGTGTGTGTTTACCATTGATAATAAATAAGCTTGAATGTGGTAAATTTTCTAATATTTGGAGGGAACTGAAAAAAGAGAGAGGGGCGGTAGCTAAAGATTATCTACCCAGAGCGGAAATCGGGGCTTGGACACAGATTTTAGTAACTGATATTTTGTAGTATTTAAACATAAATATAAACTAGTATTCTTATATTAACAATGAAGTTCCGAGACTTGGCGGACACCAAACACCTTTTTGCGCTAAATGCCAAAGATAATGTAATTGCAGGTCGGTACATCTATTGAGTGCAGTGCGATTAAAGGATGATTCCGTAAATGTTGTGCTTCTATGCACACCACTTTATCGCTGTACTGATCTTGTGGGGGATACCTCCCTTGGACGGGTAAAAGGAAAACAGAACCCGTCCTAAATTGTCAGTCAAACCAGTAAACAAATGTATGTATTTAAAAAAAAATTCTATTTTATCTGATATTAAGTGTAATTCTAGACAGTTATCAAGTTTATAACTGCATCTATCGTGAAAAAAGGTGCTATAAATATCCAAGCAAATTAATACTCGAAACAGGAACTGGTTAATAGTTAAAAGGGCTTGAAAGGTTGTCTCCAGTGGTTTTGCTGTGCTTTGGATCTTTATCAGGTCTGTAATTTTGTCATGAATAAATTATTAAACTCATTATGACGAACGGTTTCTGTATAACCATCAATTTCTTCTAAAGTAGAAGTCTTCTCTAAACGAAAGCAGGAAGTCCGCTCCAAATTGCAAATAAAAATGAGCACGAGAAAAGAAAAGTAACTCTAGCTGGTCAAACAGGATAAATGATTCGACACAATTAAAAGACTGGAAATTTGCATTTGGAAGCTGATATTTTTTTTATTTTTCTCTTACGAGGCAAGATGAAGAAGATCTTCGTGTTATGATGAACAGATAACCTTGAAGTGAAATCATAATGTGACAACATAAGACAGTGTCTATGAAATTAAATTTATATATATATATATATATATATATATATATATATATATATATATATATATATATATATATATATATATATAATGCTATTGACGACTATTCGACATACTATTCCGTTAGGACATTTCTCTCTTATTCCTTACGGAAATAAAGGTCCACTTGAGCAATCCACATTATAAATTGAGATTGCGAGGTTAAACGTAGTGCTAAACCTGTGGGGGAACGTAATGCCAACTTCGAATATGACGGCAACTGATTCTATATGTTTTTGATATAGATGGACAACTGTTTGACACGGATGATGGGCCAAGAATTTATTTTAAATTTTAAGTTATAATATTTAGCTATATATATTATGGTCCAACTTGTCTAAACTTAATAATATTCGTGTCAAGCTGATCAGAAAATAATTTATGCTGTAGCTGTTAACTTTAGAAAAGGGTCAATCCATTTCAAATCACCTAGCCCAAAATTAAAATGAAACTCATGGTCTAACATTTTGATGATTATTTTTTCATTGGTTCCATTTTTCATCCATATTAACCGTGTAAAATTTTATTTTTATATCTGAAATACTTTTCGAGATATTAATTTTCAAAAAAGGATGAAAAACAACGTTTTTGCAATTCCGGCAACTGTAGCGTTAGTGAAATAGTTTAAGTAAACATTCCATAACTTTGGCAGGCTATGAAGCCCTCGATAATATAATATGGATTGGGTCAATTTTTCTTTGGCCAGCTTTTGAGTAAAAAATGTTCATAGCCTCTATTGGAGCTTTGTTATGTAAAGTATCTTCGCAAAGATCCACTATTGTGTGAGATTTTCTCTTAGCGCTTGTAGAGATCACTTTTTTTTTTTTTTGTCTAATGTACATCTGTCATTTACGAAGTAATTTTTTTTTTTTTGCTTAGTTATTTTTCCTGCTTTTTCGTTTATAGAAAAAAAACAAAAAACATACTCTTTGAAGCTGTGTAGCGATTAATAGGCCCACTTGCCAGACCCGTTCCTCCCACTATTACCATTAGTAGTGTGTAGCGATTACAGGTAAATATTAATTACTTCTAGGCGATGAAGGTCAAAACATGAACATTCAATTCAGTTCACTCATACATATTTGTTTTTCAAGCCTCGGGTCTTTTGCAATAGCAAATGATGTGTTAGTTAAAAGATGTAAGGATGGGAATTATCAATAGATTAGTATACAAACAAAACTACAAAAAAATTATGTATCTGCTTTAAAGGGAACAAACATACGAAATGTAGATAGCCATGGTTTGATAACGTTCCCTAGGTCCTCTCATTACTAAAAAAAAATGAATTACTGACATTAAATAGGCGAAAGGCCATTCGGTTGGATCGCAGTTCTGATCACATTATCTCCGTAGAATTCTATAAGGCCGTAAATCCGACATTCGCCAGTCTAGGCACATTCTAGGGTGTAACGCCGCCGATTTATTTATTTTTATAAGAAGTGGCGATTTATTTATTTTTATTAGTTTAAACATTTGTAAAACTATATTAAGTGATTCTTAAAATACCCTTTTTTTAGAAAATTATATACATGAAGATAATATTATTAATATTTAGCTAGTACTATTACTATTATTATACAAATTATCGTCATGTCAAGCATAATGAACATGGGAAATGTGAAATTTGCTTTTTTACCTAAAAATTGGGTATCAAGAAGCTGGTTGAAGGGTGAGGCCAAAAAAGAAAACGCACAGCAAGTGTAATACTTCTTCTCATGTGTGGCGAAGTTTCGATCTAAGTTGTAGGCCTTCATCAGGGATAAGCTAAAGATACAACCATAAAAGCAACGGATAATAAATATAGGTACAGTAGGAAATGCATAGATCATTAAACAATAGAACAGTATAAATGGAGATATATGAAAAATTGTAGTAGCATGTGATATGAAAATTATGTATACAAGGCACGTGAAAATTATCTATACATGAATAAATGAAAAATTAAAATCGAAGAAATGAGAAACGAATGAAAGAATGAGATATAGAAGTTATAATAGAATACATTAAAAATGTAAGCGAAAATAAAAATATAGAAATTATATATGCCAAAAGAAAATATTATAAATCAGGGAATAATTTAGATCGTAAGTATAAGGATTTAACATCATATATAAGGAAAAATATAAAGATAGAAGCATACAAAAAAAAAAAGAAAAGATGGAAATAGTTATAAGAGGAAGGTGAACAAAAAAAAAATTGAAACGGAAGGAAGTCCCAAGTTCGACTTCTATCTCTAAATTACTGCAGTAATATCTAATCATATATATATATATATATATATATATATATATATATGATAAGTTTATTAAATATCTGACAGACAAACTATTTATTATAAAAAAAAACATTTTATCCTATAATAATGTTTTGTTTTTTTGTTTTTTACGGTTTTTGGCTTAAGACTTCCATTGAAGTCCTTTACAGCACGTAGTATTATCATGTGAGTTAATAGAGGTTAATGTAGTTGGTTTTTAGAATTCTATGGCATTTTCATCTATGAACTGACATAAAGATTGTATCATGTTCCCATCCAGATTTGCAACTTTTTGGAGAAATGTGTTGTGGTTTTGTATATCAGGGTATTTTATCCGATATCTGTGGTATTTGCTACATTTAACGATAACGTGTATTGGGTATTCGATGTTGTTACATTTGGAGCATTTGTCATTCTTATTAACTTTAATTAGTGTTAATCCGCGATTCGTTCGGCCATGGTTGATTCTTAGTCTAGTCAATAACGATATTTCTTTTCTGTTCAGCATAGTGCTGATATGGGAGAACCATGGTTGTAGATTGATTGGCATTAGGGTGGATAATATAATGATCTTTGCCTTTCGATCTTGATTCCCAGGTATATCTTTCTTACCATTCGCTAATATGTTGTTTTTTAACCCACCGGACAAGTTCCGGTAGAGGTAGCTTAGCGTTTTTTGCACTTTCTGTTCCCTGCTTTGCCAGCTTGTCAGCCCGTTCATTCCCATAGAAACCAACCTGGTACCCATTGGGCCATGAATCTGTTATTTGTTATGCAATGGACGTCCTGTATTATGTTGTTGATTAAATATGATGGGATTTGTTGTCTGTGAATGTTTTTGAGTGAGTTACGTACGGATGCAGAGTCTGTTAAAATTACTACTTTTTTGTTTTTGTATAGTCTATTTGCTAATTTGAAAGCCTCGGTGACAGCGTATAATTCATCACTATAGATACTAAATTTTGTCGGGAGATTCAAAGATGTTTCTTGTTTAGAATGGGCATCGTATATCCCTACTGCAACCTTGTTTTTATCTTTAGATGCGTCAGTATATATTTTATGATGATGTTTGAACTTTTCTGACAAAGTTTCTATGGTTTTCTGTTTTAGAACTGTTGCTGGTTAGTGTGGTTTGGGCAAATTGTGGCTTGGGATTAGTTTTAATGACGATTTGTGACTTTAGAATGAGGGCGAATGTTGTTTCTTAATGATGTCAAAAGCTAAGGAAAATGGTGTAATAAGTATACCACACACACCCTGCCATTTCAGTTCTTAACTTAAACTGCCAGCAGAACGATTATAAAATCGTTAGAGACAAAAATGGATTTTGACTTAGTGTGCAAGTGAAGTAGAAACAAATGACTGCTACTATCTTGTTTTATTTTTAAACTCTTTCCTGCAGTAGCAGATCCGAGGGAAGGGGAAAGAGGGGGAGTACCGCCCTGGCCTCCGCGGCATAGAATATTTAGTGTTATGAGTAGGCAGGTTGAACTTCACTAGTTCCAATAGGTCTATTCTAGTCTTTCTTGACTATGATGGATACTATTAGAGACTTTAACAATTTGATAGCCAATTCCGATCCCATTATATCAAATTTGTCACCTCAGTTTAATAATTTGGTTAAAAGGAAAATCTCACGGGAAGCGAGATGTTTGCTTTCAGAAAGTGAAGTTGAAAATTAATTTTATGAAAACCCTTTAAAAAAAAAATTAAGTAATTTCGTGCCAAATTATAATTATTTTATACTAGATTATAGTACTGCAGGAGTGTGCAGCATGCTATTGTTCCTAAATGTAATATTTCATTTGTACAACTAATTAGTAAAATTAATTGAGCATGACGAGTTCTGAAGAAAAAAAAATTAATATTTCATTGCATTCGTCGATATTAATAAAATATCTAGTATAAAGTAACTATACTTTGGAACAAAATAACATATTATTGTTGTTGTTGAATTTTTTTTTTCATAGCATTATTTTTCAAATTATCTCTCTGGAAGCAAAATTCTTGCTCCCTGTGACATTTTACTTTCAACCAAACTGAAGTGGCAAACTCGGATCGGAATTGATTAATAAATTGTTAAGTGTGTCTCTGCTATTTTCGATCATAGACCAGAATAGATCTGTTGGAACTTAAGCTCAACCTGCCTACTCATAATACTCTACTGATCTGAAAGCTGTTTATAGAAGTTTAAACCTATATTTACGAAAGATGCTGAGTAATTTTGGGGCAATTTCGGGCGATTTGCGTAACGGAATCAAATTGTTTACAATTGACTGACGCGTTGGAATAATTCTATATATTTTTAAAAACTGATGTTTCAGCTGTCTTGGGATCCACTAGCAGTGCCTAATTCTGCCCAGAAGACAAGAAATATTGGCAAACTAGCTCTAAATGAAAAAAAAAATGGTTTTCTTTCCTTCAACTATATTCCAATTTAAAGATATCATTAACGCAACAATAATGTCAGGTATGACGGGGAAACGAGATTAGTTTGTCACTATTGCAATCAAACTTCATATTTTAACTTTATTATTTTTTTTTTTTCAATGTCTAACGGAACATGCCAAAAGTCATGATTTGTTCTATAACCTTCAAAAGGTATCCAATAGCGATCTTATTAATTAGTTTTGGACAATATTAATTCTTCAAAACATTTTGGTTGGTAGAGGAGAGGGAAGTCAGTAATAATTTGTTTATAACTACATTTATAAAATAAACTATAATTCTTGTATTAGCCAGTTTTTAATTTTACCTTCACTTACCTATGTATGAGATATATAGTAAGGGGAAGTCCAAATAACCAAGTACCGCAAAATGGTATGGTGAGCACCATCCGTCCGTGCGTGCACGTGTGGGTGTGGTGTCAAGCTCCAAAACGAAAAGTTTTACGAATCTGAAATTGTGTATTTAAGGAAGATATATGCCTGTGATGTTACAGCAACATTTTCGCCAAAATAAACTCACCAGAAGTGCCAATTTATACCATAGATTTAATACATTTTTACAGTTTTCTCGAAAAATGATCTAACGATTGTGATCAAACTCGTTATATCAATGTACAATTAAATGCTCTTTTAATATTAGCTAGGTCTTATCCTCATTGAAATATTCTGAAAGGGCTTAAATACCGAATTTTCAAAATACTTCCTCTAAAGCACCTTTAATTTTGTTTATTTGAAATAATTAACCGTCTCTCTAAGTAATAAAAAAAATGGATAAATATTAACTATGAAGAAATTTGATAATTAACTAAAGGAAAAAATAAGGAGAAATATTTTCCCAGGTTAAAAATAAATATTCGGAAATAAGAATAGTAATATAGACGTATAGCTACATATTTTAGAAAAACATAATATCTAACATATAATATAATATAATATCTAACAGTATAATGTAACGTAGAATGACGAAAAACAAACAAATTTAATGATTGTTGTAGTTAATAATTTCTACTACTATATTATTTAATGAAAAATAAATGTTTCCATGGAAACCAAACAATAAATTTTAAAATGTATTTCAAGTAGTGTGATAAATGAAAATTGTGTGATGCGCACCGTACCAGATTTTTTTTATATGAAGAAGTAAACAATTTAACTATGTTTATAATATGAAATACAAACCAGGTATTGAACAGTTATTTTTTTTTTTAGCGTTTAGCCTGTGACTGTCATATTAAAAAAAAAAAGTTGAGACAGATGCCTCAGTTACTTAAAAATCGATATAAAAACAATGTAGCAAAAACGAGCAGCTAAATTACCTCTGTCATGGATTATCTATCAAAATAAATATGAAAGTAATCATAGTGGAGCCAAGTGATTGCCAAGCCCCTGTGGAGAATAGCTGATTTTAATAGATAATTATTGGATTTTTTAAATTATAATATCTAAATTATATGCCTACGTTTGCGATGAAATAAGTTAATAAGACAAACAACACTAAAAATTAAAGAATAATTATAATTCTGCTTTTGAGATAATTGTTGTTAATTATCTGTCTTGCGGTTATCACTCCCTGACCGTCCCTGGTGGACTGGCTAGCGCATCTGAAAACGAAATATGCAGGTTGTGTTTGGTTCCCGTGAAGACTCATGTTTTTATACCGAGGCTTGCCCCTCGATATTTCATTATCTGAAATTTAGGATGTATTCAGTGGCGTACGCAGGGAGGAGGGGAGGAGGTGATCAGGGGGATATACCTCCCCTCCTCCCCGAAATTTACGAAAAAAACATAATTTTCATAACCTGCAACATAAGATTTGTATTTTGGGTAATTTTATCTATAGCTTTATTTTTTTACTTTATTAGATCCAATGTTTTGCTTATCCTTAAAGCTTACGCCAAATTTGGCGATTATAGACATTTAGATGATTATTTGTCTTCTTGATTAAATCCATCCCCTCCCTTAAAACCTGTATTTCTGTTGAAAACAGGTAAGTGAAAGTAAAAAATATATTGTTTGTTTAAATTTGCCGCCATAATAACAAAAATTGCATATTTAATAATTTTCATTGCAGAAAACTCATTGCATATTTAAAATTTAATGAAAATTTTCATTAAGAGTAGTATTCCTCAATTTTTTCTATTTATGTAAATACATTCCCCTTAAAAAATGAACGAATGATGACTTTTTCACATTCCCAAAGTATTCCATTATTTACGTGAAGGGCATTTATCATAGCCCTTCAATTCAAGGTTAATGTGTTAATATCCCATTAACCTTGAAGGTGTCTTTTGGGTAAACTGTAAAACCAGGTTTTTGATCCTTGAAAGTTGCAGTAGTTTTTAAACCGGAACACAACAGCGGTCAAGTTTAAACTGCTTTCGTTTTTTTTTTTTTTTTTTTTTTTTTTTTTTATTTGCTTTTAAGATAAATTCCTGAAATGTTCGTCGTTCTATGTAAATCGGTCAATATGGTCATTATTCTACTTTTCGTCGTTTATTTATTTTTTATTTACGAATCCAATGATACTGTGTCAGTAAATGGCAAGGTCGACAATAATTCAAAAAGAAGAGTATTTTATTAGAAAATCTTTCATTTCTTTGTTTTTTGGCTTATAGCAGGATTTTTAGATATTTAATTAATAAAAAAGTATTTTGTTAATAACTCCCCTCTCTCTCTCCCCCCCCCAAAAAAAAATAATAAAAAATAAATATATTCTTTTATATATTTAATCTTTCTTTTATATTCCAATATATATATATATATATATATATATATATATATATATATATATATATATATATATATATATATATATAATGAGAGAGAGATGGAATAATATTTTTAACATATAAATAACAAATTGTATTAAAATGTTGTTTTAATGCAAATTACATATGATTCAATAATTATCTCTTTGTTAATCATCTATTAAAAAAATCGAGATTTTATGTGACCTTTTGAGCTTACATTTTGCAGTTTTCTCGTATCATCCTTCTTTTTGCAAGTTATGTGCATAATGTTAAAAGTGAGGGACGACTTAGTAATGAAGAACAACTCAGAAAATGAAGATGAAGAAGTCGAGGGTTAAAAAAAAAAAAAAATCAAATGAGAAACTATCGTAACAAACAATTCCGCAGACGAGCCAAAACTATCTAGAAGAACGTGAGGCCATTCCTCAAAGGTTTTTTTTTCTAGACTGTCTAGATTATAGACGGACGCCGAATGATTGTTTCCTCATTTTTTTTTCAATGGCAGTTTGCAAGAGAAACATTAACCGAATCGTAATTAGTTTGGATACGTGAACTTGCCTAATATCAGAAATTGCATATGGTTTATTTTATTATGGGCATATCTTGTTAATCCTGAACATGAAAAACTCAGAACCCGTTTTTATTTGCTGCAAGTTGCAGTATCTGCAGATATGGGTGACTAAAATTTTTGGTATCGTTTTTGAAATTGAGATTCATATTTAAATGTATTTGTTTCTAAAAAAAGCTTACTGCCGATTGCCGTTTAAGATAAAGAAGAAGGGAAATAAAATTAAGTACAAATATTTATTCGTAATTAAATTCTTAATTCATACTCGTATATCATAAAAATAAAAAACAAATGATAGGTCTAAAGCAATTATAGGAAAAGAAAGATCAAAATAATGATGAAAATACTCTAATATGAAATAGGTGTATATAATCCGTGTACTTAAAAAGTGTATAGTATGCAGTTTCAATATGTTCGTTTTCATAAACTTGCACCACTACAACCAATGGAGAATTTTGGATGCAGTACGTTGTCACGTTCAACCCACTGGTTTTCACCCAACCCATTGAAGGATCAGATGCCTACTTTATAAAGACTGCGTGTACTCCAGAAGAGGCTTACGAACCCTAGATCCAATCCACGGCTGCTAAAAAAGGAAATAAATAAATTTTCTTTTTTTGAACTTAAGTCCGGGATTTAAATGTTCCATACCATACTCCAGTCAGCCTGTATGAATGTATATTAAATATATATACTTGCATCACTGAACTCAGTTATTAAACTGTTGGTATCCTTAATTTGAATAAGAAAATAATTAAAAAAACCTATATATATATATATATATATATATATATAATGAAAAACACCACCAACTAAACCTGGTAGCTCAATTGGAGATATCGAGCTCCATCCCGTCACTTCAACCCAATCTATGGCAGATGAATCGCCATTTTTCACCTTCAACCGATACCAGATTATTTCCATAACGCTAACAGAAACAATGGAAACAGCAGCCCACAGAAACAAAGCCAAACTCCCAGAAAAAAAAAAAAAAAATATTTATATATATATATATATATATATATATATATATATTATATAATATATTTGTGTATAATATGTACACGTGGTATACATGTATTAAAATAAAATATTCATATAAATATAATTTTAATACAATTATTTTATTTGTTCACCATTCTTTCTGTCCTCTCAAAACGTATTGCAGTTTCGTACAATCAATAAAACACTATTTAGAAATGGCAATTAGTTTGGATTTGGGAGCAGAAAATAAGAGAAAAAAAAAACAACCAAATAATTTTATTGAAGATAATGTATGAATCAAGGTCAGTTTATAGAGTATCTTGTATATACCTGCTCAATGAGAGATTGTCTCCAACCACATTATGTGCAATATATATATATATATATATATATATATATATATATATATATATATATATATATATATATATATATATATATATATATATATATATATTATCTTTATGCACCTGATAAACTAACAAAAAATATTGTTCATGATTTATATAATATAACATTAATCTATATTTATAACGTTATTGTGTATTTAAAGTTTCGTCCATAAATAAATCCAATACTATATCTGATACTTTTTGCCACATGTACCAACTTCCGTCGGTCCAAAATGTTCTCAGTCTTACATTGAGTAGAGGTCTTACATATCTAAAAGTCCTATGTACGAACTATCAATCGATCAAGTTATTTTCAGCTTCTTGTAGTAAAGAGACATCGAAATGACATGTATCATGATTAAGAGTTTTATGTCGACTTCATAGAACTCTCCCATTACATCAAAGAAAAATATTTAAAGGCGATATTTCGTAATATATATTTTAGATGCAAAGGATGGTGAGGATTTACTTGTCCTTCAAATGTTTAAATGTCCAATAATTACCTCAGAGCCATGGTTTCTTTGTTTTTCTAAAACAAGCGTGATATTATCAGATCCCCGATTAAGACTCTCGTTTGATAATGTTAGAAAATTAATATTTTAAAAGTATAACTATAAAATTTATTAAAGATATCTCTATGCATAAATTCTTATGTATATATATTTATAATTTTCTAGGCTCTAGATATAGTGTTTTGTGATTATGTTTTAGTAATGTTACTATTTTAAGTATAATTAATCAAATGTTTTATTTTCTAAACTTTTTCCCACAATTTTTTATAATGAACAATTGATAATAACATATAAATGTGTATATTCGTAATTTTAATTTAATATTATAGTTTATTAGAAAAAATATTATTATTTTATTATATTTTATTATATTTTTATTATATTTTATTGTATTATTATTAGAAAAAATATATTCTCTTGTGATCATATTTTTAAAATGTTACAGTCTTATATGTGATTAAATAAATCTTTTCTAAACTATTATATAAAGATATATATATATATATATATATATATATATATATATATATATATATATATATATATATATATATATATATATATATACATATACAAAGCCTTTTTTATAATGAAGATTTAATCCAGGGGGATAAAATTATAGAAAAAAACTAAAATGCCGGAAAAGGATGAGAGCACAAGCCTGGAAAAGGCTAGATTGCGGAGAATTGGAGGAAATCGAATGAAAGAAAAGTTGTAATGTTCTCGAGAGAAGCAGGTAGCAATGCTGTAACTGACAATGAGACAGAGCATAAACTAATGTGGCTGATTCGAGGTCCTTGGGAGGTACAGCTGTATCACCCTGTTAAAGAAGGAACAGGGCAACGCTTAACTGATCCAATGTACCAACCAATGTGATTGGTCCAAGATCGTTGGACGGTACAGCTATATCAAGCTGGTACAGAAGGAACAGGGCAACGCTTAACTGATCCAATGTACCAACCAATGTGATTGGTCCAAGATCGTTGGGCGGTACAGCTATATTTGAAGCTGGTACAGAAGGAATAGGGCAACGCTTAACTGATACAGTGTAACAACCAATGTGACTGGTCCAAGATCGTTGGGCGGTACAGCTATATCAAGCTGGTACAGAAGGAACAGGGCAACGCTTTACTGATACAGAGTACTTGTTTTGTTTTTTCTGCGAATGTTTGAATAATCGAGTCAAGATTCAATGATGTTGCTTCTTTTCTCTTTAAATAACATAGATATTTATAAATTAGGCTATACTGTCAGGGGATGTTAAAAGTATTTTATATGATTTATTATAGATTGAATTTTGTTTTGCATATATTTGTTCAATATACTTTTTGACTGTATACATTTTTTTTAGTCAACTCTTACTTAAATCGATCCCCCTGGAAGCATCAGCTCCGATGATTTTGTTCAGTTACTTCCAGGCTGAGACTGAAAGTACCTGATAGTTCAAGAAGTACCTTGTGCATGTTCCTCAGGCGGATATGAACCGAGCTAAAATAGAATAAAATGCATTAATAAAACAAATAACCGGAATCTTGTCATAAGCACTCTTATGGAAGTTGTGGAATGAAAATAGATTAATTTCAAAGTGGTTTTAATTCTCTACGATCTTTACTTCAATAGTTTTCTAAAAAATTGTAATTGTAATTTTATACTTTTATAATTTCTAAATATAATAGTTTTTATTTTAAATCTCTATTAAATGTATACAAATACAAAACCAATTAACCCTTGAAGCAGTAATTAACATAGATTAAATACATTTAAATCTTACTTTATATTTATTAATTTAATTGTATTGCAACGTAAAACAATAATCTTCCGGAAAATTATTAAAACCCCGTATTATTGAAGATTTAAAACCATCGGAATATATTATATTTTATAATTATTTCTATTTGCTATGTTTTCCTTTCCATTATTGTCATGAACTTTTGATACAGTTGGCAAGAAGTAAAACCATCAGAAAGAAACTATTTAAACTAAATTAAAATATCAATGCTTGTAAATTTCGGGTAATAGTTTTATCATTTCGCGTTCAGTTACTTCCAGTGAGTGTATAGACAGATCTATTACAACATCCTTGAAATACTTTTATTGCATACAGGGTTACAGTTGCCTTTCATAATTCACAATTAGTGTTTCCTTGCTGTATGATGGTATCTTATCTGGCTTGGATCTATAACGAGAGAAGCCATACTAAATGTAGTAATATGAACAATAAGCCATATCATTATAATAACGTTACAAACAGAGCCAATTACAAGTCCTTTGAAAAATAGAATCTGAAACTTAACCAACCCATAAATAAGCTGCGTACTCTGTTTAGAGCTAAAATGAGACGCGTGATTAGGTGAGTCAATTATTAAGATTTGATTTAAACAAAACAATTTCCATCTTTCATTTACCGACATAGGTTTTCTTATTGAAACAAATTCTGATATTTAAAAATTTGAAGTACATTAACTTATGGTGGATTGATGCTCGAACCAAATATAATGATAGATTTCAGTTTCACATTAAATCGTTAACGGATTCGCTAAGGTATCGGACCAATGAGCATCTTGAATATTCTAAGCATAGCCACATACATAGCAGCAAGTGAAAGGAGTTTCGCAAAACTTGAACTTGTAAAAACATACTTAGCTAGGTCGATGGGTCACTAAAGGTCGAGCGACCTGGGACTGAGTTATGGAAATGGAATTTTATAATATAGTTCAACAATTATTATTAACACGTTTCATCACTGGTGGAAGGAATAGCGCACAAACAATGATTATTGTTTATCGCTAAGTGCTGAATATTCCGGCGCTTGTTGTTACGGTTAGGCGTTCGCTTGAGCGTATCGGATTTTCGAAGCAGATTGCGCATGAAGAGTGATAATTTAAATAGCTTAAGAATCGGAAAGTGATATTTTAATATTGTGGTACATAAATCGCTTCAGTGCAGAAGTAGCTTAACTCCGAAGATTAAATTGAATGCATTATCCATTTTTTTTTACTCTCTAGCTTAGCCCTAAACTTGGCTGAACATTTTAATGTTTTTTTTAGTATTTTTATGAATATGCTTTGCATAAAGATTTTTAAATTTAATAATTTTTACAAAACATGTATTTAAAAAATATATATCCCTAAACTTGGCAGAAATTTTAAATAATACTACTGTATCATGAGAAGAAGTGAATAAAAGAACTATGTCATGTGTGAAACAATACCAATTCTAGGGCTAAGTATTATAGATTGAGATAGGCAATTTCTGCATCAAATCCGTAGTAAGGTGAACTACTTTAAGTGATAAAATACAAAAAAACCTGAAGGCTATATAAAAGTGCCCCAGAGCGTTAATGCCTGCAGACTTACACTTATGTACACCCTCACAAGAAATTGATATTACCAAAGTTTCAGATCTCAAGTGTCCTCTTTGAAACTTGAAACACTGTAATTTTGTCACCAATTTCTCCTCTTTTTTTTTATTTTTTTATAACCATTATACGTCAGAAACATTTCTCAATTTTACCATAAACCATGGGCCTCAAGAACTATGAACAGGAATTTTCGGGTCACGTTCCAACATGTTGGACAATGCATTCTAGTGCTGTTTTTACCGGAAAAACTCAAAAAATAGAATGAAAAACGAATATAACTCAAACCGAAGTCATAGAGTATCCTTACCTAAGCCATATAGAAACCATAAATTATTTTCAGAATTATTGAAGAGTTGCTACAGATTAACATTTTTGTGCACTTCTTGAAGTTTAACACAATGTTCTCACGAGGAGACGCTACGGGCGTGGTTCCCCGATTTCAATGAAACGTTTTTTGTGATACTAGGCTGAAAAATATTAGAAACGTGTCCGAGGATTCTGGCCAATGTGTCCTAGTAGCCGACAGACAAATTATTTGATTCGATTTCTTTAAAATTCTAATTAAGGGTTTCAAAGGATGCTAAAAACGAATCTTTTTTTTTTAAATAATTTTTTGTTGCCTACTTTACTGGAAGCGTCTTGGTTTTTGTAATTTTGTGTACATTTAAATCTATTAAATACAATCGGCGATATTTTTTTCTTATTTTACAAAATAAAAAAATCGATTGATAAATAATGACCTTGAAATCCATGCAGAGCAAAGGCAAAAAACAATAATATAAATAATTGTTGGAAATTATATAAAATAAATTTATTATCGGCGCCTAGGGCGCATTGGCAAGGACCCTCGGACACGTGCCTAATATTTTTCTATCTAGTATCACCAAAAATAGTTTCATTGAAATCGGTGATCTCACGTCTTCCCCTTGTGAATAAATTGTGCTAAACATCAAGAAATGCACAAATTTTATCAAAAATTTCAATCTGTAGCACTACTTCGAAAAATATAAAAAAATTGAGGGTCAATATGACTTAGGTAAAGATATGACTTTACTGTACGACTTTTGATACTGTTTATTCAGTTCAAGAACCTGTAGAGTTATAGTCATTTTTCTCCACATTTTCATTCAAATTTTTTAGTTTTTCCGAGAAAAAAATCAATAGAATGCAATGTTCTAAATGTTGGAACGTGACCCTAAAATTCCTTTAATTAGTTCATGAGGTCCATGGCTTATAGTAAAAATGTTTGTGACGTATAGTGATTATTAAAAAAAATTACAGCGTTTTAAGATACTGTGGCTAATTATGGGGCACAGGAGGGCACTAGAGATCTGAAACTTCAGTAATAGCGATTTCTTGTGAGGGTGTGACATATGTGTAAGTCGGCAGGCATTTGTCGCTCCGGGGCAATTTTTCCCGGGCAGAGCCTTTTGTGATATGATAGTGTTCCAAATTCAGTTGAGAAGGGAGGGTTATCAAAATTAAATACATTAGACATTTAAAAAAAAAATATTGTTCTACTACAACAGAAGAGAAATCCCTCAATAAAAAAGTAAATTCCTAGAATAGTTCTAAAAAAGAGAAAAAAAAAAGTTATCCGGACGCCACACTATTTTGTAATAGAATAGCGAAACCGTAAAGAAAAAAAAAATTAGTGAACTTAGAACAAAATTGCAATTACATAAAGTAAATATGGTTAAAAAAAAGTAAAGAAAGTAACAACAGTTCTGCTATGAAGGGACGAAATATGAGTTCACTTTGATAGCCTTTTAAAATTTGTCAGAAAACAATTTTTGTTTATTTTTCTAAAATATTATATGTACGTTTGTACTTACTCAAAACGAAATTGAGTTCCTTTTTTTTGTAGAATGTCTTACTTTTTTTCTTTTTACCATAACTTTCGGTGGTAACTTCTGGGTTACTATATACTGCAATGTTTCTTTGTAAGATTCTTATAATCAGGCGGCAAGTGAGGATAGGCAAAGCGATGAAAATATATACTGCTATTCCGGTTTATATATTCTACAATATATAATAACAGATATATGATATATAAATACAGATAAGTGAGGATGGACAAAGTGGTGAAAATATATACTGTTTATTCCGGTTTCTTTGTTATTTTTCTTCTGTTGGAACACCTTTATTGAAGAAAAACGTTTGACCAACTGCATCTTTTATCTTACAATCTCCATTATTACATTTGTACTGATCACCCTATCCAAATTTGTAAAGAAAATAAAAAAACAAATATCGAAAAGGCTGTGTTATGGAACATGGATTAAATGAAAAATAATTCTTACTATCTAAAATAAAAATTATTAATTTAAAAAAAATCTAACTGCCTAATTGGAATTATTTAAACTGTTTTGATAATTTTCTTGTCCGATGTTTCTATTTTCCATTATTAAAACCACATACTAAAACAATGTCGTTCAGTAAGAAAATTTCCATGCTTATTCCGTAGTTATTACAGCCTGTTGGCAAATATATCCTTGAGTCTTGTAATACGTGAAAGATAATTATTTTTCTAAATGACCATTCGAAGAACTAATTACCTCTTAATGTAATTATTCGAGCAAAGTATATCAAAGATTTTTCTATGTCATTGGCTTTGTACGTTTTTAAAATTTAATTTAAATAAAATAGTTCACTAAATTTGAGTCTCGAATTATCAATAAAAAATTTGATAGCCTACATATTTTTTATTCTTTTGAATACCTGTTTTTGAATAAATTATTCGAGATTTTACGTAAAATTAGGTATCCATTCATCGAAATTACTGTTGATTAATCGAAAAATATCCTTTACAGTACGGGAATATGGAGTTATTTATGTTTTAATTGTTTCCTTTTTGTCAAATATAGGCAATGATTATTAATAATTTTTATATGTATAATATAGGTGCGTTTCTAGATTTTCTGTTTGAACAAAATTATTTTAATTTCATTTTAAATTTTTGACGTTATAAATATTCTCCAGTACTATGGTGATGGGTATTTTTTTGTTACTAATAATCTCAAATTATATACATTATCATTTTAAAAAAGTAGGAATTATTATATTATTTATCGATTAGATATGACCAACGCACCGGGATATTGGAGAAGATAATTTCATGGATTCAAGGGCGTATCCAGTACAAAATAGAAGGGGAGGGGGACAATATTCTAAATTTAATTTTTTTTTATGTATAGGGGAAGAGGTCCCTGGTATCGAGCAGTAATGTACAGTAATATTCAAAAGAAGATTATTTTTTTTTTTAAATGAATTCTTAAATAATAGTTTGCGAGGATTATCTGCGAAATGTTAAATTCTTCCACGTTAAATGAGGGAGAACAGCTGCCCCATCTTGTCTCCACCACTGGGTACGCCCATGCATGAATTCATGTAAATATATATATATATATATATATATATATATATATATATATATATATATATATATTTATATATATTTCTTGATTCCGTAATAATTCAACAATTTCCGGTTGTTAGTATTTATTTACTCAAGAACTTCTTCGAACTGAGCTACTGCTGTTTACGGCAATAAGGCAGTTAAATTATTCCAGGTATAATCAACATGGAACAAAGTACCTATACTTTATCGTTATAAAAATGATTCAAGATCACAATCTTAAAGAAACATAAACTCAATCCTGTGATTAGCTACATTCTTAGCATTAGATATTTTCTTATTGCAAACAATTTATTTTAGTCTTTAAAATTATCCTTATTCTTTTAAATGACTTGAAAAATGGTAATTTCCGTGGTAGTGGAAATAATACTAATTTACAGTGAAATGTTTTTTTGGTTATATGTTGCTATCGGGTCAAATTTTCGATGTGCAGTTTTCAACGTTTCAGAACCCCCGAGTCCAAAAAACGCATTTTTGGCCAATGGTCTGTGTGTCTGTGCGACGATTATCTCTTAAACGGGTGGACCGATTATTGTTTTTTTTGTAGGGCTTTACAACCCTAAAAGTATTCCGTACATGTTCCTTTGGAAACAGCTTCACCTTTTTTTAGTATTTTTATAACTTGATAACTACACATCTAGATGCTGATTTGAATGATAATTCAAATGTCTCAAATGATAATTCAAATTCAAAAGCTAAACATAAAAAACAAAAATCTTAATCGGATTAATATTAGCGAAGATACAGCCAACAGTTTTCATTTTGGACTATCGCCTAAAGCGGTAAGGAAAGTCGTGTGAATGGACACACCAGATATTTTAACTTATACTGTTAGTTTTTTTAATGGTTCGCCAGTGACAAAATGGGCGATGCTTCTAGTGTTATAGATATTAGAATGGATATATATGCATATGCAAAAAAGTTTAAATGGCCGCTTACGTCAAGAGAAAAACAACGTCTTTTACGTTTTAGGAAATAAAGTATTCCGTGTAAATCTGCCCAGAAGAAGTATGAATCGACTGAGGAATTTAAACAACTACATAACACTGAATCACGTCACTTACACCCGTTATATATAATTGAAGAGATACTTATACGATGCCTGAAGTGGGTGTGTAAACTTGTCGGAATAGATAACGAATGAAACACTAAAAGGGTAATCATAGCTAAACTGGCGGGTAAACGTCCACGGGGTCAGCCGAAACGTAAATGGCAGGATTGCGTTTGTCTGATTTTTAAGATTATGGTATTTTCGCAATCCTTTTTATTTATATGAACCAGTCCTGAAATATGGAAGCGAAGTTACATTCACCACCAGCTCAACAACTTCATATAAAGGTGCGTACGTAATGGCGATCCGATCCGCATTCGCTCCGAACGGTATGTTCTCCTCTCTATTTGTACCGGGTTTTGGAGCAGAGCACGATCCGTCTCCTGTCGATTTTCTCAACGAGCGCTTTGGCTGTCGCTGTTCTTTCGACGGAATCGTGACAGGTTTGTTTGTCTCGTGCGCATTTGATTATTGTTTTTTAAGATAATTGAAAAGTTGAAGTAGAAGACTACATTTCAATTAATATCATGATTTTATTATATTCAGGGTGTCCAGCGATATAGTATGAAAAAATTCAAAGATTTCAAGGTTGTGAACTGTAAAATTCAAGACACTTTTCATCAATTTAGTGAACTAAATTTAAAACGAAATTGAAACGATAAAATGTATTGGTTGGAAGTGAGAATGTCGACCATGGAGTCAATGGGGGAACAGAAATATACTCCAGTCCAGTCTAGGGTTTGCAGATCGGATAAGGTATTTTCACGAGTGAGGGCATACAGGTTATGGAAAGTAATGGTTTTAGGTATGATTAGAGAAGTTAAGATATTATATGCTATTTGGATTAGGTCATGAGAAGATAGAGACGAAACCGGCAACTGGGATGAGGAAAGAAGTTTCTTTGCAGAGTCAATAATATGCAAGGGTCCAACCAAGTATCCGACACCTCTCAGAAAGCATCAACATCCAATTAGAATCTCCTCCTGTCAATAAAAAACTGATAAACAAAACCTATCCCTAACCTATTCCCAAATTTTCAATTTATTAAAACAACAATTACTTATGATCCTTTCCCATATCCCACCATCCCACTCTCTACTCCATTATCAATGCTAACGTCTGGTTTACTTTTGATTTATTTTATTGTATTTTCATTTCCTATTCATTTTAAATATGTTTTATTTTTAAATTGTATTTCTTTATTTTTAATTTTTGTTTGTTTTCGTTTTTAGCAACTCCTTATTTTAATTAAGAAACCACATAACCTCTCCACCACTTACCTTTTTTTTTATGTCTTTACACCAGAATCCCAATTTTATTTATTTAGACTCATAACCTATCCAATATTTAAATGAATAGGTTAAACCAATCCTTCATATCAATAGTTTTTACCATAACTTAAATATTATTCTAGGTTTATTACTTAAATATTATTCTATTATATTATACCATTATTAGACAGGTTTAAAACTATTTTGCAAAATGACTAATGAATGTTCCCAACTCTGTGGCCACGAAACTATGAATATAGACCATCTGAGAACCTGCAGAGGTCAAGCAAAGGAAGCAGTGATGCTTCTATTTGACAGCATCGAGGATGGGAATCATCTACCTCAAAATGAAGATACTAACATAACTTTCCGAAATTCCGCCTTTAGGCTTAAGGTTTAGCGGCAGCCAGGACCGTAACTGACAAGGAAGTCGACAGCTGTAATCTAATTGAAGCAGTAATAATTTAAATAACGGTAAGGCCCTGACCTGAACTGATAAGGTTCCGTTGGTTTGAGTATTTGTTGTGGGCATGCGCAGCTCGAAGTACAGTCAGGTCTTGGAAATTTAGACCTCTGCCATATTGGAGTCACGATTCTGGAGTTTTACCAGTAAAATATAAAAATAAACAATATTCAATTATCTAAGTTTAATTAGTAGATTACATTTATATATAAATAATGTTAATTAATCCTAGGTAAAGAGAAATAGATACTAATATAAATGGCGATTGTACTGAGATATTTATCAAATGAATTACATGCTTATAGATGAAAAGTCTTCAAGATAAAAATTTGTTATAACATTTACTTTTTTTTTGTTAAAGTATAATTTTTTTATATCTTTTTTTATAGTGATTCATGGCTAATAAAAATATTGTTTTATAAATAATCATTAAATTATTTCATAACCTTCATCACAGTTTAACATTATACTCATTTGATGCACTTTTCTTTGCTTTGCCATCCATTTCCTTTATATATATCGATACTTTTCTAGCGATTATCGGTGGATATCGATATATGGTTTCGCAATATCGCAAAATTTCGAATATCGATATTTTACTTCCGATGTTCCAACCCTAGTTTAGACCACTTGCAGATTGATGATGATGACTCCGTCTACACAGAAATCCGTCTATAATGGTCAGCGCGTCACAAAATGGCTCAACAGCAAAGATTGGTTGGTTAATAATAAATATATGAACGTTACTTAACTTTTTTTTTATATAATATTTTATTTGATTTATTTAAGTATATTTTATAAAACTTCGGTGGTTCCTATGTTAAGGATACCTTTAGTCGCGTCCACTAGATGCTTAAATTGTGCCACTGCAATAATGCACATATTCATTATACGAGTACATAATATGCAGAAACATAATGTTCTAATATTTATATGATTCCGGATCTTTTACATCCTTTGCATGAATATTAATATTTTGAGTATTTATAGTAGAAACATAATTGCATTATTCTGGTAGCATTAGGAAAAATATTTACGAAATATTCTTTTTTGTAGTCATTATTCTATATATTTATTAGTTTCTTACAGAATTTCATGTTATGTATTTAATATGTCTAATGTTAATTAATAGCTAAAGGATCGTCATTAAAAAAAATTTACATTACAGCTAATAAGAAAAATTCCGACGACGTTTATGAATAATCCTGGAATAGAACTAACACTTTTCGGATCAGCCAAAAATAAAAGTAAAAGAAAGGGAGTTGGTACAGAAAAAATGATAACGTTTAATAATTTGTATTAAAAACTAATAGGTCAATTAAAACAAATTTATGTAATTATTAAAATGGGCTGATACTAAGAAAGATCATTTCCATTTGTTAACTGCTTTGATGTAAACATAAAAAGGAAACGTTGACCATTATATCACGACTTGGAAGGCTAGTGAGTAATACACGGGTCGAGGCTAGCAGGATAGCCATGAGTAGGGCAAATCCTCTCACTTCCGACACAGGATACGCCGTTCCTTCAACTATGTAATAATTGCCAATCCTAGATTATATTTATATTTCAAGGTCCTGTATTTTCGATTGACACTGATTGATAAAAAAGCGGCACTAGCCAAGGCAAGGATTACCTTGATTGACCTTTTGGATGATAGTCCAACTGATGCTATTGATCTGAGTCTCAAGTCCACTAGTCTCAAACCCAAAGCCTGGATAAGACACTTGGATTTGTCTTGTGCATTCCACTTCGATGCCAGAATATATTTACGTTAATCAACGATCATTAATTATATACTTTCTGTAAACTTAGGAAACCCGAAGGTTAAATGCCAATATAAGTAAAATCGTTACATATCCCTTTCTCCTGAAGGCCGTCATAAACCAAATCTACGAAGTCAGACTTAACACAATCATTCCACGTCCCGGTCTGTACAGCCAATCTATTCCATATAGTCTTGTCGGTTCAGAGCTCATCACCTTTTTATCTTTTAATTATCCAGCCCAACAACTGTGGCAGTTATTTTATTCCCATTTTAACCGTCGGGATATTATTACTGAAATTATATTTATTTACAAGACAAATATAACATAAATGTGACCTAGGTTAGATCACTCTACTAAAACACACACATATATATATACATACCTGCATAAATAAAATACAATGTGATATAGTTTAGTTAATTGTTAATAAGCCAACAAAAAAACTCTTTTGTTATTATTAATAAATATTCATTATAATGTTGACCGAGGAAATGTATATAGAAGCTTGGTTGGGGATGCGGTAAATGCAGAAACATACAAATAAGAAAAAACTTAAATTAAAATACCGAATTGAGAATTTAAATCTTAAATCTTCATTTGTTGCGGTCTCTTTTCAAGAAATTAATCTTCTTAATGACAGAGTCTTTTATGAACTTTTTTTCCATTAACTGTTTTGATCAGATTCTTATAAGCTCTCTCTCTACATTTTTTTCTTCACAAAATTCCATACTTATGAATTTCCAAAAACAATCAAAACTTTTGCATAGTTCAATGAACTCAGAAATTCGTGAGAGCACTGCCATAGATCAGACGAACTTGAATACAACAAGCAAATATAAAAGATACGATCTTCATATAGGAATTTCAAAAGTGTTCACTTCAGTTAACCTCTGAAACTTAATGCTAAGGCCTCGCATCTTCCAGGTGCGTAAAATGTGCGATAACTCGTTTTCACACGATATTTCACGATGTTGCCCGAACGATCCAAACATTAAGTTAATGGGGGACTGACCACTAGGAAGATGCTTCTACATCTTACAAAATCACATTGGATTGGCTTCTGTGCTGCAAGATTTCTAGAACTTTGATAAAGAGATAGGCACTTATGAAGACAGAAATTGACCCTGCAGTAAGAAAAAACATCAAGTTTAAGTACGAAAGCTTTTACACGAAAGCGCACGTAAGTGAGGAAGGCTATCGCAAAATTTACGCATCTAATAGGTACTAGACCCAATGGTATCATATTCATCCTAAATGTATAGGAATAATACGGCTTCACTTTTGTAAACTGCATTACATCACTCTTTCAAATTAAAAGTTAATTAAAATAGGATATTATGGTAAGATTCCAAAACAAAGCCTTAAGTCCCTCAAATACCTGTAAATAATTAGGCAGTCAACGTTTCACCTGAAAAATATCAATATATCGATATTTTTTAGAAAACATGTCGATACTTTTTTCTCGATGTATCGTAATACCGATATTACAATTTGACAACCAATAGTTTAAGAAAGAAAAAAAAGAGAACAAATATAAATTTAAAAAAATCTACTAGGACGGCGGGTACGACAAAGAACCATAAACTATTGTGCTGTGGTGTGCTCGTATTGCTATCTATAGTAGCTGTGTTCTAGGGATGGGATGTCGAAAGCAAAATTTCGATATTGGTATCTTGATAATATCGGCATAAAAATATCGATATTTAAAAATATCGTTTATATTGTTATAAAAAAAAAAAAAAGTTAATCGAATTGGAGGAAGATTGAAAGATAACCTGTTTCTTGATATTTAAATCTTTCAGGAAATAAAAATATCTTAAATATCAGGAACTTAATAAAAATAATGTTTTAATTATATTGACACAGAAATATAAATATTTCAAAATATCGTTGATTCTTTTATCAATTTTTTATCAAAAAAAGAACCGAAACAAATTGGCAGGAGGTTACGAGATTATCTGCTTCTTATTATTTAAATCCTGCTATAAATGAACATAATAAGAACAATATCATATTGATATTGGTAGAGTAATATCGATATTATAACGATAATATCTTAATTATATAGGCAGAGAAATATCAATATGTGTGTAAATGGCTCTTTAATTGATCCTTTAAAAAATATCGAGGCCCGAAATATTGATTTTTTTTTCTCGATATATCGAACTACTATTTCGATTTATTCAAAAACTGTCGATACGATATATATCGACATATTTTTCGATACTCACATGCCTAGTTTTACCTATTCAGGTATCATCAGGACAGAAAAATATAGTACATCTCATATTAACAGTTATAAAAAAACTAACCAACTAGAGATACTATATCACTCCAAGACAGTTCACCACGTACTTCATTTGTTATAGTGTATGTGCTGAACTATTATAGAGGTATCTATATGTACTTATACAAATAGAAAAACTAGGTCACCCAATGAGCAATGTCGGTTTTTAAAAATCTGTCTGTTTATGTTGTTATTACTAATCTCTCCTTTACAATTGAATTGTGTTTACATATTTTATTTATTATTGCATTACGTACTCTTCTATTTATCATGTTTTTTTTGGAGAAAGTTAGTTAGTGCAGTGGTGGTTTGAAAAGTTTCGAGCAGGAAACCACAATCTTGAAGATGAGCCTCGGACAGGTTGACCAATTAACCTGCTTAACGCCGAACTCCTGCAGGCTACTGTTGAAGAATATCCTGTTGTAACAGTTGAAGAAATAGCAGAAAAACTTGGATCGACACATTCTACTATCCACCGTCATTTGCAGCTGATAGGAAAGGTGCAGACATTGGGAAAGTGGATCCCTCACGAGTGAAGCGTCGCTAATTTGCAACAACGTGTGAACACTAGCTTTTCTCTCCTCTCCCGTTTAGATCAAGAACCTTATCTAAACAGGATAGTAACTGGAGATGAAAAGTGGGTTTTCTATCGCAATGTTTGACGGTCGCGATAGTGGTTAAGTCCTGGAGAAACACCGAGAACAGAAGCGAGAGAAGGACTTTATCCGAAAAAGTAATGTCTGTTTGGTGGGATATGGAAGGAATCCTTCATCTCTAATTCCTTGATCTTAACCAAACTATTACTAAAGATCTTCTGTTCATCAGCTGGATCGATTGAAGCGGGCGATTGAGCAAAAACTTCTCTCATTTATCAATAGACGAGGCATTTTATTCCACTATGACAATACGAGGTCCCGTGTTGCAAAACAAACAATGCAAAAATTGAAGGACTTTCGATAACAAATTATTCCTCACCCACCATACTCTCCTGACTTAGCGTCTTCGGATTATCACCTTTTTCGTAATCTCCAAAACTCATTAAGCTGCACAAACATGAATTCAGTCGCTGAAATGAAAAGCAAGGTGTTGGCTTTCTTTAATTCAAAATCAAAGGATTTTTCCAGAGAAGGTATACAAAATTTGGTTGCTAGATGGAAAACTGTTATAGAACAAGATGGTAAATACATTTTAGATTGAACGTATTTCATTGGTTTTTTCCTACCCCTTATATCACGCAATTAAATACCGACATTACTTATGGGACAACTTGGTACATGATGATGGACGCATTTGGAACGTACAGTATTGGAGTTATGCACGTTTTAGACACCTTGGATCACCTTGAGAAGTTCAATGAAACTGGTTATCACTAATTTACGGGAAATTCCTCGTAATTGGCTTGGGTCGTTATTATGGTCCATCTTTAGGTCTTATTTTAAGATGGGATTCCCATTAGATTACTTGTTTTTCAATTCTGTTGCAATGTTCTTAGAGAAGCCAGAAGATTTGGTGGATTACTTTAGACTGTAATTGCGAGATGGGCTCGCTGATAGAGCTTCATTGTGCCATGGTCAATTATCTTTTTGTAGAAACGTATTGCAGATGCTTCCGGTAATCCATTAGTCACAGGAATGTATTTGTATTTTTTATTGTACGTCTCTTTAATTAATTCTTATTAATATAATGACTAAATAGTTATAACAATGTGAAGGCTAAATGTAGAAGTGGTTATGGAAAGTGTATTTAGACATCCGTGTACGTAGTACCCGTTTAATAAAAAAGAAGAAAAGGGTAGTCATGGTTTGTGAAGATGAAAATCTATGATGCCTCTCATAATTTTTAGATTAGAGATTAGAATAGTTTAAATTAATGACCATTTTTTTCACATTTATGCCTAAAAACACTGGAGTTTTTTTTTGTTTTTTTTTTTTTAGTAAATCATTCCACACCAGCACTTTTCTCTTTCCAGGCCCATCTTTTTTTTTTTCAAAGACTTTAAACAATACGTAGTTTTGCTAAAGTTTTAAGCAGAAGCAAAGACGTTGCAGGCTTTAGTCCCTACCAAAGAACAACGACGAGTCCATATGGATTTTGGGGCCCTTTCTCTATCTTGAATTTGCATTCAATGTCGTGTCTTGCTTTGTGCTTGCTCTATCCACATTAAAATTTTGACATAAACTTTGTATAATTTTCAATGATTCTCTAATTTAAGGTTTCTTAATCAGAATGGTGATTAGTGAGCATCGCCGAACTATCAGTACCTTGAGGTACCTGACCTATCAGTGACATATAAGTGTGAAGTGGCCTGGTTCAGTGGGTTAAATAATGTTTTATCTAAAATATTTACAACAGCATTGTACCATTATGTTTCATGCGAAGCACATTACTGCGGACAAATGGCAAATGTTACAAGTCACTTTTACGTCTCTTCAGATGGCAACTTGTAAATAACATTTAGTAGCTTTTGTCGACTTATTACAATTTGGCACCTTTGTTTTTTCATAAACTAAAAGAGAAAGACTAAAACAAGAATACCCAAAATTATTAAATTAACGAATGAGACACCATAATGTGAAAAAAAAACATTTTTTTAAGGAAAAAATGGCATAACGATTTTGTCATCTGAGCACCTAATTTCGGTCCTTGGGATTTGATGTAGTAATGTCTTCAAGCTTAAGTCAGGTGAAGTATATGAAGAAATGTTGCTATTCTATGGTTAAGGAATCTTGCCTCTCGGGAAATTCTAGCCTCCACTACAAGATGACCTTGATGAATTAGTTGGAAGTATAGGTGAGCTCTGATAGGATTGGCTACACTGTGATATAGCCTAATAGTATCATTCTCCCAATGTTACATTTTTAATTAGAATTATTTTCATGTGTTTGTGTTAGCTAGAGTAAAATTAAAAAATATTCATAATTGGAGGTAGGCTTATCATTACTACAAACAAGGCGCAGTCGTAATTATCCAACCATAGAATTTGATAAGCTCTCGACATTGAATGTTTACTACGCTGACAATCTCGCCGGAAGTTATTGATGTTTCCGCCGATAGGTCGGCAACAGCTCTTGTTTATGGGAACAGAAACCGGGACAAAAACAAGAGAGGTCCAGGTAGCTAAATTGGAAATTTTAGTGGGCTCAGGCTTGCAATTATGAAATGATCATAACTCTCAATTCAAACAATGAAACAATTTTGTTAATATTGGATGTTTTGGAAAAACATTGTAAGCCAAGAGAAAATGAAACCGTAAATTTTTTACTCGGAAGCAGGGTTAAAATGAACCATTTGAGGTTTTTTTTTTACCGATTTTAAAACATTAATCGTTCCCTGTAAGTTTTGTGATCAGGAAAATAAATTATTGAGAGCTCAAATAGTTCTCGGGATCTTCGAGAAGAACACCCAGGAAAGATTATTGAGCGAGGATTGTTCTTTAGAAAAAACAACAGTTTTTTGCAAATCAGTCGAGTAAAGGAGGCCAACATGAAACTGATAACTACGCGTCCAGCCACCGATACAGCTGAGACTTTTGAGGTTAAGTCAAAACCATTGGGCAAACCTACAACCAAAAGTTCTTCAATGCAATTCAAGTCATCGGACCGTTGCTGTAACCGTTGTGGTTGCATATGCATGCTTTGGAGCGTTGCCTTGCTATTTGCCAAAAATTAAATCGTTTTACAATGAATTATAACATGAAGAATCTCAAACAAACAGAGTTAATTGAAGTAAAACTTATAGGCGTTGAAATTTCTCTACAACTTTATTCCTGTGATTCGAATGAGAACAGTACTGTCAACGATTGATTATCGGAAGTGAGGATTAAAAATAAAGTAATAACGTTTAAATTGGACGCAGGCTCTCAAGTAAAAGTTGTTCCTGTGTTGAAGAGCATTGATAAGGCACTCAAAATAAATAAAACTGATGTTCGCCTTCCCTCGGAGAGCAGACTTAAACGAAAAAATACCCAATTCATTGTAGTAGAAGAAGAACGAAGGCCAATTTTGGGTCTGAAATCGTGTGCCGACCTGGGACTTCTAAAGAGAGTGGAGGTTCTGAATATGTCAAATTCGAACGAGTTCATCAAGCAAAATCGGGAAAGTCTTTAGTGGCCTTCGCTGTTTTCCAGATATTTGTAAGTTCAAAATTTCTAAAGATACTCCCAGGACACATCTCGCTTGTAGGATTCCATTTAAAAATCAAGGAAAAATTGAAAAGTTGTTTTAATGATTTAGTAGAAAAAAAGATTACTGAATGAGCCCTGTGAGTGGATCCAATAGCCTTGTAATTGTTGATAATAGCTTCACTCTTCTTTGCGTTTGTGAATAGATCCACAACATAAATACTTCGGTCAGATAAAAAATGTTGTCTATTTTGATAACATTCTGAGTTTTGTAATTGAGTAGAGAAACTTAAAGCCACATTTGATATCGGCAGCAAGAAAATACAATATCAAGTTTAATTCTGAGAAAATTCAATATTTTGTAAACGAGATAAATATATAAATATCTGGGATTTATATTTACTAAAGGGTAGATCAAGACAGAATTGAATCAATTCTGAATGTAAGCCCACCAAGGACTGTGAAGAAGCTTTCTGAGTTGTGTGCACGTTTGACATCATTGTTAAAAAAAGAGACGCTTTGGCTTTGGTCTGATCAACACGATGATTCTTTTAGTAAATTAAACAAAATATTTTCATAAATTACCTTGCTTGCTTATTTTGATCCAACTAAAAAAGTAGAAATTCGAGCGGATTCATGCAGCCGTGCTTTATGGTGCTCGTAATACAAGAAGGGAAGCCGATTATGTATGCCAGTAGAGCATTGACCATGTGTAAACAAAAATATGCTCAAATTGAGAAAGAATTATTAGCTGTTGCGTTTGCTTTCTCCAAATTCCATAATTATGTTTATGGTTACACCAACGTGATAGTATCCATTGATCATTCCCCTTTAACCTCAATTATTCATAAAGATTTGGACAAAATTAAAAATAATAGGCTTAAACGTCTTTGATTAAAGCTCTTACCCTATAAATTTGAACTTAAATATTTGCCGGGAAAGTCCATAATAAATTGATTGATTGATACATACAGTAGGGATCCAGTTAGATTGCTCCGTGTCGCAGATGCAAGTTTTGAAAACGGAAACTAAGCCAGATGTATTTTTAAATAAAGTTATGAAATTTTATATTGAAGATTGGCCCAATTCATTAAGTGAGTGAGGAGACATGATATTACAGTTGAAAATGAATTGATTTATTTTGAAGATAGAGTAATTATTCCCCCTTCTTACAGAAAACTCATCCTGAAACTGCTTCATGAAACACTTCGGACTTCCTAAAATCAAGGACACGATTAAGAAATTTTTCTAATTGGCTGGAGTACTAGTCAGATATAACTAATGTTGTAAACACGTGTAATGTGTGCCAGAAATTCCAAAGATCTAATACTAAAGAGTCTCTGCTTCTTAATGAAATCCAACCAATCCCTTTCAATTGGCTGAATGTTCTTGAATTCGATTGTAACTATTATTTAGTCGTGGTATATTATTATTCTAGATGGATTGAATCAAAACAGTTAAAAGATAAATCGTTCAAAACAATAATTCAGTGCCTCAAATCTATTTTTGCCTCATTTGAAATTCCAAAGCTTGTTATTCCCGATAATAATTCTTTTAGATCTCTTGAAATTAAACCTTTTTCAGATAAATGGAATTTCAATGTTTGCATCTATAGCCCCTCTTATCCCAAGCAATGGCCTCGTTGAAAAGACAGTTATTGTGATGAAATCTTTGTTAAAAAATTGTAGTCATGAGAAAGATGATTTATAATTGTATTTGCTTAATTACTGGAATTCCCCCGTTGCGGGATTTAGTTACTCTCCTTCTCATCAACTCCTCCAATGTTGAATCCTTAGATCAAAGCTTCCAACTGATGATCATCATTTTATGCCTGCAGTAATTAACGATCCTAAAGTTCGTATTTAAGGATTGGCTTCACAGAGATATAGCCTAATAATGTCCTTCTCTCAGTGTTACATTATTAATTAGAATTATTATGACTGAGATCAGGGCGGATCCAGGATTTTTCTAGGGGAAGGACAAGCTTAATTTTGCCCTTCTTTCATCCCTCCCTTCCCAATAAAAAATTCAACTATTTTATAATTGTATTTTAGGTAATATATTTCGAAATAAATCTCATATTAACACTTTTTATTGACTGAATTAAGCTTTAAACAAACAAATAACCAATCAAACAAAAAAAAAATATAAATTAAAATGATGAACATGTAAAAATAATAACATTAAAATTTCACTTTCCGATCTTTTTTTGTAACAAAATGTTTCCATAAATTATGATCTCCTCAAGTTTATGGAAGCAGCTCGGTTGCGCTCTATGGAGATTATACTCCGATTTGTTAACTTTTGTTGAGCAATTTTGCTCCTCAAATAACTTTTAATCAGTTTCAACTTGCAGAAATCCCTTTCTCCAAAAGAAATTGGGATGATAAAGAGTATGCAGTAAGGTTGGGATACTCCTCTTCCAGATTATTTTTATAAATTAAATTTAATGTGGATGATGCAGTGATACTTCCCAGCCTCCCTCTATTGCCAGCGCATGGTGTATGAAACTTTCAATTTCAAAAAGTAATTCTTCGTTGTTAAGGTCATCTACATAGGTATGTGCCAATTCGACAGCTTTGGCCTTTAAATGAACTTTCATTTATGACTTTGGACACCACTCGAAAAACTAAACATTGGACTGTTACAGTAATCGGGATCGTAAAGAAACAAAAGGAAATCGAAAACAGACGAGGGCTCCTGATTTGACCCAATCCCACTCTATAAAATTAATCGGTACAGGGTTTTTTTTTATCGTTATTCATAGTTAGTTAAACTGTTATATTCCGTTTATACATGATATTCAAAATAGCTTTTCACACGAAATGTTGAGGATTTACTAATATAAAATATATAAATAGGAAGAATTGATAATATCGTCCCTACCATGTCCAACTATGGAATGTGAAAAAATGCCGTTTTCATATTCGTCACTTTGAAACGCACTAGTTGAGGCAGACATTGCACGCAATCTTGAATTCCTAATTCTCAAGAGTTGACTCCATTTGTTTTTTGGAGAGTTAGGTTTTGGACTGTTACAGTAATCGGGATCGTAAAGAAACAAAAGGAAATCGAAAACAGACGAGGGCTCCTGATTTGACCCAATCCCACTCTATAAAATTAATCGGTACAGGGTTTTGTTAACGTTATTCATAGTTAGTTAAACTGTTATATTCCGTTTATACATGATATTCAAAATAGCTTTTCACACGAAATGTTGAGGATTTACTAATATAAAATATATAAATAGGAAGAATTGATAATATCGTCCCTACCATGTCCAACTATGGAATGTGAAAAAATGCCGTTTTCATATTCGTCACTTTGAAACGCACTAGTTGAGGCAGGCATTGCACGCAATCTTGAATTCCTAATTCTCAAGAGTTGACTCCATTTGTTTTTTGGAGAGTTAGGTTTTCAAGACATTGCCACAATACTTCCCTCGCTAGGTGTGTTTTAAAGTGAGGAATATGAAAATCGCATTTTTTCACATTCCATAGTTGGACAAGGTAGGATGTGGAACCTCACTTTGTTTTTGACTTCCTAGTGCTAGAATTTTCAAAAATATTGTATTGTTCCCCTATGGTAATTTTTAGTTTTATATATTAGTCCTGCACTAATATAATTTCCCATTTGCGCTCCTCCACCTACCAAATGAGCGAAATTCTATTTTATCAAAAAAGTCAAATTTCTGCGGAAAATATTGTATTGTTTTTTTTATTTTATTTTTAAATTTAACTCTGAATATCAAGACAAAACAATATGTTTGAGGTGAAAAATTAATTTGGTTATGTTAACCCTGCTTATTTTCTATTCTATCATTTCCTTCTCTTCAATTAGTGACCCTAGATGTCGATGGAACAGTTTCCTTCTCATCATCACTTGTTTTAGTTTCGCTTCCAGCTGTTTTATTTTTGCTTCTCTATGGTGATTCTTGAAGCTGTTTTGGCGGGGGAGGCAGTGGAACCCGGTTCCATATAACCAGCACCCATGGGGTTCCATATATAAAATATCGCCCCTTATATTTGATATGTACTATAAAAAAATTGGGAGACATAAGAACAGATTCAAAAATGAAAATCGTTAAAATACACCCCTTTGAATCAATGCAGAGTGCGGATATCTACAATTTTTTTGGTAACAGAACAATAATAACAGTTTGAACTTATCTTCTCAAAGTTTTAAAGAATTAATAAAATAAAAATGAACTTTTCAACATGAATACTCCGTGACAATTAAATCAGCAACCTGCCCTGCACATATTATTAATGATATGTACAGATTGAGGCAGATACTGAAGTTAATGAGTTACATTATCACTTACCGACAATATTAAGAGGTTCCATATTACCATCACTTTCCTCTAATAATGAACTTTTTTCAACGTTTTTCGTGGTAGGTTTATCGGATGAAGTTTCTAATTTTTCCCAGAGGTCTTCTTTTACATATAATTAAATCTTAGAACTGACCAACCTAATTCAATTCACCTAAAAAAAAAATCTTTTGTAATCAATGGAAAAAAATTAAAGCGTTCGAGTTTAAAAAATCAATATGTTTTTACGATTAAAATTGGTTCCATAATGTTTTTTAATATGAGGAACTTGAATTTGATGTCGGTTTTGTAAAAAATAAATAAAAATGTGTTATAACTATAAGTTGCTATATATGGCTGATCTTGCGCGATCCCTGCTTGTGCAGTTCTAATTATGGATTGAAAAGAAGCGAAAGAGACGTTGGTGGATGTGTGACATTTTTGCGAAGGGTCGTTGTCAGGGCCGTTCTAAAATATTCGGCGCCCATGGGCTACTAAAAATTATGCGAAGATCATTATATATATATAATACTTTCTATTTCATTTGGAACAAGTTAATTAGTTATTTTTGTTATCAAAAGATTTTGAATATAAATAACTAATAATAACAAAAAATATATAACATCGATAAAAATTGCCGCCCCGAAAGCCTTGCGGCACGGGGTTTTAGCCCATTTAGCACAGTGGTTAGGGTTGCTCTGGTCGTTGTTACGATTGCAGTTATATTATTATATATACGTAGTTTAAATGTCCCCTTCCCTTCCCCACCCTAGATCCGGCCCTGCCTGAGGTGATTCCAAGAACATCATTTGTACAATAATGGAGGACCCGGTACATGCCATATGACCGAGAGTCCTTTTCTTGAATGTCAAAAAAAGGAGTTATTATAAATACTTGTGATTATGAAATAACTTACACATCTCATTCAATAAAATAATGTAATAAGCATAAAATTATACCCCTGAAGAGACAATTAGTATTAGTGTGTTCTCCTGTGCCGTACCGCTTCCGTCCAGGATAATGAGATTGTCGGCTGTCTACAGCGAATGCTTTGTATTTTCAGACTATGGAAGAAGCTATTTTCCATCTGGCCGATGCGTCCTTCTCTCCGAGTTGGTGGCTAGTTAATGACTGGTGGGGCGTCTAACTGATAAGCAGGTGAAGTGAGGCTTAATCCCCGTTCAAACTGTTGGGCGGCCTCCTGCTGGTGCGTCTTTGATGGTATGGATGGCTTTCGGATATACGAAAATATGAGACCTGGGGCCCCTGAAATATATATAACAAAAACACCGAGAACAATATAGCCAAATATAAAATTGGATGCTGTGTAAATCCGACTTCATTCCCAACTAGTAGGTTTCTCCCTACGATAAGGCCCTCAGTTTATAGTCAATACATTTGGAGATTCTCAGAAACCTAGAATCGATTCAGGGCCTAGTGTATAGAATAAAATTAAAGTGAAAAAAATATATTCAATCCATTTTTTTAAATTTGATTTTCAAAGTATTTCTAAATGTCATATGTGTTTTATTATGTTCTTCCCCAAGGAAGGCAGTTAAGGCCCAAGAAAGAATTGTATATAAGAAAAATATTGATTTGTATGCTATCACCAAATGTAAAAATATACAATCCTGTCGTATATGATGTTTTTTTAATTAATGTGAAGACATAAGTAAGAACTCATGAGTACATTCACCATAACAATTTATTGGGTGATTCAAGTGGAATTCAAATGAATTGTTTGCTGGAGTAACGTTGGATATGACTTTTTTTCACAATTATTGTACTTTTTTTTGGTGGAATAATGTTTGTTGTGACACTCTGTATGGGAAAGTTAATTCCTAAAAAATATCGATTGACACTATCTAGCAGTTAGTTTGAGAATTGTTAAAAAGCCTTTTTCAACGTTGCTCCAGCTAACAATTCAATTATAGAATAAAGAAAGTGAATCCACCTCAACCAATTCAAACTCTATGACAAGATGAAATAAATCTTGCAATAATTATTTTTAAATTGGCGACTAGCGTGCTCGGGGAGTATGATGAATCAATTGCTATTTGCGTATTCATCCCCTCTTCTACTGGTGGAGCTTGCGTATAAAAGCTGATCCAAATGCTCATTTCTGTACCAGGTTCGTTCTTTTAATCTCTTCAAGCCCACTCCTTTTCTGTTCAAGCCTTCTCTGATCTCACTGCCATAGGAATTTACAAACTTTGAGTGATATCTTAGCAAGGTGGACTGACTTAAGTCCACCGTGGTGAAGGTGGACTGGGTGGTTGTCATTTATGAATTACAGACTTCAACGGGGATATCACCGAAACCGATAAATTTATCTATCCGGCTATTATATTTGTGTCTGCCTTACAATTTTGTTTTCAAAATAAAATTTTTTGTCAAAAAGTTATTTCACAAATTAATTATAGCTAGATACCTGAGTTGTCGTGCACTAAAAAATAAATTAAAAAACTCAAAATGTGTGAAATCGTGCAGTAGGTACCCAAAATGTGTAAATAATACCTTAAAAATACAAAAATCATATTTTTTGTTTAACTTATAATATTAATACAGGGAAAGATTATCTAACCTTATTAGAGACATAGCTTCTGAATTAAAAATTACGCGTAACATGGGAAAACATCTAATTCTAATACAAAAAAAAAATACGATTTACCTAAATCTATATGAAAGAGAAACATAATCTATAAATTTTATAAGTGAAAAAATAATTATTAACAATATAAAAATTAAATTTTATTATTTTTTTTTTTTTTAATATGAATGAATAAATCAAATTGTTTACTTTCTGTTAGAACTGGACATAAAATAATAAATTCAGGATATTTTATGTGACAAAGGATAGTTCTGCATACTGAATTATCTTAACTACACGGTTAGCTGGAAATTCTTTTTCTCTATTTCAAAATGTAATTAGACTTTTCTATTTTCTATTATTGTTTTTCAAATATGTCTTCAATCATATATCTATTAAACCTTAATACCTTAACCTTAAAACCTTAATGAGTAATATGTTAATTTATGTTTCTTTACTTACTGAACTGACTAAAGTTCAGTAAGTATAAAATCTATTTGTTATAAATTTTTGTATATAATGTATTAAAAAAAAGATAAATGCATGATTGTATTTATTAATTTTAGTTTAGTTAAATGTTCGCAAGATATTATTTATTTTCTCTTTTTCAATGTTATTTATTGTTTATTTTTATACTTATTTAATTTCTAAATAATTGTATGAATCTACTGATTTATTTATTTTAGACAAATCTCTCTTTCTTTAAGGCTTAATTTTCTTTATGTACATATCTATAAAAATTCTATTAATAATTCTACTTGTATATTCGAAATATGTTATTTTATTTTTTTATTCTTGTTTCGATGCTTTTTTATTTTGTTTTATTTCTTTTATCTTTCAATGTTTAAGTAAATTTTACATTTGTATACCGCATTAATATAATTTAAAATGTAAACTGAACATCGTATGCATATATAATGCTGTTTTGCATGAAGTATATACACTTAGTAAATTAACTCGTCTTGCATAGGATTGCACAGGGCCAGAGAAAAAAAAATTTATATATATATATATATATATATATATATATATATATATATATATATATATATATATATATATATATATATATATATATATATACGTATCAAATACTTACTGAATTTATCTATTTGTTATTTGTTATTTTTGTATATGACGTATTAAAAAAAAGATAAATGCATGATTGTATTTATTAATTTTATTTTAGTTAAATGTTTACTTGTTATAAGATACTATTTATTTTCTCTTATTTTTTCTTTTCTTTTTTTTTCAATTTTATTTATTCTTGTATATACTTACTGAAGTTATCTATTTGCTATAAATTCTTGGATATCTCAAACGTTCAATTTGATGCTAATAAAATCGAAATCATCTAATTTAGCTGGAATATCCAATAGCTGGAAAAGATTTTATAAAATAAAAATCAAAATCGTTCAATTAAGCCCAAAAAGAGAAAACGTACAATATAGACTTTTAATATATCAGTCCATAGATCGTGAATTGAAAAGATAATTGGTTTTAAAGCCGCTAAAAACAAACGAATGAAGTGTGCAATAACATGGAAATCCAGTCTCTACTCATATTTTTCTTTTAGTTACGCACAAGTAAATAGAATCCGGAATTATATAATTATAGCCAATTAATTCTTTTAAAGATTACATACTTATCAGGTTTTCAGTCAAACTGACTAAAAATTTCATCAATTTGGTGATTGTTCATTAGGTTTTCGAAGTTACGAATGTCAAATTTACCACCGAAATTTTGTTCGGCCATGAGCATTTTCAAAATTCGGTATAGGTATCGTTTTCTAGGTTTTCAAGGACGCTATTTCCGAATTTACTATCGATTTCCGATCGCGCATGCGTAATTCGATTTTCGTTGTTATTGAAGTTTCTATGATAAAGGGATCGTTTAATAGGTTTTCGAGGGTTCTGATTCCATTTTTTAATTGGATTTTTAATCGCGCATGCGCATTTTGCATTTCTGTTACTATTGGAGTTTTCTATGATATGAGGATCGTTTATTAGATTTTCAAGGTTCTAATTCCATTTCTTGAATTGGATTTAGGATGCGCATTTCGCTTTTCCCTTACTTTTGAAGTTTTCTATGATATAGGGATCTTTTATTAGGTTTTTAAAGGTTTTGATTACGTTTTTTGAATCGAGCGTGAGCACTTTGAATTACTATTAAAGTTGGCATTTATTTGGTACTGGTATCGTTTATTAGGTTTTTGAGGGTTCTGATTTGATTTTTTTTAAATGGACTTGTGATTGCTCCAGCGCTTTTCGATTTGCTGATACGGTTGAAATTTTCTTTGTTATAAAAATCAATTATTTGTTTTGTTTCTTTGTAAATTCAATTATAAACATAGATTGTAAGATTAGAAGACGTTATCTGTATGAATAAAATGCAAACCCAAGAGAAAAAGAAGATTAACTTAATACATATGTATATATTTTAGAATAATAGGAAACGTCAGTTTACTAACATGGTCGGACCACTTGGATAGGAATCCGATCCTACTGATATATATTGACGTAATCGTCCTCGCCATTATCGTTTCAGGTATGGTTGACAACCAAAGCAGTTTGGACGTGGTCGTAAATTTTTTTTTAAACCTAGATAGGAAGAAGATTCTGATTGGAAATGTCAGATTTAAGGGTTGTTAGATTATTATTGATATATTTTTAATAAATTGATTGAGCCCGAGCATTCATCAATACAATCATTAACTTCATTCAGACGATTTTTAATATTCATCTCAAAATGGTAGATCATCTCGTTACGATGCCCAAGAAATACTTTTAGAGATAAAAAAAAAAATGGAGAGAATAAATAATATGCAATACCATGCTAATAAATAATAAAGGAGATATCTATTTGGATGGGAAGAAAATAGAACAAATAGATAATATAATATATTTAGTGCTTCTCATTTGAAAAAATTATAAATTTTGCTATGGCACAAATAGAATGTGGAGGGCAATGCTCAAAAAGAAATGCTACTACAGAAATAAAAGTTCTCTAAAAGAAGGCTATGGAACAAGACTATCCTTTTGGAGTTAACATATGGCCTCGGGACATGAATCATAATACACGAAACTATAAATAAGATGAGAACTTGTGTAAGATGGAAATTTAGAAAGGTGGACAAAAATTGAATTTAATAGTTCAAAAAAGTTTTAGAACAGTCGGATATATGTTTTTTTGTTTGTTTTTCAATTCCATTTAAAAAAGTAATTTTAAAGCTTCAATAACGAGGTTTCGTTTTGTCAGAATAAGATGAGAAAACACTGATATTAAAGATCATGCTATTAATTTCAAATCTTTAGGTTTTCTTATTGTTCAAATTGGCTAAATTTTAGATTCAGTTGATCTCAAAAAAAAAAATCACGCAGATTTAGCCAATAATGAAGCTTGTTAAGACCAACTATAATTTTAGGAAACGAAGGAATATTTGATAAACGGTTGAAAAAGAGACTTCTGATTCTAAACGTTGTTTTCTGTTGTTTATAGTTCTTCAATGAGGTTAATAATTTTTTAACTGGCATATATTTTTTATTTATGTTGCTAAACCAATTTATTTATATAACACTTTTTTAAGGCGCATAGCCATTTTTCTGTTAAATTGTGTGAGAATCTATTTGCATTGCTTGGTAGTGGCAACACTCAGTGCCGGATTAACCATCTACAGGCAATGTAGGAAAACGCATGTGCCCCCTATCCCGTGAGAAAAATAAGTTAAAAGTAGTTTTAAATTGCTTTACAATGATTTTAGGCTTATTTTTAAAGAGCAAACAATGTCACAAAATAAGTTTATGAGGTACATAATTATTTTCTCTCGAAAATAAAACTCAATTACACAGATAGACACAGACAACTGTCCTGACTTTACTTACCTCAGCATTATTCGGCAATGTTTCAATATAATTTCTGAACGCATTCCAAATTAACTCCACAACTTATTTGGTAACTTTCATTACCAATGTTGGTAGCACTGATTACTTACTGTTAGTTTCTCATAAAAACGAATACTGAGGGATTTCCTATCTCGATCGATACGTCGAATCATTGGCAATATATTTATGTATTACATTTTTACTCGTTCAATTTTCATTTTGCTCAGTCATTGCCACCATCAATTCTTTTACGTTTTTCGAAAGTATTGCAATATTTCGAATTTAGTAAAGAATGCGACATATTTATAGATAGCTTGTGCAGAAAAGTACTTTGAGAAGATCGACGAAACTACGTAATAAAGAAATTCAGAACAATGTAGAAAATTCAAGTCTTATTAGGGATTGATAAATTATTTGCTACTTCGTCGTAGTCACATCGTACAAATCTCAAACACACCTCAGTCAGGTAACAATTGTATGTGTTCCAAGAGAATGTATGAGGTAACACACATTGCCTTGGAAATCAACATGCCTTCCATATCGAAAAGGTTATTTTTATTGTTTACTGTTTGGGTGAGGGGGGGAGCGTGATTATTTGTTGAGCGACCCGCATTCATTTTATAATGCGTGTATCTTTCCGTTAAATGTGTTTAAGAACAAGTTACTCTAAAGGACAACTGCTTCAAGAGTAAAGAAATGGATCAGAGCTATAACTTGAGATTAAATAACCAGAGATTAAAACATAACTTCAACATTAACAAATAAAGATGAACACCAAGCTAATATGCAATATATAATTTGTTGCAGGACTAAAAAAAATCATCAGAACTGGATTAACAGCAGCAGGTATTATATTTTGCTCATGGATTTGACTACAGACAGACATACATGAAACCAAATTAGTTCCTTGATGTCTAAAACATGAAACGCGAGTGGACATTTTCGATTCTGAGGACAAAAATGTTTTCACTTCCTGCGTATTCACAAAGCTTCCCTAACTTCGGCAGCAAGGAAGCAAAATCAGCATTAACCTAATTATTATAAACATGAGCCCTTATTAAGACTAATACACACAATAATTTCTGTTTGCAAATGGAACATTTGCATTTGTGATAGTATACAAGGAAAAAACGCTCCCATTTTTTATTTGCTTTGAACACCTTATATATTAAAATTTATACTAGATGAATCATTATTATATGTAGATTATATAATTATTTATCTGTCATAGGTGTGCTACCGAGGTTAATAAAGCATTTGTGTGAAAAATGTACTGATAGACAGAGGACAGCGCTCAAGCAGATTTTCACCTTCGTTCGAAGTAAGTTCCCGAAGGAGTGGGAACAGCTGAAGACTCTATACGCAAGTCCTGAAGATCAAATAAGAATGGAAAAATTTGCGGCAACCTGATGGGCTTTTCATCATTATTAATGAATAACAAGTCCGTGCAATCAATTATATTTGTTTTCCTTTATTTATTCACACAATCGGTATACAGTTTAAATTCAGTGTATAATTTGAATTTATTGCTTCTAAATATATTTACATTATGTTCAATGTTAGTTAATTAGAAATAGGTTATGACAAAAGTTCCAAAATATAGATATAATACTGGTTTAAATTAAATAAAATGGTAAATATAAATATAACTGTTCCTATGGAAGTCATAACAAGTCCTATGGAAGATAAACTAAACAAACGTTAATTTTTCTGGAAAAAGTTTTTCATTTTTCTGGCATAAAGTTGAATTTATTTGACAAAGTGCAATATTGATTGCTCAGTTATGCTTGTAGGAGCTAAAAGTGAATTTTAGAATATTAATAATGTTGGCTGACAAAAAAAAAAAGAAGCATTAATTACAATTTGGCTACATTTATGTATACTTTAAATTTCGATGTATATCTCTTCCATGCCTGAATATAAGAGTTACAAGTTTTTAACAGTTTTGAAATTAGGCTCTTTTGCTTAACTATATAGATGATTACAAAGTATCTTAATGTCGCTTCAATTAAGTTATTGTAATGCAAAGGTAAATTAATGCATGTAAATATCATTTTATATTATTCTGTAATAATTTATTGAATTTTTGTATTTGTACTTTATGATTCCTATCAGTCAATGGCCTTTCTCATAAAACTGTAATTTTCTCTAGTGATGAAAAGAACAACTAAATGGTATAATACCGTATATATATTTTTTTTTTTGCATAGAATGATTTATTTTATTTGTTTGTTGCTTGTATACATTTTTTAGATTTCAATAAAATTATAGTGGAATGGCCAAATTTTTTAATCCTATTTTTCCCTCAGTTATAAAGATTACCTAATAATGTTAGAAACTAAATGACTCATAAAAATTTTAGTCCTATTGTGCTTCGGGCTTGCCAAATTAGAATTAATATTAAAATTTAAAAAAAAAATGAATTATTAAGATAATAAAAAAAAAAAAATCAATTATTCACGATTTATTCAGTTAATTCACGATTAGTATTAAAAAAAAAAGTATCACTCAAATTAGAGACAAATATAATAATATGGCCGGGTGGCCACCGGTTACGAAGCTGACTGGAGTGCAGCGGAGTTGGCATGAGGTGGCAATAGGAGTAGAGTTTAGATGATTGTGAGATGTATGGTTGTATGACAGTGCGAAAGGTACGAGCCCCTCTTGTTTTGCTTTTAATTAAAGTAATAAAAAAAAATAATTGGAGCTGGGTCTTTAAAACAATAATCAAAACATCAATATTCGAGTAATAATCTCTTTACTTAGAAGTGCAATGTAAAAATGGTTAATTATTTTTTCTATACACATTCATTTTGAGCAGTGCGGATTTTAAATTTTTCATCATTATATTTTATTAAAATTTGATACTTTATAGTTACAATTATTTGGAATGTGTACCATAATATGGTATATAATCAAATAAATGTTAATAAATTATATTAACATTCAATTGTTAACATAATTATTTAAAATAAATTCTCATGGTTTTGCTATTCTCACTAGGCCCTGACTAAACATCTTTCGTAGAAATGAATGATCCACTTTATCCTTGGAAAACTGCGTGCAACTCTCTCCATTTCATCCAGTTTTATTCTTTACAACAAATATTAGTTTTGAGCCGGATGATTCTGACAGTGAATTTACATGTTTTGTGAGTAGTTTATATTCTTTAAAAAATTGTGCAAGTGCCTATTTAAAAAGGTAATTGAAGCACGGATAATTTCATATGCTTTTAAACGAAAAAAATAGTGAACAATTCAAAAATTATTTTAGAATGATAAGACATCATTTCAGGAAATATTGGACGTAAGAAAAAACAATATATCAGCTATGGATTAGGGATGTAAACATCGATAGTTTTCAAATATATCGAAATAGTAGTTAAACATATTACTAAAAAAATATCGATATTTCGATAAATCGAGCCTTCGTGTTTTTAACATTTGAAAGAAGGAGAAGAGGGTTTAAATTGAATTGAAGGATAGGGTACTATAAATTTATAAAGCCTTAGATTTATAATAGCTTTAATAGTAACTATTAAATATTTATATAAGCTTATCGCAAATAAAAACTATCAATTTGTTTACATTTGTCGATAAAAAACAAACAAAAAACCTTATTACTAGGAACTAAAGAAAAAAAAATTAAACTGCTTAAATATAAAAAAAAATAATTGGAAGGAAGAAAATAAATATTGAATGAATTTTTAAAAACCTATCAAAGTGTTAATATTTATTATTAAAAAGACTTATTAAGAACTAGAGAGATATGAATTTAATTGCTCAATAAAAAAAATAAGGAAGAAAATCAAAATTGAATTAATAATCACTAAGACCTACTATTATTGGCACTTTCGTTAAGAACCAAAAAATAAAAAAATGATTACTAAAATAGAATACAAAAATAATTAAACCATTATTAAGGTATTGTGTTTAAAAATACTCTCATTTTTATGTGTTCGCCAGCGAGGCGTCTTTGATTGCCTGGTACCTAAATATTCAATGTTGAGCCGCTATTTCTTGATACTAAAGATGCCGGTGGAATTAGGCACTTCTGGCCAATTTCAGACTTTGCAGGACTGAAATGCTGGCTGCCAAAACACAAATTTTTTTTTGACCCATTTATGTTTTGAGCTTACCTTTTTCACTTTCAACAGTTGGTTTTGGTTAATTTGTCTAACTCGCCGTCCTTGTAGACATTGCTAGTTTAGTTTTTTGTTTGTTTATTTTTTTTTTTTTTATGGAAACTATACTGAATATCGATACTAAATTCGATATTAAAAATATTTCTTTTAAAATATCGATATTTTTCCGACATTCCTACTATGGATACAAGTTATAATAAAACAATATATGCTGAAGAGAAGTTAATGATTTGTTTGAGGTAAGTTAAAAAATAAAAATATTTATTTTAAAAACTACAAACATAATTTCTTAGTTATACAAGAAACATACAAACTAGAATTCAAAATAATTACATTAGCAAATAGGTTAATTCTCTAGTAATCTACACAAGAAAACTCAAGTTTCTCTAATGGCGTTTTCACTCTGTCCAATAATTATCGGAGTCGGGTCCGACATCGACTTAGTTTACGTAGAAAACATACGTTCCATTCACACGGTCCGAAAATCATCGGAATCGCATTCTACATTTCCTGCAGTCTAATGCCCTCTCGATAAATTGGAAAGGGACCGATACATTTTAGGTAAACTAAATCGGAGTTGAGTCCCATATCTATCGGACCGTGTGAAAACGCCCTGAAGCTAATTACAAACTTGATAACGTTTCGCCTATTCAAGGATCATTTCTTACCGATGAATCATATTATTAAATACCAGCTTTAATGATTCTCATTAAAGATCTCTGATTTCTTCTTTTAAAAATTCTCTTATTCCTCAGTAAGATTGGCTGTATAACGATTGACGTGATATGATACAATTTAGCATTTAGATTTAGTTCTGGTGAAGACTAAAGAGACGTAACATTGACAAGTTAGCAATTAATTTTTTTAGAAAGACTTGAAATTTTTGCTAGAATCTTCCAAAGATGACTTAATTTGACTTGCGTTAAAAAAGATTAAAAGGAACATCAATAATCAGAAAAAAACACAAATCTTCAATCTTCTTTGCGATGATATTGTATTTTATCAAAATTAAAATGTTAGTTTTTATTAATGAGAAAAACTTCAAAGCATTTTATTTCATTAATTTATTGAAATTTACAACTGTATGTATCAATACAAATAGTAATTTTTGCTAAGTCAGATTAATATGACATGAAAATGATTAGTGGAGAAACTCTACCCATTTGTAGCACACCAAATTATAATTGCTACAGTAATTATAATTAATGCCAATTGTAAGAATTTCGAGGTCTGAGCTAAACAAGGATTTACGTAAGTTATTAATTTCTTTTAAACAAAACATCCTGGTCAGGGAGTTAATTCCAGGCAAATCACTGCTATTAATTAATGAATAAGAAGGGCATATGATCTAACAATAAGTGTAATTTTCGTTCTATTATTTCAATTTCTTTAATTATAATTGCTTAACCTTTTTCCAAGCAATTTAACAAAATGTACTAGATTGCAATAAGAAAAAAAAGGTCAAACTTCATTGGTTTTACTGATGTTATCGTTATTACTTTATAAATATTTTTTAACTCGATTTGAAGATGGTGATTCTGCCTCGGTTCATTTATTTCTCAATAATAAACTGAAAATATATTCGTTTATTGTTCCATAATAAATTGAAAAGATAATTTTTTTTTTATTTTCAAAGTATAAATATATTTATTATTTCATTATTTAATTCCACTGTTGAATAGGATTTATTTTATTTGTAAATCACAAAGTTGGCCTTTTCGATAATAAATAAATTAAATTTAAAACATCTGGTGTATCCACTGACACGATTTTTCTTACACTTCGTATACTATATATTTGCTAAGACTGCCCCAATTTATACGATTTTTTTTTTGTTTTGGAGAGAATTCAATTACCTTTCAAATGATCCTATGCATAATTCGCCATAAAATTCATACTTTTCGAGCTATGCGCAAATAAAGTTTTCTTTTCTTCATAACTAATTTCTTGTTTTTTCGCGGGAATGTACTATAAACGAAAATTTAAAGGGCTTTAAGGAAAAGATTTTAAGCAAGTTTCATAAAAAACGTTTAAGCTTTTTTGGCACTAAAGTCTAAAGAAAACACGTTTTTCGGCTTTTGCGCATAGGGTTGCTGATTTGTTACTCAGGCATCGGGAGACAAAACCGTAAAAAACAAAACAAAAACGTTATACCCGCTCAAGAGATAATCGTGGCACAGACATAAAGACCAATGGCTGAAAATACCTTTTTTTTTATTAGAGGGGCTTTCAAACTTGATGATCTGTTGAAAACCGAATACCGAAAATTTGACCCGATTACATTACCTTCCTTACCTAGTTGGCAAGGAAAGTAAAAATTCGAATTTTACTATTTAACAAGGATTAATTGTTTATGGGTAATATAATTATAGAACAATAGAAAGCTATGTTTCATTTAGGGATGGACTGCCACATTTGTTTCATATCAGTTCTTAGGTTCTATGTGAGTAAAAATACTTTGTATCAGTCTCTATGAAAGTTTATAGAAACACTCTAGTTTTTATAAACTGGCAATGGATAACATTTAATGGAGATTTTACAATGTTTGTTGTTCAAGAATTCCTTTTAAAGTTTTATGATTTATCACAGTGACTTCATATCTTTCGCCATTTCTTCAGAGCCAAAGGTGAGGCTATTACGATTGGACGGTCGTCAACAATAACATTAACAATTTTTTTACAAATCGCAACTGTTTTGACCAACATCATATGATTAGAGGTATAGGTTATGTGCGTGCTACTAATCTCTAAGTCCCGGGTTCGATAGCGGCTGTGGCAGATAATTATTTATTCTGTTTTCAGCTGTGGATCGGCTCTTTGAGATCGGGAGACCCTTCTGGGGTTTCTCACCCAGCCTCTATAAAGTGGGTACTGTTAATTTGAGGAAAAATCTGGCGGTTGAACGTGATCTCGGCCAAATCATCTCGTTGCACAACCGTTGGCCTAGACAACAGTACGTTCCTTACAGCAACTACTGAACCCAAGACCCTTCACGTGTTGTAGTGGTACAGGTTTTTTTTTTAATTGTTTTTTTGTATACATTAAATTTATAAGTTTTTTCTTCTCATGTGCATAATCGTAATTACAAGTTTGTTAAAAAAAATATAATTTTTTTTTTGTTTATAAGTTCAATTGGTTTTATAGTTTTTTTATATAATTCAACAATTAATCGGATCAAATTTTATTTTACCCGTAAACACATGTTTTATTATTTAAACGTTAACACAGTGTTCGGGCAACATTCATGGACCAGCTAGTTCATCGCTCCATTTCGGCCTCAGGGGCCCCATAAATCCACCTCCAGGAGGAACGTACTGTCAGATCTGCTATTTACATCAAAAGTATGTGCGGTCTATCAAGTAACTCCATCGGTATGTCAGCCTGCTACAGATTTGTTCTGAGCTCATAGCTCATTAATGGTGCCTTCTCAAGATTCCAAATTGGCCTAGAAACAGTACGGTCCTTACAGTAAGTACTGAACCGAAGACATACATTCAACAAGTTAAGACTTCCTTTATTACTCCATTAAACAAAATCTTAGTTTACAATATAGCTATTTCCTTTTTTTTACCATTATAAAAATAATATGTTGTTCATTAATTGTAATCTTCCAAATTGCAAGCTATTGACAATTATAAATGGTACACTGTCGTTACTTCATAAATGTGGTTCTTTATATTACTTCTCTTATTAGTATAGTACTTTGTTATCAGAGATCTTTATGTAAATTTTTCTTCTCCATATCTTTGGTTTGACAAAATAAATATAGTATATGTACTTTATCTTGTTCATTAAACTAACCTTTAATTTTGCGAGGGACATGTTTAAAGCTCTAGACGTTATTGATGGTAAACCCTCAATTGCGAGGGACGGACCTACGAGAGCGGCCGACATATTTTGGTCCAGTTCGGGCCGGATGCTTGCGTCTATAATTCATAAAGTACATGCGATGGGAACCAGCGGTCGGACCCTGTGGAAAACCGAACGACGGGAACAAGCCGTCGGACCTTGGGGGTAACAAAGTTAAGGGGAACCAGCCCCAAGGCCTCTGGAATCATGATTTTAGGAGAAGTAGAGATAGAGGATATCAAAAGAAACTCCAATATTATAACAAATAGTAGTAAAAAAATAAATGGAGGAGAGGGAGCTTGACAATAGCCAGTCTCCACCCGAGTATCTTAACCTCATAGCTAACATCGGCGTCCAAACAGTGCATTAATTTAAAGTGCCTCCAGAATATTTCTGACCATAAAACTTTATTGATAGGATATACAATTTTACAACATCATATATATAACAGCAATATAATGATTTTCACAATAATAATATATTTACACTAAAAAGGACCAAAACGCACTGAAAAAGATTCGTAAAACATATTTTCTCTTAGGATAATTTTTCCACTTCCGCCCCGTTGTGCATTTAACTGGCTCCATTTAACATATTATCTATTATCAATGATGGAAGGAAACTGAAAAGGTAAACAAATATGGATGAAAAATAATCGTGTATGTAAATACAACATGACTGAACAAGATTCCAATAGATAATACACCTTATACCCCTCTATTTTCCCGATGAATGGAAAATAATGTACTTTGTAAATACGCCTTGAAAAATTATGCCAAAAATTAGAACTATATAAACCCTCACAAAAATTGCGCCGATAGCCTATATTACAGTATTAATCAATAATTTTGTCTAAAAATTATATAAATTGAGCTCCACAAAATTTTTTTGCACTTGTGTAAAACATCGAAAAAAATTATTTTCTCCAAGATTCGCACGTTACTAGATCTTTAGCCAAGAAAAAATAAACTTAATTGATGTACACCACTCTGCCCAGAATTCTGCAACCTGTTGGCTCCAAGAATTTTTAATTTGTTTGGTAAAAATAGCACTTATATTTTTAGCGTTTTTGTCCCACAGTGCGCCGTTCTCGCCAACTTCTTGCTTAATCCCTTCAACTCCGTATCATTTTCTTAGTGTTTCGGTTGAAAATTCATTTTTTTTTTACGGAAAATGACCCAGAAAACGAAGATCCTTATCACTTGAGGATAAAATTCACATTTGCAGTAGAATATCTAATGGTGAAGGAGCTGGACTTGGAAAAGGGACTGAACGTAAGTCATTCTACTATTTCTTCAATATGGAAAAAGAGGATGAATACATACAAATAGTTTCCTCAAACAATTTCAAAACCAAAAAAATTCGAAAATCCCAATTTAATCAAGCCGAGATGGCACGGCCCTTCTTATTTACTTTAAACTGAAAAGGAGTCTGAACATTCTGCAGAATGGTCCTTTGTTGCTTGCTAAAGCCATTACATATATTGTGAAATCCTGTTCTAAAAATAGATAGCTTTGGAAAAGATAGAGGTCCTTCAAAGGTCCTTATGCCAAAAATAGTCCATGTTAATAGCGATAGATCATACCTAGATATTAAATCCTTGGGTTAGTAAAAGCCAATTTTAACATTCTTCATTCCTTGAATGATGCCTTGGACTCGATCCGAACTTTACAAGTTTTTACTAGTAAACAATGACTTTCAGAGCGACATCATCAAACAGGGTATTGATGCTATTGAAGCTAAAATATTGCATAAACAAATGCTCGAAGCAATCCTGCATTACTGTTTTTTTATTAAATAAATTTAATGTTTAATCTACAAAGTATTTTTTTATTTTGATAATTTGTTTTCTACATTTTTTGAAATTTTCCCTCTTCCAGAGTTGGTATCGTTTATAACGAACACCGGCTATTACGATGAAAACTACCAGCCACTTCAGGGTCGTTATTAATGATCTCTAGTGTAATTGATTTCGGTCGAATTGTTCTCTCTAATCCCAAACAATTACATTTAAAGCTTTATCCAACCACCTCAGGACTCACTTTTTTTGGCAACATTGGATGAAATTTTATATTTGGTTATCAACAATGCCCTTCTTCATTTCCCAGTGAATCCGACGAGGAACATGAGAAATTAGTACACACCTACTACGAAGGTTGCGCATACATGAACCCCACTCCTGTGCGTCCTCTCACCTCTACAGCCTCAAGGGCTACTAATCAGCTTCAACCTCTGCCACAAATTTATCCTTCTCCTCCGGTAATAACAAGAGTTCACACTCCTCATTCTACCAACAGTACAATAATTTCAAAGGGTCTCAATTTTAATAAATGTCCGAAGGCTACCTCTTCAGCTTAAGTATTGATAAAAATCCTATTCAACAGATCAGTCATTCTGATGAACCTTCTATCACTCCTTTTTATAAACATTGCAGTTAGCCACACACCTTCCTCTTCCAAATGCCTTATATTTCAACCAGATAATTCACTGACATTGCAGTGAGTTTATTAATGCCTCAATGTCACAAAATTTAGAAAATTCCTCTTATCCTGAACACCCAGCTGCGCCAGAACCATCTAAATCCAGAGACATGTTGAAAAGAGCCTTTGCTCAAGAAGACATTCAACTGCGATGTACCTCCAAGAGGTCCTCAGTTAGACATCTTAATCTTATCAGGCTTCTTGAGTCCCATGATTTATGAACTGATTACCCAGTTGCATTCAATCCTCATAAATCCAGTCATATTTCGCTATATAATACTGTTGCCTTAGACGACCCACAATGCCATTGTACCTCCAAGAGATCATTAGCCCTTCATCAATTTCTCGCCACTTGCACGAATAAGTCAAGTTTCCCAGGATCTGAGCGCCCAATCAACTAAAAGCCTGCGACATTTTGTTGGTAAATAGTTTTACATCTGATAGTTCACAACAGGGACGCGCCTCCAAGAGGCCCCCAGTCTGTAGTCAAACTAAACCTTCGTGGCTACAAAAGCCAAAAAATACAGGATTGAATGCCGAGCGGCGTTTGACCCTGTAAAATCCAATGAATTTTCACCCAGGATAACTCGACACTGCTAAGCGCCTTTAAGAGGTCCCGAGTGAGCCATCTTAATCTATCTGGGCTCCCTGAGCCGCGTACCTTAGGATCTGATTGCTCGGCTGCATCAGATCGTAATAAATCCAGCGACATTTCGTTAAAAGTTATATTTCCTCCAAATAAGTTTTGACTACATCACACCTACGTCAGATCTTTAGTCGATCGACAGCTCTATCCCACCGAGCTTCATAAGTCCCAAGCACTAGGATCTGTAAGTCCAGCCGCGTCATTCACATGTCGGTGTCACTCACATGTTTCCAAGAATCCCGTGATGAAGGGTGGGTGGCCCTTTGTAATATTCTAAGCTCACCGTTGGTGTCTTTCACAGACTGCATTCTTAGGTTTTTGATCCCTCCAAATTGCCTCCCTTTGGTTTTTAGTAACTTTTATTGAAGTTACTTGCATGCATATCTTGTACATACAAACTTTCTAACTCGTTTTTTTTTCTTTTTTCTTCGTTCTATTCTATCGCCAAACCAACCACCTAAGTTATTCCACCAGTTCCTTATAGGGCATGCCATTTCCTATTATAATTATCACAGTTTCATTTGATCCAGTAGTTAATACCGTTCTTCCAATAAGAACAAGAAACGTAGGTACCTCACAGCCTCTCACACTTATTCATGATTAGCGTAGTGTTTTCAAGGTGGGCGGCCTATCTTTTGGGGTCAAACATCTTATTTTATTAGTTTCAATTAGATGCAAAATTGTAATTATTCGTAAAACATATTGAAAATTTTAAAAAATTCGATTATTTCATAAATCGTCAAAATATTGACTACTCATGATTTGTTTACCAAAGTGAAATTGCCCCAAAAGCATTAAAACTTCTAAAATAGAGCTTGGAATTTTTTTTGTAATAAATTAGTTTTAAGAAAAATGATTATTATTTTGTAATGAAACAAGTCTCATTTTGTGGAGCATCACCAGAGCTACTAAAATTTCTAATGGTTTCATCATGATTGATTAAGTGTATTTTTTTCTACAGTACTTTAAAACATGAAGACAAGGGCATAATATTTTTTGTAGTTTACTTGTTATAAACAATAACATTACACTTAAAAATATTTCATGTTGCAGCTAATCATTTTTTACAACCTCATGTGATCAGGCTTTTTCAACACTGCGCTACATGAAGCATAAATATCTAAATGACCACAATGTTCATGATGATTTCCATGTTAAGGAACTAAGAACTGTGACCCAATATCGAAGAAATTTTGGAGAAAAAAAATAAGATTTCATCTTTCACACTGAATAGGATTAGTTCAGTGGAAATAATAAGTTTATAGTAACTAATTATTTCTAATGCTCTGTCTCAACGAATACATAATCAATGTATTAATTTATGTAAAATTAAACTAATTTGTGTTTAGAAAAACTTTGCAATTTATTTTTGTCCAATATTATTCTCTTGTTTTTTTTTTTATCTTTAATTGAATTTAGCAATTGCAAACATTGTTGGTAGTAAAATGTATGTCAAAGGTATGATTTTGATTTAAACACATGATCTGCATTCCCCGATGATTTAATTCCTTTACTAGAGATGCGCCTAACAAGTATTTGGGAACCACTGAGAGAGTGTATCCTCAATTCCAATCTGTGGTCTACTTGTTATGGTAACTAGTTTGGCAAGAGGGGCTTTGGTCCTTTTTACTAAACTTTTTTCAAGTGCATTTCAAAAATAATCACTGATAAATTTATAGATTTTAAGGAATTTTTTTAAAGGACAAAAACAAAAAAGTAAATGAACAAAGATATATATATATATATATATAAAAACAAACATATATATATATATATATATATATATATATATATATATATATATATATTCATTTTTTATTGTTGTTTTATTGGTACAGAAACTTCTTTATAGTAAACAAAACATTATGTTTCTTCTTATTCATACAGTAGTACCAACATTACTTCAAAGCAATATTTGAAATAGTTTTAAATTACCAAATTCCTTGCTATTGCTAATGGATTTGGTTACTTTATGAACTCGCCTTTTTCTAAACAACAAATCCTGTTTTTCTGGCAAAAACTTGGTAGTTATTTTTGATCTTTTTCTCGAAAGATCATATATCTCAAATATCCCATTGTTAAATCTCCATCTTAAAACAGCCATCTTGTTTCTATATGTTTTTCTTCAGTTCGACTGTGGCAGAGTTGTTTACAAACCTGCAATATAATGGAGTTTTCAAATATAATTTATATTTTAATGGATTTTCGCACATTGATCATTTTGTGGGTGCTTGGAATTTTACAAGATTTAGATGGGCCAGTGTAATATACCAAATATTAAGTTTTCCAAGACAACTTCTTTCCAACGATTCTTGTTGCTCCAAGGTTTCACTTCCTTCCTTTTTTCTTCAAGTATTTTTGGTCCCACATTTGCTGCAAATCGTGAGCTAAACTTTAGCGGAAGGGCAAATAATGGGGCTAGTACAGCTCTACCTGGTAGCATAAACGCTTCTTGAGGTCAGGTGTTAACAAAACATGAGAACATTTCTCTATCTATAATGGTTCTAACTTTTGTCTATCATGAGTGTTACGATGTTTTCTCATATCACCAGCTTGAGCGAATCCTCTTCCGCAAACATCACATTTATAAGGCTTTTCTCCTGTATGAGTCCTAATATGGCAAACTAAATCAGAATTCTTGCGAGCCCTGAAACTACAATGAGGACATGGGTATCGTCTTGTATCATTATGCATATTATTATGAACGATAAGAGCACTCTTTGTCTTGAAGCGTTTATTCTCACAAATATTGCAAGCATATGGTCTAAAGTTACCATGGGACTGTTTATGTTTCTGCAAACGAAGTTTCAATTTAAAAGACTTTCCACATTCATCGCATGTGAAAGGTTTGTCATCAGAGTGAATAACCATATGAGTTTTAAGTGAAGAAGGCCGAGTGAAACTCTTTCCGCAAACATCACAAATATAACTGGTGAGATGTTTTTTTTTATGAATATACAAAGAATATCCAGACTTCAACACTTCACCACAAACATCACAAGTACATATATCATCAGTGTGTGCTTTAACCAAATGAGTTTTAAGGAGAGAAGGTAAAGAAAATGACTTCTGACAAACATCACAGACACAGTTTACAATATGCCTTTTTTTATGAACAAACATTGCATATTTTGTAGGCTTTATTTCACCACAATCATCACATTCCAGTGGCTCTTCACCTTTTTCTTCAAGTTCTTTAATAATCTCAGGATGTGTTATATGAACAGTTCTTCTATGATGGTTAACATGATCTTTTCTCTTGAATGAAGCCCCACATATGTGACAAAGATGAGGCCTACTTTCAGAGTGACTCAGTAAATGAGATTTTAAATACTGCACATAGTGAAATACTTTTCCACAAATGGTACACTTACTTAATTTCTCTCTTTTTTTTCTTTTCTTTTTTTTGTTTTTATAATCTTTCTTTTCATTATTTGATGTAGCTGAATTACTGAAAACAAATAATTTATAGTTAAAATTTGATAAAAGTACAAAATGACTAAAATTTGAAATAATAAAGGAAAGTCATGATTATTATATGGCATAAACAAGAAGACTTAATTTCTGTAGGCTTAGTGTCTTAGAGGAAAAAAAGTTCCTGGGAAAATAGTATAACCAACAAATTCTCCATTTAAAATAAAAGAGAATTATTAAAATGGGCCAATAAAAAATGGGATCAAAGCTTCAGTACCAATTAGTTTTAATATTTTACCCTTCAAAACATTACTTACATATGCTCTGCAGAAAAATACCACTAGATCTTTCCAAAGAAGAATGATAAATAACCAAATCATTAGATGAATAATCCAGGAGAATAAACCAAATCAGTATATAGTCATACCCTGCTTTGCACGACTCCTTTTAACACAAATTCGCTATAACGTGAGCCTTCTTTTTATTTTATTTATATATATATATATATATATATATATATATATATATATATATATATATATATATATATATATATATATATATATATATATATTTTTAGATATTTTAAATAAGTATTATTTGTAAATATTAATAATTAACAGACATTGAATTATAATATAGAAAACGTTTCCCGTTCTATTGAGTTTTTTTAAACAATAGGATTTACTGTCCCTTCAGTTTGAATAGTTCTGTCTTGTTAAAACATAAAAATGTGTGCTGACAAAGTGTATAAATAAAAACATAAATCAATGTTAGAAATAAAAATGAAAATTTTTAACTGTATAGAGACAAGTGTTGGTGCTGGAGTTGTAGAGTAAAAAAATAGGAAACCCCGCTTAGGGCGATATTTGTTTTATACAAATTGCTGAGGAACATTTCACTCATGTTAAGTGGGATATGACTGCAAGCAACTATCCCATCAGCAAGTATATTTTTGTGCAAATAAAATTTAACTTAACTACAAAAGAAAGGAAGATACTACTAAGGCCAATCAATCCAGTATGGACATTTATAGAAAACAAATAAAGCTCTGTTAAAATGAAAGAAAAACTGTTTATGAACTCGCTAGTCAAGATTTATACCTTCATCACACTGGAACAACATATGATAAAAATAAATTACTTCATATACTCTCAATCATAAAGAAAGAGTTGAATTCTGAAACAAGTAGCAAGTAACCAACAACCTATTAACTTAAAAGCAGTCCAAATATTAAATCACATCCGAACAATTATCAATATCATTAGGACAGATTTTCTTTTTTTTTCCCCACTAGTGGGAAAATCAGGTAGCTGCCAAATTGGAAAATATTTTTATTTTTTTAAATATAATAAACCAGCAAGAACCTGATTTAATCATTTATTCATTGCAATAGAATGAAGAGGGTAATCAAGGCCAATAAATTAAAACAAAAAATGATAAATTATGCAGAGAATGATTAAAACTGGTTTAACTATAACAAATTATGAATGAAACTATGAATACAAAACAAAAAAGAATTAAGGAATATTATTGATCAATGATCATATCTGTTTCAAATAGGACAAAGTTCAGCGTTATAAGAGAACATTTCTAGGCAGTTTTACATTATACAACACTGCTCATGTCAGGCAAAGATGATCCAACATTCTCAAAGAATATTTTCTATGACAAACTACGTGTTTGAGGATGTCTGACGCAGGCCTATCGTATAGTGGGAGTTAGCTTCAGACCCCATCCACCCGATTAGTCACTCTTTACGATTACTGAAAACTTTTATATTGTAAATTTTAAGCTTTAATTTTTAATGTACCTAGTATTCGTGTAGTTCATATTTTTATAAAAATGAATAGATCAGGTAAGTTGTAGTATTTAACTAACAATCTATAATAATAATAAATAATATGGTTAAATATTAATAAAAATTAACACATTTGATATTTACTTGTTTTGAATGTAATTTATGAAAAAAAAAAAAAAAGAGATGTTTCAAATTCTTTCCTAAGAAGGAATGTTAACAGGATCTAAAAAACATCACTGGGGTATCCCATTTTTTTTTATAAAATCAGTACATATTAAATTGAATATTGAAATAGTGAAAACTATTTCAATGTTATAAATTTATGACTTTTAGCTAATGTATTTTGATCATTTGTTTCAATACATTCACATATTGGAAATTTATTGAAAAATTAAATTATAATTGAATGAAAATGCTATTATTGACTGAAAATTATAAAGGAATTAGTACTGTCTGACACGTGCCGTGTCGCATAATATATGTATCCCATTGAATTGTCTGATATGCGCTCATAACGTATAATGTAAAACCAGCATCATTCTTCAGGAATCATATTGATAAATTATTCAGGAGTGTTAACATGAATATTAAATGCATTGAACAGAAAAAAAATATTTGTTTAATATTGAACAGTGATGATAGTATTAATACTTTAAGTTTTAAAAAATACAAATCAATAAAAAAAACTAACCGATTTTCCATAATGTCTTCTTTTTCAGGAACTGTATTCACTAATCTCTCATTTTCCACTAACAGCTAAAAATAATAATAATACAAAATTAGATTGTTTTTTGAAACTATATGATTAAATTTGTAGCAAATATAAATTCTAAAATATTGCAAAAATTATGCATTTTCAAGATTGCAATTTTAAAACACATATGTGTTCCCATACAAATAAACGGATTGCATATTGCATCTCAGCCTACCATTAATTATTAGGGACTTGAATAAGTTCTCGCTGTTTCCCGACAGATGGTGTTATCTTAGTCTTTTTGCATCGGGCAATACTATAGCCAACTTTATCGTGAAGCTCCACCATTAGACTCGAAATCACAGTATATGTTATTCCGCCGAAGTGTAAACAACATACTTTTTCATAGCATTAAACATGTCAAATTTCGTGCCAAAAAAAGAGTATTTGCGGGGAATTTTACTGCATTCCTTTTTTAAAAAAAAATCTGCATCTGAAGCACATAGAATTCTTGTGGAGACTTACGGCAACCATGCTCTGTCGGAAACAACATGCAGAGATTGGTTTAGACGCTTTAAAAATAATGATTTTAATATTGAAGATAAAGAACGCTCTGGCGCACCGAAAAAATTCAGACGCAAAATAAACTTGCAGAATCATTAGGAGTTGATCACACATCAGTTTCCCAACGTTTAAAAGCATTAGGAATGATTCAAAAGCAAGGAAATTAGGTGACGTACGAATTAAAGCGGAGAGACGTCGAACGGCGTTTTTTCACATGTGAACAGCTGCTCCAACGGCTAAAAAGGAAAGGTTTTATGCATCGTATCGTGACTGGCATTGAAAAGTGGATACACTACGATAACCCGAAGCGTAAAAAATCGTGGGGTAAGCCCGGCCATGCATCAACATCAACGGCAAAGCCGAATATCCATGGTTCCAAGCTCATGCTCTGTATTTGGTGGGATCAGCTGGGATGAGCTCCTCAAAACCAACGAAACCATCACGGGAGATCGCTATCGACTACAATTAATGCGTTTGAGCCGAGCATTGAAGGAAAAACGGCCTAAATACGAGGAAAGACACGACAAAGTAATTCTGTAGCATGACAACGTTCGGCCACATGTTGCAAAACCGGTCGAAACCTAATTGGAAACGCTCAAATGGGAAGTCCTACCCCACCCGCCGTATCTACCGGACATTGCTCCTTCCGATTACCACTTGTTCCGATCGATGACTCATGGCCTGGCTGAGCAGCACTTCCAATCTTATGAAGATGCCAAAAAATGGATTGATTTGTGGATAACTTCAAAAGATGAGTCGTTCTTTCGACATGGTATTCGTATGCTGCCAGAAAGATGGGAGAAAGTAGTGGCTAGAGATGGACAATACTTTCAATGGTATGTTCTTTACTAATTTTTTTAAATAAAGCATTTATTTTCACGAAAAAACAGCGAGAACTTATTCAAGTCCCTAATATAAAAAGGAAATAACAGCATTATGCCCAACTTTCAAGGTTTTCCTAACCCAGTGAAATCCCCCGGTATCCAGTTCATGAGTGATGAATAATATTTATTTTCTTTTTTCTTAAACCACTCATATATTGTATTTATAGTCCTGAAGAAGGCCTACAACATAGGTCCAAATATCGACACACTAATAACAGTAATCAATTACCCCTCTGAAAGGACAATTACAAAATGCTGAAAAATTAAGAAAACCATATTTAATGGATTTATGTTTTGATACAAATGAGTATGTACATTTAAATAGGTACATATCTTAAAGTTATTCTTTTTTTATTAATGAAACGGTTTTCCATCTTCCAAAAGTGTTATAAACCTGTAGAAAACAATTGCTTTATTACTTAAAACCTAAAGCCACAACATCATCATCAAATCAAAGAAATTATTCTTTTTTTATTTTTATATAGTATTTTTGGCCTAATAAGGGATTAGATTAAAAAAATAATAATAAAAAGGGATTAATCCTGAAGAATGAAATGGAAATGCACTTTTGAATAGGATCATGTAATTTTCCACAAAGTGTTTACATTTTGTTCTCCTCCCCTTTCGGCATTTTGCAAAGAATTCCTCTCTCCTCTGCTCATCGTGCTTTATTAAAATCCAGTATATCTCAGGCGTTTTTGTACTTTCAACTTAGAACATCAAAAATGGCACTGTGTACATTTCTTAGAATTAAGAAAAAAATAGAGATAGTAAATTTCAATTAAAAAAAAAAGTTTTCTTATGGAACCAAGCCAAAAAATTTAAAGTTGGAAAGACTCAAATTTGGATATTTTGAAAATGTTAAGTAAATACCTACGTTGTTTGCACATTTTGTTCATCAAATTTATTTTCTACTTTTTAAAAATATTTACACAAAGATATTAAATTATAAAAATATTATGGGTATAAATATAACACAAAATTGTATTAATAAGCTTTATTCACTCAAATTAATGAACTTTTTTGGATTGTATACCCACTTGTATATCCCTTCTCAGCAGACACCCACCCCTCTGGAACAGACAAATCCTTTGGACCTGTTGCTGTCCGTTGTAGAGGTTTCACTGTATATTTAATTCAATTAGACAGTATTTAATTTTAAAACTTGGTCCAGTCATTCATATATATAATTCACTAATGTTAACTTTCCATCAAAAATTTAACAAAACAGCTCAAATGTTAATAAAAAATTGTACCACTACAACCGATGAAGAGTCTTAGGTTCAGTGCTTTATAAGGAAATACTGTTTCTTGACAAACAATTACGTGAGGAGGTGATCTGGGCAGGATCATGTTTAACTGCAATTTTTTTTTCCAGCCCATTATAGGACGTGTCCCACAAGGGCCTTCCAACTTCATAGTCAACCCATGGTTGAGAGAAAAGAAAAGAAATTTTATACCACAGCTATGCTAGAAACTGGGCCTGGGAAATAGAAGTCCAAAGCCTTACCCACTGAGTTACCCGAATCCCTAAAAATTAAGAAATGGACTAATTTTATTACATAGTAATCAGTTGCAAAATTGAAAATTGCATCAAACAAATGAATAAATAAAGATAAATTTAATAATGTAGTCAAAGGTTCAAAAAAAGCTTCAAAAGTAATATAAATATATTATTTTTTATCTAGAATAACATAAGAATCTAATAAATGTTCATTCCTTAGCTAATTTTTTTAAAAATTTAATGTGAAATTATTTGAAAAATTACTCACCCGTTTTTTTACAGGTTGCTTAAACTTGTCAATATTTATTTCATCAGAGCTCACCACTTTTTCTAGGTTGCTGGTAGAACAACTACTGTCTACTACAAGATCATTATATTGATCTGAAAAATACTACCAAAATACAAAGAAAGTTAAAAAACTATAAATAAGTAATAAAACAAATATAATTGGTATCTGAGAGTAATACATTTTATAGCAACATTTAACTAAACCTATAGAGGTGTGGCTACACCAAAACCAGACTTGATTTGGCTGGAGTCTAGTAGTGAACCCGTATCATGTATTTAATAGAAGACAGCAACACAGAGTCCGGACTGGACTTAAACGGACCCGATTCGGCTGGGTCGTAAGTGGACTCTACTACTTTTCAACTATTGCCTTTGACTTTTCCCATTACATTTCCATACAAGTTATAAATCGAGACGAGATCTGCAATCAGCTATGTAAAAAAATCAAATTAAATTATGCTCCTGTAGTTACTTTATAAGATAATAGTAACAATAGTCATCTCTTTATTATTACTAATTATATATAAGCATTAATAGATCATTGTAATATCTTATTTTTACTTTAATTTGCCAATGTTAACTTTAAATCATTCAAAAATTTCTACAAGTATGCTCTTCGTGAGGGGAGTTAATTAATTCCTGTCACAATAAATAATTCCCATTATTGATATTTTTGTCATTGTAACAACAACAAAAGGTATTAAGTATCTTTCTTCTTCCATTAGCGCAACAACCTAATATGTATTGATATTGTTAAATATTATCGTTATTGAATTTAAAGAGACCAGGTGCGAACAAAAGAAATAAGGGACGAGCAGGTAGAGAAGGGTAACTGATAGGCGATGACAGATGTCACCACATAAGTGATAAGGGATAAGTTAATTTAAAAACCCTACTGAGAAGTTAACATTGTAACAATGCCAAAAGCTGGAACATCTAATCAATTTTAAGAACTGGTCCCCTTAGGCTTGGCTGGCCTCAAGGAAAAAGTGGAAAAGGTATGATTAAATTAGACTAGTTGGATAATGGTTCGCAGATACCGGCTGTCAGGACAAGGGGTGGAGCCATCCGATGAAATCCCAGAATTTCCTCCCTCTATAAAACTAGTCGGCCAATGAACATCGTTTTCGACCCCCTCTTAGGCAAAATAAGAGAGAAAGGGGGAAAGAAGGAAAGAGGTGAAAAGGAAGGACTGAGGAACTGATCGAGGCTGAGGGAAGACCTCTAGACTGAGAGGGGCTGATGCAAGACAGACTCTGAAGATGAGAAATGCGCTCTGGCTCCATGACTGAAGATATGCAGGGAAACCCGAGGGAGAGATGCTGAGGAACCATCAACAATAACTAGTACAGATAAGAGATTTATGTTAAAACAATTAATAGCTAAGTCTAGGCTGAATCATTCCATGGTTAACTTTTTATTGTAATAGTTTGTTATTTTAATTTTGAAGAATAAAGATAAGTGTTAGCAAGGAGGTAGTTCTTTAGTAACCATGCCCATATTTAATTTGAATATATTTCATTAAGATAGCCGTAACGTTGATTAACATTAATTTAACTTAAAAGTAGGAACACTATCTTGGTTAATTATTAAATAATGGTAAACACAAACCAGGCCTTTGGAAAGGTACCCAATTTAGAGGACAAGGTAAGAAATTCAAAAGTATTCATAAGCTTACTTAATTTTGGGATAATCATCTTCAATGATTGCCCAATGGCATCCCTATATATATAGACTAATGTATTAGAGCTAAATAGTAATCAAGCTCAACTCAAGTTAGATAAAACATAGCAAACCTATTACTGGGTCCTAGCCTCCTCAAGCACCTTCTGCCAGTTCAATCGTTTAAGTGCAGCCGTCCTCCAATTCTGAGCAGGATTTCTTTTATCAGACTTTGAGAAGGCCCATGCTTCTGACCCATAGGTAAGCACTGGCCTGATCAGTGTCTTGTATAGTTTTTGTAGCTCTGGATAGAGAACTACTTACCAGATGCCGAAGTAGTCCAAAATAGCATCCAATCAGCATTAACCTGTGACCCCAGGTACACAAACTGATCAACTCGTTCAAATGAGTGAGGACCAATCTGGACAAAATCTTCGTAAGGACCTCTGGTTTGACCAGCAATCAGGTATTTGTTTTATGGTTGTTAACTGCAAGTTCTAGCTTCTTAGCAGCATTCTCGAGAGCAAGGAAGACTTTTTCCACAGCAACTTTTGATCTCCCAATAATATCGAGGTCGTCAGCATAGCCCAATATTTGTACCATGCGACTGAAAATAGTTCCGCTGGTCTGGATCTTTGATTCTCAAATAGATTTTTCAAGGCTGATATTAAAGAGCAGACAGCCAAGGGAATCTTCTTGTCGAACACCACTCAACATTGCTAATCATCAGTTTGACCTAGTAGATAAGCTTAATAGGGATGTAAAGATCTTTCATTGCCTGAAACAGAGGCTCACGTTGCATACTATTGTAAGCAGACCTAAAATCAACGAATAGGTGGTGTGTTTGGATCTGGTTCTTCCTCGCTCTAAAATGGTTCGTAAGGCGAATATCTGATTTGTTGTAGACTTACCTTTACGGAAGCCACACTGGAATTTCCCAACACTATCAACGTGAGGCAGTAATCGTTGATATAATATATTTGAGAATATTTTATAGGCACATGGTAGGAGAGAGATCCCTCGGTAATCATTACATACAAGAAGGTCTCCCTTCTTTTGAATAGGACACAAAACCGTCTTTTTCCAAGCTGTCGGAATCATTTCCTCTGCCCAGATCTCAAGAAGAAGATTGTGCAATGCTTTGAATAGCCGATCTCCTTCTTTCTTGAATTATTCAGCGGCCAGTTGGTCAAAGCCTGGTGCCTTATTGTTTTTTAACTTTTCAATGGCTTCACATAATTCCTCTTAATCTGGGGGCTCGATTTTATCTTCAGGAAGTTTGACTTAGATTAATTTCTTCCTTCTCAATCTTCTGTGTCTAATTTCACTAAGCAAGTGGTTGAAGTAGTTGTTCTATCTTTGTAGAACAGTACCTGGGTCTTCTCATTCAACAACGAACCATCCCAGTCCTTACAGGTTAAGATGCAGGGCTTGAATGGTTTTCGGCCACTGTTCACCTTTTGATAAAATTTACGGCACTCATTGGTACTCCTTAATCTTTCAATTTCCTCAAGTTCTTTATTTTCCCAGATTCTCTTTTTGCGTTGATGAATGTTTTTCCTCTCTTCTACACTGCCTATAGATTTCAAGCATGGATTTGTAGGCTTTGTTCTTCTGTACAGTGGAATTGCTACAATCATCATCAAACCAGGGTGATCTTCTCCCTATGGGATTGTGGGCGATTACTTCCTCTGCTGTGTCATGCATGGTCTTCTCAATGGTCAACCACATTTCATTAACGTCTGTAGATGCCATATCGGAGAGCTATTCATTAATTTTATTAGTATATGCTTCGCAGACGTCGGGCTTCTTAAGCTTTTGTAAATTAAACTTTTTATTTCTTTGTCCTTGCCATACTGGCTCCTCAGAAGGTTCTGGCATCGAGCAGGTTAGACCTTTGCCTGTCACTTATTGGAAAGTGATCGATCTGGTTGACTGTGTTTCCATCAGGTGATTTCCGTGTGCCAAAATGGATTCTTTTGTGAGGGAACATACTGCTGCCAATTACGAGATTTTGTGACACACAAAAACTAACAAGTCTGTGTCCATTATCGTTACATATACCATGCAGGCTATGTTTACCGATTGTTGGGAGATAAATTACTTCCTTGCCAACCTTTGTATTAAAGTCCCCTGCAATTATTATTATATCAGAACAAGGGCATGCTATAATACTTTTTTCTCTTCCTCGACTTGCTCATCTTATGTTTCAGTAAGAACATGACAGCTAAACAGAGTATAATTGAAAAATCTTCCCTTTAAACTGATAACTCATTCGGGGGCTTATAGGCTTGAAGTCAATGATAAGTTGCCTGAATTTCTTCCCTACAACAAAGCCAGTTCTATGTGTATTCTATCATCGTAACTATAATATATGGTGTGAAATTTCTTCTCGATAGATCCCTGTTCAGTCCATCTGATCTCTTGAAGGGCGGTGATGTCGATTCTATATCATTCTATCACATCTAAGACCATTTTGGTTGCTCCGGGTCTGTATAAAGCTAAAACTTTTCATGATCCAAAGGTGAAGTCCATATGACAGGTGCTATGTCGTTTCCTAGTTGACAGTCCGGCTAATTGATGTGCTCCCCCATCCGGGGCGGCTACCTAGGAGAAGTGACCCTAGGGTGTGTACTGCGAGTGACCTTGGCCAGTAGTGTTGGGATGAATGCAGTGTGCTGTTTAAAGTATAGATCTGTGTGTCAGAGTACTGTTCCCCCAACCTGGAGGACCAGTGACTATCTGCAGTACCAAGACCGGGCGATGGGGCCGCAACCTCCCTATGTCGTTAGTATTAAGTTTAACTATTATTATCTAATCTATTAATACAGACAATTTTTGCATAATAACTAAATGAATAGATTGCATCATAACTAATAAATTATTCATTACTTAGTGTCAAGAATAATTAGACAATTACAAACTATCAACGACAATGACGAAAAAGTTAGCTCAAATCAAGAATACATGTAAGGCAAATAATCTGTTGATTTGGTTAGGATAAATAGAAATGCTGTATAACAACAAATCAATTGCAATTTGGTCTCATCTCGATTCATTATTTGTATGAAAATGTAATAGGAAAAAGTCAAAGACAATAGTTGAAAACTCCGTTTAAGTCCAGTCTGGACTCGGTGTCGCCCGTCTCCTATCAAATGCATGACAAGGGTTCGCTACAAGACTCCGGTCAAGTCAAGTCTGGTTTTGGTGTAGGCACCTTAATGCATTATTCTCCCTTCTATAGTAGCAGAATGGCTTAAGGAAGCCAATGCAGTCAAGACGGTGTAATAGCCAACCTTCATATGCTTTGTAGCTTAATTGTTCCACTTTGAGTTTGAGATCAATCATATAGAAAGAGTTTGCAGGTTTATCTTTCAGTCAGCAAAATCTACATAAGGCCTCAATGCAGTATGGATTCTGATCAGGCCTCTTAAGATCGCCAGTATCTGTCCATCTGCAGAAGAACTTCGCTCTTGTGCCAAACAATGTTGGTAGTCTTACCTTTAGCATCCCAATGTTGGCTTTTATTTCTGGCTCAATTCTCTTCTATTCCTGCTAAAAAATTTCTTTTTTCTCATAACATAGTATTGATGACCATTTCTTATTATATTTGTAGATTATTTTTGGTGATTTTAAGCTAAATTTCAAACTTTTATCCAGCTTCAAAAAATATTTGTCAATATTGTATTATAAATATAAACCTCTTTCCCACATATCAATTAATTTGGAAACTATTTTTCACTTGATACAAAAATATCCAATAAATGGATTTTCATTTATGCTACGTTTCAGTGTAATATACTTACTAAGAAGGAATATGCAATTACATGGTCATAGCTTCAGATCATCTATTCTTGTTACAGTCAAATTAGCCATTTAAGTATCCCATAACACACTGCATTTTTCAGAAATCAATGATGAAAACTTGCAACTGCCATTTGCTCTAAGGGAAGCCAAACGATTTACTACTGTAATGCGTGGTTTATTTATTATTTAAAAATTGAATTATTACTAGAACTAAATGGAATAGTCAGATATCATTTCAGAATAGAAAACCCACTTTATACCATCTCCTTAATTTCAATTGACTTCTGAGCGTAGAGAATGTAATTAAGCTCATCCAGTTATCCATTACCTTTTCCTTAATCTCCACCTTTCCAAAAATACCTAACTTAACTCCCTTAACACCATAAAAAAAAAACTATTTATTAAATCCTTTATGCAGCAGTTCATGCCCCACAGGGTCTCCTTACTTTTATACCATGAACTTCAGTCCTGTCGTCTTTAAAATTTTGGTACTAATTTGCTTGATCATTACATCTCTGTAAACATCAGCAAGCTATGAAAAAAATCTGGTGCGGTGCGCGCATCACACAACTTTCCCTTACCGCTCTATAATAATTATCTTTTTAATATAATTCTAAAGAGTTCACATAAACAATACTTGAAATAAACTCAGCAGCATTCAATTCTTCTGCCACTTAAGTATAATAAAATACTTTTTAAAACAATTTTAGTACAATTCTGTACACTGCCTATATATTTTAACTTTGTCAAGTTGCAAACATATTTTAAAAGTTGCTGGTTTAGTTTCTATGGAAACATTTTCTTTCCATTAAATAATGTGAAAGTAGAAATAATCAAGTTAATTTTCGCTTTGTGTTCTTAAATTACTTTATTACAGAGCGCATTGTATACAACAGATTGGCAGATTGGTGGGAGGAGATTAGGTCGCATCTATCTCCTTTCGGATGTGCTCGGTTCTCAATCTATTTTATGCTCCTCATAAAATACACTGTATCTTTGCTATTATTGGTCCGATTTTGATGATTCTTTTATTATTTTTTAGATGATTTAATTACCTTTCATAAAAGTCTATAGATAATTTACCATCAATTGCACGCTTTTGATGTTATGCGTAAATAAAATATTCTTTTCATCATTACTTTTTTCCCTGCAATTCCTCGGTGATGTACCATATATATGAAAAGTTAAAGGTCTTTGTAAAGAATAATTTAGGCAAGTTTCATCAAACTCGTTAAAGCCGTTTTCGAGAAAATTGTAAACAATTCTAATATCCATGATATAATTACCATTTCCGGTTAGTCCGATGCGCTGTATCTTTGCTATTATTGGTCCGATTTTGATGATTCTTTTATTGTTTTTTAGATAATTTAATTATCTTTCATACAAGTCTATAGATAATTTACCATAAATTGCACGCTTTTGAAGTTATGCATAATTAAAATATTCTTTTCATCATAACTTTTTTCCCTGCAAATCCTCGGTGATGTACCATATACATGAGAGGTTAAAGGTCTTTATGAAGAATAATTTAGGCAAGTTTAATCAAAATCGTTAGAGCCGTTTTCGAGAAAATTGTAAACAATAGTAATATCCATGATATAATTACCATTTCCGGTTAGTCCGATGCGCTGTATATTTTTTAGATGATTTAATTACCTTTCATAAAAGTCTATAGATAAATTACCGTAAAATGCATAATTCTTAAGCTATGCGCGAATAAAATATTCTTTTCATCATAACTTTTTTCCCTGCAAATCCTCGGTGATGTACCATATATATAAAAAGTTAACGGTCTTTATGAAGAATAATTTAGGCAAGTTTAATCAAAATCGTTAGAGCCGTTTTCGAGAAAATTGTAAACAATAGTAATATCCATGATATAATTACCATTTCCGGTTAGTCCGATGCGCTGTATCTTTGCTATTATTGGTCTGATTTTGATGATTCTTTTATTGTTTTTTAGATAATTTAATTATCTTTCATACAAGTCTATAGATAATTTACCATAAATTGCACACTTTTGAAGTTATGCGTAAATAAAATATTCTTTTCATCATAACTTTTTTCCCTGCAATTCCTCGGTGATGTACCATATATATGAAAAGTTAAAGGTCTTTGTGAAGAATAATTTAGGCAAGTTTCATCAAACTCGTTAAAGCCGTTTTCAAGAAAATTGTAAACAAATCTAATATCCATGATATAATTACCATTTCCGGTTAGTCCGATGCGCTGTATCTTTGCTATTATTGGTCCGATTTTGATGATTCTTTTATTGTTTTTTAGATAATTTAATTATCTTTCATACAAGTCTATAGATAATTTACCATCAATTGCACGCTTTTGAAGTTATGCGTAAATAAAATATTCTTTTCATCATAACTTTTTTCCCTGCAATTCCTCGGTGATGTACCATATATATGAAAAGTTAAAGGTCTTTGTGAAGAATAATTTAAGCAAGTTTCATCAAACTCGTTAAAGCCGTTTTCGAGAAAATTGTAAACAATTCTAATATCCATGATATAATTACCATTTCCGGTTAGTCCGATGCGCTGTATCTTTGCTATTATTGGTCCGATTTTGATGATTCTTTTATTGTTTTTTTGATAATTTAATTATCTTTCATACAAGTCTATAGATAATTTACCATAAATTGCACGCTTTTGAAGTTATGCATAATTAAAATATTCTTTTCATCATAACTTTTTTCCCTGCAAATCCTCGGTGATGTACCATATGTATGAAAAGTTAAAGGTCTTTATGAAGAATAATTTAGGCAAGTTTAATCAAAATCGTTAGAGCCGTTTTCGAGAAAATTGTAAACAATAGTAATATCCATGATATAATTACCATTTCCGATTAGTCCGATGCGCTGTATCTTTACTATTATTGGTCTGATTTTGATGATTCTTTTATTATTTTTTAGATGATTTAATTATCTTTCATACAAGCCTATAGATGATTTACCATCAATTGCACGCTTTTGAAGTTATGCATAATTAAAATATTCTTTTCATCATAACTTTTTTCCCTGCAATTCCTCGGTGATGTACCATATATATGAAAAGTTAAAGGTCTTTGTGAAGAATAATTTAGGCAAGTTTCATCAACTCGTTAAAGCCGTTTTCGAGAAAATTGTAAACAAATCTAATATCCCTGATATAATTACCATTTCCGGTTAGTCCGATGCGCTGTATCTTTGCTATTATTGGTCCGATTTTGATGATTCTTTTATTGTTTTTTAGATAATTTAATTATCTTTCATACAAGTCTATAGATAATTTACCATAAATTGCACGCTTTTGAAGTTATGCATAATTAAAATATTCTTTTCATCATAACTTTTTTCCCTGCAAATCCTCGGTGATGTACCATATATATGAAAAGTTAAAGGTCTTTGTGAAGAATAATTTAGGCAAGTTTCATCAAACTCGTTAAAGCCGTTTTCGAGAAAATTGTAAACAATTCTAATATCCATGATATAATTACCATTTCCGGTTAGTCCGATGCGCTGTATCTTTGCTATTATTGGTCCGATTTTGATGATTCTTTTATTGTTTTTTAGATAATTTAATTATCTTTCATACAAGTCTATAGATAATTTACCATAAATTGCACGCTTTTGAAGTTATGCATAATTAAAATATTATTTCATCATAACTTTTTTCCCTGCAAATCCTCGGTGATGTACCATATACATGAGAGGTTAAAGGTCTTTATGAAGAATAATTTAGGCAAGTTTAATCAAAATCGTTAGAGCCGTTTTCGAGAAAATTGTAAACAATAGTAATATCCATGATATAATTACCATTTCCGGTTAGTCCGATGCGCTGTATCTTTGCTATTATTGGTCTGATTTTGATGATTCTTTTATTGTTTTTTAGATAATTTAATTATCTTTCATACAAGTCTATAGATAATTTACCATAAATTGCACGCTTTTGAAGTTATGCATAATTAAAATATTCTTTTCATCATAACTTTTTTTCCTGCAAATCCTCGGTGATGTACCATATATATGAAAAGTTAAAGGTCTTTATGAAGAATAATTTAGGCAAGTTTAATCAAAATCGTTAGAGCCGTTTTCGAGAAAATTGTAAACAATAGTAATATCCATGATATAATTACCATTTCCGATTAGTCCGATGCGCTGTATCTTTACTATTATTGGTCTGATTTTGATGATTCTTTTATTATTTTTTAGATGATTTAATTATCTTTCATACAAGCCTATAGATGATTTACCATCAATTGCACGCTTTTGAAGTTATGCATAATTAAAATATTCTTTTCATCATAACTTTTTTCCCTGCAATTCCTCGGTGATGTACCATATATATGAAAAGTTAAAGGTCTTTGTGAAGAATAATTTAGGCAAGTTTCATCAACTCGTTAAAGCCGTTTTCGAGAAAATTGTAAACAAATCTAATATCCCTGATATAATTACCATTTCCGGTTAGTCCGATGCGCTGTATCTTTGCTATTATTGGTCCGATTTTGATGATTCTTTTATTGTTTTTTAGATAATTTAATTATCTTTCATACAAGTCTATAGATAATTTACCATAAATTGCACGCTTTTGAAGTTATGCATAATTAAAATATTCTTTTCATCATAACTTTTTTCCCTGCAAATCCTCGGTGATGTACCATATATATGAAAAGTTAAAGGTCTTTATGAAGAATAATTTAGGCAAGTTTAATCAAAATCGTTAGAGCCGTTTTCGAGAAAATTGTAAACAATAGTAATATCCATGATATAATTACCATTTCCGATTAGTCCGATGCGCTGTATCTTTGCTATTATTGGTCTGATTTTGATGATTCTTTTATTATTTTTTAGATGATTTAATTATCTTTCATACAAGCCTATAGATGATTTACCATCAATTGCACGCTTTTGAAGTTATGCGTAAATAAAATATTCTTTTCATCATAACTTTTTTCCCTGCAATTCCTCGGTGATGTACCATATATATGAAAAGTTAAAGGTCTTTATGAAGAATAATTTAGGCAAGTTTAATCAAAATCGTTAGAGCCGTTTTCGAGAAAATTGTAAACAATAGTAATATCCATGATATAATTACCATTTCCGGTTAGTCCGATGCGCTGTATCTTTGCTGTTATTGGTCTGATTTTGATGATTCTTTTATTGTTTTTTAGATAATTTTATTATCTTTCATACAAGTCTATAGATAATTTACCATAAATTGCACGCTTTTGAAGTTATGCATAATTAAAATATTCTTTTCATCATAACTTTTTTCCCTGCAAATCCTCGGTGATGTACCATATATATGAAAAGTTAAAGGTCTTTATGAAGAATAATTTAGGCAAGTTTAATCAAAATCGTTAGAGCCGTTTTCGAGAAAATTGTAAACAATAGTAATATCCATGATATAATTACCATTTCCGGTTAGTCCGATGCGCTGTATCTTTGCTGTTATTGGTCTGATTTTGATGATTCTTTTATTGTTTTTTAGATAATTTTATTATCTTTCATACAAGTCTATAGATAATTTACCATAAATTGCACGCTTTTGAAGTTATGCATAATTAAAATATTCTTTTCATCATAACTTTTTTCCCTGCAAATCCTCGGTGATGTACCATATATATGAAAAGTTAAAGGTCTTTATGAAGAATAATTTAGGCAAGTTTAATCAAAATCGTTAGAGCCGTTTTCGAGAAAATTGTAAACAATAGTAATATCCATGATATAATTACCATTTCCGATTAGTCCGATGCGCTGTATCTTTGCTATTATTGGTCTGATTTTGATGATTCTTTTATTATTTTTTAGATGATTTAATTATCTTTCATACAAGCCTATAGATGATTTACCATCAATTGCACGCTTTTGAAGTTATGCGTAAATAAAATATTCTTTTCATCATAACTTTTTCCCTGCAATTCCTCGGTGATGTACCATATATATGAAAAGTTAAAGGTCTTTGTGAAGAATAATTTAGGCAAGTTTCATCAACTCGTTAAAGCCGTTTTCGAGAAAATTGTAAACAAATCTAATATCCCTGATATAATTACCATTTCCGGTTAGTCCGATGCGCTGTATCTTTGCTATTATTGGTCCGATTTTGATGATTCTTTTATTGTTTTTTAGATAATTTAATTATCTTTCATACAAGTCTATAGATAATTTACCATAAATTGCACGCTTTTGAAGTTATGCATAATTAAAATATTCTTTTCATCATAACTTTTTTCCCTGCAAATCCTCGGTGATGTACCATATATATGAAAAGTTAAAGGTCTTTATGAAGAATAATTTAGGCAAGTTTAATCAAAATCGTTAGAGCCGTTTTCGAGAAAATTGTAAACAATAGTAATATCCAGGATATAATTACCATTTCCGATTAGTCCGATGCGCTGTATCTTTACTATTATTGGTCTGATTTTGATGATTCTTTTATTATTTTTTAGATGATTTAATTATCTTTCATACAAGCCTATAGATGATTTACCATCAATTGCACGCTTTTGAAGTTATGCATAATTAAAATATTCTTTTCATCATAACTTTTTTCCCTGCAATTCCTCGGTGATGTACCATATATATGAAAAGTTAAAGGTCTTTGTGAAGAATAATTTAGGCAAGTTTCATCAACTCGTTAAAGCCGTTTTCGAGAAAATTGTAAACAAATCTAATATCCCTGATATAATTACCATTTCCGGTTAGTCCGATGCGCTGTATCTTTGCTATTATTGGTCCGATTTTGATGATTCTTTTATTGTTTTTTAGATAATTTAATTATCTTTCATACAAGTCTATAGATAATTTACCATAAATTGCACGCTTTTGAAGTTATGCATAATTAAAATATTCTTTTCATCATAACTTTTTTCCCTGCAAATCCTCGGTGATGTACCATATATATGAAAAGTTAAAGGTCTTTATGAAGAATAATTTAGGCAAGTTTAATCAAAATCGTTAGAGCCGTTTTCGAGAAAATTGTAAACAATAGTAATATCCATGATATAATTACCATTTCCGATTAGTCCGATGCGCTGTATCTTTGCTATTATTGGTCTGATTTTGATGATTCTTTTATTATTTTTTAGATGATTTAATTATCTTTCATACAAGCCTATAGATGATTTACCATCAATTGCACGCTTTTGAAGTTATGCGTAAATAAAATATTCTTTTCATCATAACTTTTTTCCCTGCAATTCCTCGGTGATGTACCATATATATGAAAAGTTAAAGGTCTTTATGAAGAATAATTTAGGCAAGTTTAATCAAAATCGTTAGAGCCGTTTTCGAGAAAATTGTAAACAATAGTAATATCCATGATATAATTACCATTTCCGGTTAGTCCGATGCGCTGTATCTTTGCTGTTATTGGTCTGATTTTGATGATTCTTTTATTGTTTTTTAGATAATTTTATTATCTTTCATACAAGTCTATAGATAATTTACCATAAATTGCACGCTTTTGAAGTTATGCATAATTAAAATATTCTTTTCATCATAACTTTTTTCCCTGCAAATCCTCGGTGATGTACCATATATATGAAAAGTTAAAGGTCTTTATGAAGAATAATTTAGGCAAGTTTAATCAAAATCGTTAGAGCCGTTTTCGAGAAAATTGTAAACAATAGTAATATCCATGATATAATTACCATTTCCGATTAGTCCGATGCGCTGTATCTTTGCTATTATTGGTCTGATTTTGATGATTCTTTTATTATTTTTTAGATGATTTAATTATCTTTCATACAAGCCTATAGATGATTTACCATCAATTGCACGCTTTTGAAGTTATGCGTAAATAAAATATTCTTTTCATCATAACTTTTTTCCCTGCAATTCCTCGGTGATGTACCATATATATGAAAAGTTAAAGGTCTTTGTGAAGAATAATTTAGGCAAGTTTCATCAACTCGTTAAAGCCGTTTTCGAGAAAATTGTAAACAAATCTAATATCCCTGATATAATTACCATTTCCGGTTAGTCCGATGCGCTGTATCTTTGCTATTATTGGTCCGATTTTGATGATTCTTTTATTGTTTTTTAGATAATTTAATTATCTTTCATACAAGTCTATAGATAATTTACCATAAATTGCACGCTTTTGAAGTTATGCATAATTAAAATATTCTTTTCATCATAACTTTTTTCCCTGCAAATCCTCGGTGATGTACCATATATATGAAAAGTTAAAGGTCTTTGTGAAGAATAATTTAGGCAAGTTTAATCAAAATCGTTAGAGCCGTTTTCGAGAAAATTGTAAACAATAGTAATATCCAGGATATAATTACCATTTCCGATTAGTCCGATGCGCTGTATCTTTGCTATTATTGGTCCGATTTTGATGATTCTTTTATTGTTTTTTTGATAATTTAATTATCTTTCATACAAGTCTATAGATAATTTACCATAAATTGCACGCTTTTGAAGTTATGCATAATTAAAATATTCTTTTCATCATAACTTTTTTCCCTGCAAATCCTCGGTGATGTACCATATGTATGAAAAGTTAAAGGTCTTTATGAAGAATAATTTAGGCAAGTTTAATCAAAATCGTTAGAGCCGTTTTCGAGAAAATTGTAAACAATAGTAATATCCATGATATAATTACCATTTCCGGTTAGTCCGATGCGCTGTATCTTTGCTATTATTGGTCTGATTTTGATGATTCTTTTATTATTTTTTAGATGATTTAATTATTTTTCATACAAGCCCATAGATGATTTACCATCAATTGCACGCTTTTGAAGTTATGCGTAAATAAAATATTCTTTTCATCATAACTTTTTTCCCTGCAATTCCTCGGTGATGTACCATATATATGAAAAGTTAAAGGTCTTTGTGAAGAATAATTTAGGCAAGTTTCATCAACTCGTTAAAGCTGTTTTCGAGAAAATTGTAAACAAATCTAATATCCCTGATATAATTACCATTTCCGATTAGTCCGATGCGCTGTATCTTTGCTATTATTGGTCTGATTTTGATGATTCTTTTATTATTTTTTAGATGATTTAATTATCTTTCATACAAGCCTATAGATGATTTACCATCAATTGCACGCTTTTGAAGTTATGCGTAAATAAAATATTCTTTTCATCATAACTTTTTTCCCTGCAATTCCTCGGTGATGTACCATATATATGAAAAGTTAAAGGTCTTTGTGAAGAATAATTTAGGCAAGTTTCATCAACTCGTTAAAGCCGTTTTCGAGAAAATTGTAAACAAATCTAATATCCCTGATATAATTACCATTTCTGGTTAGTCCGATGCGCTGTATCTTTGCTATTATTGGTCCGATTTTGATGATTCTTTTATTGTTTTTTAGATAATTTAATTATCTTTCATACAAGTCTATAGATAATTTACCATCAATTGCACGCTTTTGATGTTATGCGTAAATAAAATATTCTTTTCATCATTACTTTTTTCCCTGCAATTCCTCGGTGATGTACCATATATATGAAAAGTTAAAGGTCTTTGTGAAGAATAATTTAGGCAAGTTTCATCAAACTCGTTAAAGCCGTTTTCGAGAAAATTGTAAACAATTCTAATATCCATGATATAATTACCAATTCCGGTTAGTCCGATGCGCTGTATCTTTGCTATTATTGGTCCGATTTTGATGATTCTTTTATTGTTTTTTTAGATAATTTAATTATCTTTCATACAAGTCTATAGATAATTTACCATAAATTGCACGCTTTTGAAGTTATGCATAATTAAAATATTCTTTTCATCATAACTTTTTTCCCTGCAAATCCTCGGTGATGTACCATATATATGAAAAGTTAAAGGTCTTTATGAAGAATAATTTAGGCAAGTTTAATCAAAATCGTTAGAGCCGTTTTCGAGAAAATTGTAAACAATAGTAATATCCATGATATAATTACCATTTCCGGTTAGTCCGATGCGCTTTATATTTTTTAGATGATTTAATTACCTTTCATAAAAGTCTATAGATAAATTACCGTAAAATGCATAATTCTTAAGCTATGCGCAAATAAAATATTCTTTTCATCATAACTTTTTTCCCTGCAAATCCTCGGTGATGTACCATATATATAAAAAGTTAAAGGTCTTTATGAAGAATAATTTAGGCAAGTTTCATCAAAATCGTTAGAGCCGTTTTCGAGAAAATTGTAAAAAAGTTTAATATCCCTAATATAATAGCCATTTCCGGTTAGTCCGATGCGCTGTATCTTTGCTATTATTGGTCCGATTTTGATGATTCTTTTATTGTTTTTTAGATAATTTAATTATCTTTCATACAAGTCTATAGATAATTTACCATAAATTGCACGCTTTTGAAGTTATGCGTAATTAAAATATTCTTTTCATCATAACTTTTTCCCCTGCAAATCCTCGGTGATGTACCATATATATGAAAAGTTAAAGGTCTTTATGAAGAATAATTTAGGCAAGTTTAATCAAAATCGTTAGAGCCGTTTTCGAGAAAATTGTACAAATGTGTAAAATCGATTATATAAACTGGCACTTCCGGTTAGTCGATTTTGACGAAAATGTTGCTGTAACATCACCTGCATGTACTAACCTTAAATATGTAATTTCAGTATCGTACAGCTTTCCGTTTTTGAGCTAGACTGATCACATACACACAGACCATTTTGCGAGACTTGGTCATCTGGACTCAGGGGACCTTAAAACATGTATTTCCGTTGAAAACTCGAATTCGAAAATTTTCACGATCGCAATACTTCCCCTTACTATATACTTCGTACATAGGTAAGGGAAAGTAAAAATTTGGCAGCAGATCATTCATTCAAGCAAATAAAATCAAGAACCGATCCCACTTCAAACTTGGTGGGATCAGTTCCACACTACCATGCAAATGGAGAATGGAACATAATGGATGCAGCATAATGATGCTAATAAGCTAAATGATTGTTGGCAAGCAAGATATATCTAAATAAATATGTCAGTCCTGCCAATTAATGTATAATGATCTTTCTTTCATTTTTATTAGCATTATATATTTACTTTCCAATCGTATCTTTATCACTCAGCACGTCATAAAATGATTCCAATGATAAAGGGTGGGCATTGGCTTATGAAATACATTATATTACAATGAAAATGATAATATTAAAAATGATTTAACCTTCCATAATTTACATTTAATACATTAGATACACCTAGTATATAATACTATTTTGATTATTCAAAACAACTGATTTGAAGTTATCCAAAAATGTACAATAACTTATAAACCAATAAATCAGAAAAATCTTAATAGATTTGAAGGAATAAACTTACACAATCACTTTCAATATCCCTTGCAGAATTTTTTATACGGTTTAGTGAAAGAAAACTAGTCAAACGCTTCTCTGCCTGAACACAATTTTCTAACATTTCATGAAATGCCAATAATGTAGATGCACAGGGATAACAAACTTGAGTAGGCAATAAATCATTTTCTGTAACCTGAAATATAAATTTATTTTACATAAATAAAAATGGTTAAACTAAATTTGCATTTTTACATACATGAAGTACTGACTTCCTTCATCAGTCGCTTTAGCTTTAGTTTTTAGTTATCAATAGCTATTTGATAACCAAAAGTCTGCATCAAATTTCAAAATATTCTTACGTAAATTTTTCTTCAAAATTCTAAATATAGAGTATGCTTTGTTTTAAAAAAAAAAAGATAAAAACATTTGGTACAACTTTACAATGCAGCCGCCTTATCAACAGCGGTCACCGCACTACCACTCTCTAGTGCCATTTGTGCTAACTAACTGCTTTCTATTCAATAGTGAAATTCATAATTATTGAAATTATTACTACTTTAATTAGATATTATTTAAAATTATAGGTGTTGTCGACTTCTGGTGGTTAGGGGAAGTTGTAGTTAAAGCAGTACTAAGTTAAATTACAGTAAGGGCCTGACCTCAACTGGTAAGGATCCGCTGGGGTTTTGTTTATCTCTTGAGCAAGCATAAGTTGACAGCACTAATAGTTTTAAATATCTAATTAAAGGATTAATAATCGTAATAACTCCAATGAATACGAATTTTACAATTGAATAGAAAGCAGTTAGCAAAAATGGCGCTAGTGCGGCGACCTCTACTGATAAGGCGGCTGCATTGTAAAGTTGTACCAAACATTCTGTTGGGAGATGTTAAGTACTTTTTTATGATAAATAAAATAGCACATTTTTTAAACCATATTTTTCAACTATACCCAAAATATTATAATATTAAGTATAATTATTTGACAGTTTGATAAATTTATTCAATTTTGACAGTAACCTTTTCTGAAATTTTCCACAATTAATTCTATATTTTAGAGAATTACAAGTTACGGAGGTTCAATACTAACGTTCTTTATGAAGAAGTGGGAGGATCTCTGATTATGAATATAGAAATCAGAGGTTCAATTCCCAGTTATTGTTATGATATTTTTCTTATACAAGAGTAAAGTTGAAAGGGGATACACTACAGAGAATAATTTAAATTAACGAGTAGTAGTACAGTAATAGCATATAATGAATAAATAAAGTTGAGAGAGGAATTATTATTTATGTCCTACAATCATTTTTAATACAACAAGAAATGGTGTAAATGGCAAACTGATTATTTTATTTAATACTACCTGGGCACATTATATTTAGTTACTATAACACTCATTCAATGATGACAAATAATCAATTATTAATCAAGTATTCAACCATAGCTGAGATGTTTACAAAAACTATAAGACACAAGATGCATAACACTTTAATATAAAAAAAAAAAAAAAAAAAAAAAAAAAAAAAAAAAAAACGCACCAAAACACATATTCTATGCTAAAATTTCCTTCTGTCTTATCCTTATTCCTTGTGTCAGTATAGTACTTTGAATTAAGTTAAGTTTTTGGTGTCTTCAATTCTCATATCCCATGTTAGTTCCTTTTCAATACCTGTGTTAAAATATAGAATTTAGATTTGAATAAGATATTTTCAGAATTACCGCATTCTATCAGCAATTTGAGCAAAAATCAATAATAGTCATAAAGTTGTATCGAAAGGTGAGTTCAAGTTTGAGTGTGCTGTAGGTCATAAGTACACTTCACTATTTAATAGGCTTATTTATAGGTTATTACTTTTCAACAAAAAATAAGAATAATACAACAAAAACGTATTTATTCTGTTCCATCTTTCTTAAAGTAGGAATGAAAGTAGACGCTTTCAATGTATCAAAAATGTTAATTGATAAACCTAATCTACTATAATCATAACCAATAACCAAATGAACAAGGTCTTGTTGGTTTATGATCTCAAATATCAGATATTAATAAATCTCCAACAATACTTCTTGATCAAACAATGCATAGAGCACTTCAATATATCTATGTAACAAAGAAATTTGTAATCAACCTAAAATGACTAGCTGGACGAACTAATAGAACTATATATATATATATATATATATATATATATATATATATATATATATATATATATATATATATATATAGTTATTATTTTATGAGTTGTTAGAAAATTAATGATAACCTCGACTCAAAACCTCTTAATAGAAAGACAAGAGGTCAATAACTTCTTGATCACAGGTTTCATTGAATTAACAAGATAAATGATGAAATAAATAATAAGGATGCTGTTAACTGTATATTTTTTTTAATATAGAAGCCGATGTTTCGGCTCAATCATATGAGCCATCATCAGAGCTATAATAGTTCGAAGTGGTGACAGAACTGAGTCTTCCTTAGCTCAGTTCTGTCACCACTTAGAACTAAAATAATCCTGATTAAGGCTCACAAGAATGAGCCGAAACGTCAGCTTTTAAAATTAAAAAAATATACTTTGTTGACTGCATTCTTATTACTTATTTCATCATAATAACATCACTGTCGATCAAGCAACACCAATAACAAGATAAATGACTTTCCACAGAACATTCTGTCAATAATACAATACTCTCAAAGAACAGTATGGAATATCACAAGCTAAATGCTGACTTACAATAATGAATTGAAAACAAATAATTACGAACAATATTTACCTCAACATGCAAATGTTGACTTATTTTAAGTTGAAGCTGATAGTCGATTCCTTCACCTCTAAAAATCGGTATAAGGTAGTCATTAGTATTAGCACATACTCTACAAAACATATGAATTGAAGAGTAATGCCAAGAACTCTGTGGCACCGGTCGTTCTATTACTTGCATTTCAAGCAGTACAGGTTCTCTAATTTGGAAAAAGTACAACCTCTCCAGGCCGCCGCCTTATCAGTAACGGCGCCGCACTAGCCCTATCTAGCGCTATTCGTGCTAACTAGGGATGGCGATTATTAAATAGTCGGTTCTCAGTTATATCGTTTTTTTCAATAACACTTTAACCATCCGGTTTTTTATGATCAGAATAATCGGTTATTGAAATAACCGGTTTTCGTTTTTTCTTTTCTTTATAGGGACAATATTCTTTTAATTTCTGAGAAAAAAAAATTGGATTACGTAACTGACGTTTTTTTTTGTTTTTTTTTAGATTCAGCACAAAAAAAAGGGAGTAGTTTATGCACAAAATATAATTTTTTAAAGACAATTTTGTTGTTAAATATCACAATATTAATTTTATCGCACTGATATAATTATTGTTCAATTCAATATTTTTACAACATAACATGATTTTAGATAAAAAGTAATATTTTAAATTATATAAACAAAAATTAAATACCTAATTAAAAAAAAATATTAATTTATTATACCAATACAATATGTAAAACGAGATATTTTTATAATATAACAAGCGCGATTTTTCGTCAAAATAATAGTTTAAATTAGATAAACCAAAATTAAATAAATAAATACATTTGTAACGGAATCTATATGACCGTACTATCTGGCCACAGCCATAGCAACTAGCTGAACAACTAGTGCTCCCCAGTGGAAAATCAGTGAAACCTCGCACTGTAGCAGTGGCAACGAGGAATTCCTTATATTATTTCTATTGTTTAACTAAATGTATTGATATTATCAGATTGTAAATATGAAACATATGTATATATTATCAATAAAGTTGTATTGGCACAGATGTTCTGGAGGGATTTCAAATAAATGTACAGTTAGGACGCCTCTCGACGCCGATGTTTGCTATGAGCATATGATATTCGGGTCGAGACTGGTTATTGTAAAGTTTCCTCTTAGTCTTCCTGGGAGATGTGAAATCTCACCACTAATTACTTGATTCCCAAAATACTGAGGGCTGGTTCCCCTCAGCTTGTTAACCCCAAGGGTCGGTTTCCGCACGGTCTGGAGGCTTGTTTCCTTCGCCTGCACTTCATATGTCCTAATCGATTCGTAAAGGCTGGTTCTCTTCAGGGTTACGGTACCATCAGAACGCTGGTTCCCTTCGGTTACCCTTTATCTCATCCTCATCCACACCTCCTACCTTACTTTATCCTTCACATCTTCTCACATCCTCTTAATCGAATCTTTATACTTTATTATGAAATAGGGCCCAGGGCAAGAGAATCTCCTTCCTCCTCGCTAGTTTCAGGGGAGCATCTGTGCTCTTGGAGATGAAATCGACGCCACGCTCTGACACACTGTTTTCCGTTAAATAATTTTTTTTTCATGAGTTGTTGGTCTGAGAGACCGTTTTCCTGGAGATGTTGATTTTTGTAACGGTCTGGGCCCTACTTCATAATAAAGCTAATAGTATTAGTTCACAAATACAAGTTTACGAAGTACGAGCACTAATACTTTTTGTTTCATAATGGAGACGACTATTAGTGATTTCTACATGTGAAAAAGTAGACTATTAGTGATTTCTACAAGTAAAAAAAGGTACAAGTCAGCATGTGGGAAGGTTCTTTCTTAGAGCAGATTACTTATAAGGTCGATAATAAGGATGTTATGGAACGGTAAAATTACGTATTAGTTCCAACCGTTCCAATTCCGCCGGCGTATTAGGTATTCTTAAGCGTTCCAGTTCCTAACAGTTCCGAATTTTGATTTACTTTTCAGTTTCTGAACGATTATCAATTCATAATTCATAAATGTTTTATAATACTAATTTATATAACATTTAATTTAATATGTATAATAATACCAAACTGTATTTTAAATTGCTTATTTTTGAATTTTTGTGTTTTTAGAACTGAAGATGAATGAATGTTTAACATTTGAAACTAGTTTTCAATAAAAACAAAATTATAAAAGTGACAATTTATCAATAACCAACATTTACAATTTTTTTAATAATAATATTTTAGAGTGAGGATTCAGAAATATGGATGAGATTCGATTATTAAGTGCGTTTAAGATGATAATAGATAACATCGCTTTATAATTTTTTTAAACATTATTTCAGAACATTGTGGGCCACGAAAAAATTGCTTCGGGTTCTCATTTGGCCCGTGGTTTACCAGTCAGATACCTTAGAATTACAGTAATGTTTAAAACCGGTAAAAGACGAATGACTTAATAGCAAATGAGTCATTTTGACTAAAATCCAAAAACAATTATACTGCCTTTGTGTAACACTCATTTGAGATAAAAGAAAAAAAAATCATAACTCCATTAACTCATTTAGACCACAGATTTTTGGACTTAATTTAAAGTGAATCTTATTTATCTTTAACATGCCATTATGCAGACAAAGGGGAGTCGGAAAGCGCACTATTATTTTGTAATTTTAGGAAAAATGACATAGGAGTGAAAATTAAACCACAGAAATAAAATAAATCATAGTAATTATAAAGATATTTTTTTTAAATACTATGGACAACATTTTAATGTTATTTCAGATAACGTTAGTAATATTGTAAACAGTTATGAATTCCAACATTAAAATGGGTAATTTTACTACACCTTTAAAAATAAAATTACACATTGATATGCTGGAATTCATAATTATCAAAATCTTATTTTGTATTTAAAAAAATGTACTCTGAAAGGTTGAAAAAAAATAAAGATGGTAGAATGCTTTTTTTATTTAAAAATTCAATTAATTGCACACCATCCCCTGGAAACAGTGCAACTCACAAAAAACCTTATTTTTCAATAGACCAAAATTAAATTTGATTTCATAACAATATATTATAACATTAATAATTAGAATATAATTTAGAAGGTAAGAAATTCTTAATGCTTTTAACAATTATATAATCTCTTTATATTTTATTGTAAAATAAAATAAGAATGTTTGTTATCAAACATAAAAATAATATTAGTAATAATAATAATAAAATAATTTTAATTTTATTTTAAATTTTATTACTTAAAAATATTTCTTTCTTACCAATGTACGATCATAGTGCAATTGTATAAAAATAATGAAAAGATTTTTATCTATAATGATAATTAGCAGGAGTCCTTTGAGCTGATATGCTAACAGTTCTGGAACGCTTAGCTTAAGGGTTCCACTTGGAGCTAATATGCTAAATGTTCCAATTGGAACTGATATGCTAACAGTTCCGGCACGCTTATCTCTAGAGTTCCACTCGGAGCTAATACGCTAAACGTTCCAGTTGGAACTGATATGCTAACAGTTCCGGAACGCTTAGCTTAAGAGTTCCACCTGGAGCTAATACGCTAAACGTTCCAATGGCTTCAATAGGCCTTATGCGTTCCAGCTTGACATTAGCGGAGCCAATAAGCTAAGAGTTCCGATTGGATTCAATAATTTTGCTTAACGTCCATATGCCTCGTTTTTCGTTCTCTCTTGTGCATGATTGAAAAAAAATTAAAGTAAATAATAAAAATACATAAATTTGTATTAAAATTTTATTCTTTCTACTTTTTTCAGTTTAATTTGGGTACAACTTTACAAGAGGGGCGCGCTATCACTTGTTCCACCCGATCTTACCCGAAGGTCGCCGGACTAATATACTCTAGCGCCATTTGTGCTAACTGCTTTGCATTCAATTGTAACATTCGTGTTCATTGGAATTATTAAAATTATTACTGCTTTAATTATATATTGGACATGGAAAATAGCATGTAAGGAGTGCGTATTTTCCAACAACAAACAGAATTATCTGTATCCTGAAAACCTCGATTATTTTTCCTAGAACTATACATTTCATCGTGGATTGCATATAAATCAATTTTGTTTATTGCGGACATTATGTCACCAGATCAAACCAGGAAAATTGGAGGAAATCTAGCAGAGGAGGTGGAGGAGAAAACAAGATGTGAAGAAAATTATTCCGTAAGTTATTGGTTTATTATTTTCAATAATGAACCTTTGCAATTGACCAAGAAAGAATTATATCCCTCTCCTAAAAATTTGAGGTTTTAAGTTTCAAGATATGTAAACAAAATCCGTCCGTCCGCTGTTCGCGGCTTTTCTCTGAGACTATAGGGCAGATTGTTTTGAGATTTGGCACTAAATTATATTATCATCCGCCATTTCGTTTAAAAATGGCGCCCGATATATGATTTATTACAAAGGCCGATAATACGAAGACAGAGAAAAATATAAAGTGTTCTGGAATCATTGTACCAAAGCCTTTATAAAAATAATATATATATATATATATATATATATATATATATATATATATATATATATATATATCTTTAGATGAGGATCGCGAAGATGTAGACAAGCTATGGATCGGAATTAGGGATAATATTAAAGAGGTAAGTAATCTGTGTCTTGGAAAAAGGGACAATAAAAAGAATAAACCGTGGTTCGATAATGATTGTCTAAACTTGTGCGAAAAAAGAAGAGCCGCGAAACTAAAAGCTTTGAATAATCCAAGCGATAACAATGTTGCTAATTTCCGGGCCTTGATGAATGAAACGTCCAAATTCCTCAAAAATAAAAAACGAGAATATCTTAAAAACAAAATAATAGAGATAGAAACTAATAGAATTGAAAACAACGTAAGAGACATGTACAAGGGTATAAGCAGATCGCGTAAACAGTTTGAACCAGCAATGAATGGAATTAGAGATGAAAATAACAATATCTTGGCCGAACCGGGGGACATTGTGAATAAATTTAAAAAACACTTTGAAAGTATTTTGAATTCGGGAAATAATAATCAATCTCCTCCTTCTGAATTTCAGAGTGCTGAACCGTTAATTGAAGAACCGAGTAAGGAGGAAGTCGAAATAGCCATCGGAAAATTAAAATCTCATAAAGCAGCGGGAATCGACAACATTTCCAGTGAAATAATAAAAGCGTGCGGTGAAGCTGGAGTTTCTAAAATACATTTTTTGGTTAAAAAGATCTGGGAAAATGAAAAAATGCCCGAAGAATGGAAAGAATCTATACTTATTCCGATTCACAAAAAAGGTCCGAGGACGGAGTGTAATAACTATCGCGGAATATCACTCCTCCCGATATGCTATAAAATATTCTCGTTGATCCTAACTAGTCGAATCACGGAATATGCCGAGGAAATTATCGGAGACTACCAATGTGGTTTTAGACGGAACCGATCAACTACCGATCAAATATTTTCCTTACGGCAAATATTAGAAAAAAAATTAGAATTCAACGGTGTAATTCATCAGCTTTTTGTGGATTTCAAAAAGGCTTATGATTCCATTGATCGCCGGAGACTGTATAACATTTTGATTGAGCAGGGAATACCGAAGAAGTTAGTAAATCTAGTAGGGATGTGCATGACCGAAACATTCAATAAAGTTAGAATAGGTAATTATTTTTCGGAGAAATTTGAAGTTCGCTCGGGGTTAAAACAAGGCGATTCCCTTTCACCTGTCCTATTTAATTTAGCATTAGAGTATGTCATTAGAAAGGTAATGCTTACCGAAAGGGGTTTAGATCTGGGTGGTAGAATATCCGTGCTGGGGTTTGCGGATGATTTGGTATTATTAAGTGAGGACGCGGAAACTATAAAACTGAATACAGCAACGTTGATGACAGCTGGGAAAGAGGTTGGCCTCAAAATAAATACGGATAAGACGAAATATATGGTTAGCAATAGAAACAGAGGAGATTTTGAGGATATAGATATAGGAGAAAATAGGTTTGAACACGTTGAGAAATTTAAGTATTTGGGGTCTGTGATTACTAGAAAAAACGAAATTCAAGAGGAAATAAAGGCGCGGTTAAAGGCGGGAAATGCTTGTTATTTTTCGGTGTCAACATTACTTAGGTCGCGCATTTTGTCCAGAAACTTAAAACTTAGAATATACAAAACTATTATCTTGCCTGCAGTTCTGTATGGGTGTGAAACGTGGCCACTAACCTTGAAGGACGAACAACGCCTTAAGGTATTCGAGAATAAGGTACTGCGTAAAATATTTGGTCCGAAAAAGGATGAGTCAACTGGAGAGTTTAGGAGATTACACAACGCGGAATTGCGGAGCATGCACCCTGCAATATAATCGAAGTGATATCATCGCGACGGTTGAAATGGGCTTGCAAAGTTGTTGGGCTCAGTAACGAACGAATTCCTAAAAAGTTAATAAACGCTGAGCTGACTGGTAAACGTCCGAGGGGTAGACCGAAACGTAGGTGGGAGGATAGTATTAAGAGTGATCTAATGAATTTGGGTTTGGAAGGTAGTCGGTGGACCGAGATTTGTAGACAGCGATTAGTGGTATCGGCATCGAACCTCCGGGTTCGCTAAGCCTTTTATTATTATTATTATTATATATATATATATATATATATATATATATATATATATATATATATATATATATATATGTATATATATATATATTCAATCCAAATAAATAACTATTGGATATATAACTTTGGAAATAATAAACCATAGTGTAATAATTTCCAACATTTTTGTACTTTAATTGAATTATTGTTTAAAATAAGGTACTTATTCCTAAAAATTATTTCATTATTTGAAATGAAGTAGATACCTATTTCTTTTGTAAAAAAAAAAAAATAGAATAATGGCATATGGGCCAAACAAAAATTGAAAATGAAAGGCACAATGTGGACAGAAAAAGAGGCATGCCTCATATTCCTTCCCATGCATCATGTTGAAAGGAAAGTTGAACAGTCTGAGCTTTATGAGAGTAACTAAAAAGTACCTAAATAATATAATGCATAACTATTTGATGCCACTTGAGTGTATTCAAACTAGGGTTGGAACATCGAAAGGAAAATATCGATATTCAATATTTTGATATATCAAAAAACCAAATATCGATATCCACCGATAATCGCCAGAAAATTATCGATATATCGAAAGGTAATGGATGAAAAAGCAAAGAAAGTGCATCACATGAGTATTATTAAATACTATTAATATTATTAAACTGTGAAAAATGTTATGAAATAATATAATGATTATTGTTTATAAAACAATATTTTTATGAGCCATGAATCATTATAAAAAAAGATAGAAAAGAATTATACTTCAAAGAAAAAAAAATATAACATATTTTTATTTTGAAGACTTTTATCATATTTGATATATTATAGTCTTCTAGAAGTTTTTTCAATAATAAAACCTTCAAACTTCTCAAATTTTTATTTATCTTATAACTCTTCCGACTGTATTGTGCATTCTCAAAACATTCATATGTAAGCATGTAATTTATTTGATATATATCTCAGTTACATCATCATTTATATAAATCATCAATTTTTCTTTATATGGGATTAATCAACATTATTTGTATGTAAATCTTATCTACTAATTATTGTTTGGTAATTAAATATTATTTATTGTTATATTTATTCGTAAAACTCCAGAATGGTAACCCCAACATGAAGGACATCTAGATTTTTAGAACCTGGCTGATCTTAAAAATCTAGACCTCCACCATTTTGGGATTACGATTCTGGAGTTTTACCGAAGAAAGGAAATTGTTAAAATAAAATACAGTAGAATCTCGATAATTCGTATAGTCAAGGGTTCGAAAGGTAAATATGAATTATAGAGATTTCCAATAATCGGCGGTAAAAAATAGGAAATAACAAAATTGTATTAATATGAATGGGAATACAAACGATATAGTTAGATCAACAAAAAAATTCGGTTTTTTTCTTATGGTGCAATCCTTGAAGACGGATCTCATCGATGACTTACTTCGTTAAGGATGTTCAGAGCAGAAAATACATTTACACAAGCATCCGACTTTGCTAAGAAATGACACGTTGTAGATGCATTATTACGCCATTTTAGAACTAATCGTCGGCACATCAATTTCTTCTTCATCTCCTTTTTTTACGGAGTCAAAATTTCCTCGTCAGTTAGGATCCAAGCTACTGCTAAACCTTGGTCAAAATCTTGAAAAGTCATGGTAGTTCTTAATTTTGAGGTAGGTGATTCCCATCCTTGATGCTTTCTAAGAGTTGCATCACTACTTCCTTGCGTTAAATGTCTAAAATCGTTTAATTATGGCATAGTTTAGAGATTGCAGCTTAGAGGTTGTGCTGGGAGGCAAAGACTGAAGATAAACATCGCTGAGTGATGTGGTACTGTTGTGGGCCGTACAATTATCAATAAACAGTTGACAATTTTCGCTGTTTTTTATTCCATATATGTACCCATTCGTTGAAAATTTATTTATTTTATGATACATGTTTTTGTGTTTGAATGATAGGCGTTCGGTAAAGTTTTTGTCTGTAAAGCACCTTGCACTCGCGGATTTGCCAGTCATGAGCGAACTTAATTTTTCAGATCAATTTATGTTGTCGGCTAACAGTATGGTTACAGGTTTTTTTTACAATTTTATTTAAAGAGAACTGAATAGAAAAAAAAGGGTAAACCGACCGAAATTCATAGAAACGATTCCTCTCTCACTCCTCTTGAAAAGATTAAGAGTTAACCAGATTTTTTATTTGGAAATTCGAATTATAAGGCTTTTAAATTACTTGGAAGACGAAAATAAATACGAATTATCGATGGAACCGGATTGCAGTGTATTTTTACGAAATAAAGTTAGACTTTCAAGAGCCCAGAAAATCTATACGAATTACTGTGATATGAATTGCCGAGATTCTACTGTAATATAGTTTAGCATATGGTGTGATCGATATATCGTTGTAAAATATCGATATATCGGAAGTTACGTTATCGATATAATATATCGGTTTTCAACTCCGATATATCGATATATCGCGTGTCGATATTCCAACCCTAATTTAAACCTTATTTCATAAAAATTAATTGAACAATGGTAGTAAACTCAAAACTTTGGGATTTATATAGAGACAATACTCAGGATTAGGTAAACATTTAGAAACTAAGAAATGGAACACGTTTGATTTTAACTATTGTCCCAACAATATATTCTTATTTGAAAAATCACTAGAAATTTAGTAGCATGTCACTTTTAACTTCCGCTATACATACACCAGATTATGACCCAGATTAGAACAGCCAACATAAAATTTAAAGAAGATTTTTACCATGTTTTTTGTTTCCTGTTCTATTTAACATCTTTAGTGCGGTTCTGACCGATGGTTGTTAGAAATCCTCTGGGGACGGCCACATATTTTTCAAAAAGTAAAGATGAAATAAAAAAAGTAATAAGAAAAGAATGTGTTGGTCGATTTAAGAATGAAGTACACTGCTTGAAAGCTAGAAGTCTACTGAAGCCATCTGTCGCTACCTGGAATAGTGGGATAAAACTGAATAGGAGACCAAGGAGCGTGGCCCTCACCTCAGAACCACATATCCCTGGGGAAAAGTGAGGGCTTCACTTGAGGCCCTTCTGCACCGAATGTTTTAACCAACCATAGGGAACTTACCGTATTCCAAAATTCAGATCAATCATGGAACAGTTTTATGGGCCATTAAAAACAATGGACTTGTCAACAAAAAGAAATGTAATTGAATATACAGTGAGGGACCTCAAATACAGAAGATTTATTTCAGAAGACAGCAACTTCACTATAATATTAAATTAAATGTGTGCAATGCAAAAATGCATTCACTCTGTTTACATGGTCAGCAAGCACCTGACCTTTTGATCCCAACTACTTTTCTCTTAAGTTTAGTAGAAGTGTCCTTTTGTCAGAATGCAGACTTATCAAATTGCTAGGAAATTTTACGAAGTCAGAATGAAAGAGACAGTGCAAAGGGTTACTCAAGAAGAAACGGGTCTAGGATGCTTTCTGGTAGGGCTGAATCCAAAATTTTGTCTACTGAAGCAATTAGAATTAACTATCAATCTAAAAGGAATTCCTATCTTCAAGCTTGGGCCATTATGATAATTATTTTTTTGAAACTAAATTACTACAATAATTAAAACTATATAAAGTGATATGAACTTAACAAATTTCAGTTTAGGAATCAGTATTGTTAAACAAAAAAAAAACGACCACAAATTATAAATTAAATAATTATTTAATATAGTTAACAATAATCATATCAATTTTAATAAGATCACAGAAAAATTTGTTCCAACAGGATGACTAATTTTATGACTATTAACAAGGAGAGCAATAAAGTAGTAAACATATTGTAATATTATAATATTAATATACACAATATTAAGGTTACTAATCTATGAGGAACTATAATTTTTAAACTAAGCTGAAAAATAATCAATTCTAGTAATACAAAATAAAAACTTTTTTTTAAAATGAAATATATATAAACATCATTATTTCATTAAATATATGTAGAGGACTTATTACATAAAAAATATTGTTAAATAATGTTTAGCTTATGATGATTTGATTTAATAATGTCAGCATTAAATAGCCTTTTGCTTCTGTAATGCTAACATGTTATCAATGAAAAATAATCTTGTTTATTCTCATTTGTTTGGTAAATAAGTATCTTCAAATAAATTATTTTATTATTGCACAATTATTAAGAAAACTGTTTCATACAAAATTTTGTAATTATGAACAGTAATTTGTTCCAGCATTGAAATTTGGCATACAGTCAAGATCTCGCACAGTAAAAACTATCATTTATTTTGCTCAAATGCCCCATTGCTTCAAGGAATTTTTTTAAAATAATTTTTAATTTTACTTTTTAAAATATATAACTTGAGGTATGGAGTGGTATCAGCAAGTAATAAATTAGTTAAAGAATGGGTAACAAGTGTAGAACACATGACAAAACATACAATGAATGCTAATTTGATGCTGCTATATAATTTTTACATAATTTTTAAAAGACTAATTAATGGTCATTTTTGTAGTAAAGATTTTTATTAATTTAATAGCATTTAAATAAAATATGATAAACATACATAAAATAAAAACACCCATTTATAAATAAATATGTATGCTTAGATAAGATCTATATATACATTATGATAAGTACTATTATAACACTCATAACAGAATTTAAGACATTTGTATACTATATATTCAAATTAGAAGTTTAGCAATAATTAGAATGAATATATTTTTATTATTCAAACATTATCACTGCTTTAAAAACAATCATAAAAAATAAATACAACTTTAAATTAAAAATCTAATAAATCACCAGGAAATCATAAGAAAAAATCTAATAATAATTACACACCTAATTTAACATAAAAAATAATAATTCTATATCTTCATTTATCAACGTATCTTTTTTCTCTATAGGACATAGTGTTAGTAATTTTTATTTAAGGAAAAATTAAATTTTAAACTGTTGTTATCAGATAAATACTTTTCACTCTCAGTACATTAGATGGATATATAAATATTTACCAAATGTGTGGTGAGTCAATGTTACAGGAGGAATGGAAGATGACTCAGAAATGGTATAAGGTGGGGGGATACCACTGGAAGCAAAGACAGATTGAGCTTCACATATTTAACAGGTCTTTCAACTCAATGGTCCATAGTATATAAGACAAATTATTCAATAATATATTATACTACATGTACTGTCAGTTGGATGGAATTAAATGTTTGTGATAATAAGGCACGACTAGATGCGGCAGCCTGTGTTGTACAATATATTGATCCTAAATCTTCAATATGGTATTAAAATATTGCTCATTGAAATGAACCAGAGTTCAACCATGAGCTTGGCAGGCAAGCAAAATGTGGCAAATTAAACCTCCTAATAGTTAACCAAGGTCCAGGGGATAAGCAGAAACAGCACCTTTCACTGGGGACTTCACAGAACTAGTCTGCATTAGTCACAATGGATCTAGACCCAGTGAATTGAGAACACTTCAAGATTTATCAAGGAGAAGAAGTTCAAAAGAAATCACAATTCCAAACCGCAACGCTTTGAAATATTTGGAAGCACCATGATCGCTACAACTAATGACTTAACAGCGGAAATGAAGCCAAGGTTGACTACAACTAATGGATGCATGCTTGTCGAGAATATAGGAACAGAACTCTGGTAAGCTCAAGGCAGATGCCAGTTTGATTCCAACCAGTGTGGGTTCTTTTATTTTGTGATAAACTCATAAAATAAAACTGTGCCTTCCTGCTCAGACTAGAACAGCTTTGTAATATGCAGGACAACCTGCCCTTCCAGCCTTAGTTGGAATATATAAAGGCATTATGCAGAGCAAACAAAAAAACTTCATGGTTATTTATATTTTAGTCATAACACTGTCATTATCTAATTGAAGGCCATAGATATGACTGACATATCAATTGAGATGATGATTTCTCGTTTCATCTGTGATTATATTTATATAATCACTATAATTTTATAATACAAACAATGAATACGAGATACAGAATTTAAATATATGAAAAACTTTAACCAATTATTTATTTTTAAATGTTCTAATTAGAGTTTCCAAACCATTTAATAAGATTTACCTGTACGGGTTTAAGAAAATATAATAAGCATACAGACAAAAAATAGAAAATAACTCTATCCTATCAATACAATGATAAAACTGTGAGCAAAAGCATAAACAATGGTAAATAACATAAAAATTAGCTACACTATTAAAGTTCCTGTTTTATTATTTTATCAGACATAAACGAATCGTGATTGAAACGAAGATCATGATTACTTCTTTTGATTTCATTAGCAAGAGCAGGTAGCTCACTTGAAAATTCTGAGGTGCTCCAGATAAATAAATCAAGAGTGCGTTCAGTACACTCAGCAATGTATCTAATAAACGGTCTAATATCACCTTCATTTGCAAGTTCAATCATTTGATAATACCTAAAGAAAAATAATAAACCATTAAATACTATTATTTATGATAATTTTTTTTTTCAAAAGTATGATTACCTGTGCCTATCTTGTTTCAAAATAATAACAGGAGGGTAGCCAGCTTGCATTAGAATTGTGTCCATTAATAACCTGGATGTTCGACCATTTCCATCGTTAAATGGATGAAGATAAACAAGTTTATAATGAGCAAAGGCAGCATATTTTACAGGGTGCAAACGCATTGCTTCCCATGAATTTAACCTGCCAGAAAAAGGAAGCAAGAAAGATATAAATGACATCATCAAAATGTACATGTATGAACTGACTCAATTAAAAACTAACCATTTTTCAAACTGTTCCATAAGAGGTGGTATATTTGATGGAGGTGGAGGAATATGACCACCAACGAAAACTTGAGTCCTTCTCAATGTTCCAGCTTCAACTGGGTCAACAAATCCTAATACTCTTCGGTGAATTTCGAGTATATCAGCCACAGTAATATGCCCAATCCTGGAACAAGTTACTAATCACATATAACGTTTCTGTACATCAGAGGTAAATAGTTTCAAACTTTTACAGGAGAGCAAAAAGAAAAGTATCAGATCGCACTATAATGCTGATTATGGATAGTGGTCATTCTTTATATTTTAAGAGTTGCATATTATATTATCCTTTTAGATCATTTATGATAATTATGATAGGGAAATATGGTCAGAGTAATGCAAATATGATAATAAAATCAAAATTTCATTGATATGAAAGCACTATTTGATTTTTTTTATAACACATTATTAAGTTTAAATTTACAGCCAAATGATTTTACTATCTTTGATATTCAGAATACAACTTTAAACACTTCCAAGTGTAAAAATAATAAAAAAATATATAGAAGTAGGCGACAAAAATCAGTGCCGATATGTTAAAACAAACAATGAGATTGAAAAATAAATTACTTAAGAGACATTGTCTGTTATAGAATCTTAATCATTATTTCATCACTGTACTATTAGCATTCAATCTATCATTCAATTGTTAAAAGAAAATAAACAAGCGAACCAACAGAACTCAACCTGCTCTTTGAAAAATACTATCATCAGAACTATGATGAAAAATGACTGTAAATGAAGTTCTTAGCAACAAACAAAATAAGACAAAAATTATAGAAGGAGTAATGACAGGAGCATCTTACGATAATCCACAAAATCAAAGAGAAGAAAATGCTACAAAAAGAAAAATGCGTTGTGGAAAGTGCCAGAAAAGGTGCAATCCAGCTAAGGAGAGTATGTATGTATGTAATGATAACACTTAAAGAAAGTGCTACTAGGTAACACTAGTAATATGAACGGCCTCAACTATTTTTTATTAATTTTACTTTATCCAATATTTTTGTATGTTTTCATTATATATCAGTACGATCTTAATTATATTGATTCAATAGGGTTCTATATGTTATATCACTTATTATATTTCAGGAAAACAAATTTAAAACACCCTACTTTCTTTATATTTCATAAAAACTCATTACAACGTTCCTGGCTGTGTTGCCCATCTTCAAGTTGTTTTATCTAAAAAATATACAGTGGAGTGTCGATTATCCGAACGCTCGATTATCGGAACGGTTCTTTTTTTTTTTTTTTTTTTTTTTTGTGTGTAATTTTAATTAATTTGATCATGACATTTTATATGCCACTGCATTAATTTTGATAAAGCTTTGGTTAGATACACTTTGATTATTTTTTTGCAAATACGTAAATACATATTTTTGTTCATTTCATTATGTACATGTGAATAAGTTAAACAATTTATATGTACTTTACATACTATATTTATATAAATAAACAAACATGTTTTCTTTTACAAAGTTGTTGTTTTAGATCTTCCTTTTACTTATTATATATAAAAAAATAAATAAATAAAAAATTAATTAATTTATATATATATATATATATATATATATATATATATATATATATATATATATATATATATATATATATATATTATAGTGTGCGAGTACGTGAATTTCGATTATCCGAACTTTTGATTATCAGAACCACCACTGACAACATTAGTTCGGATAATCGACGCTCTACTGTATTACTATTACATTTTTTTAATTAAAATTAATTTAAATACTTTGTTTTTATACATTAATCATACATAGATCGCCATATTTCTTTAATTACTTCCTGTGTTTAAATTTTTTTACTTATTTTTCCTCTATGTCCTCTGTTTTTGTAATAAATTAAGATTACAATTATTATTTATTATTTTAAAAACCCCAAATTGCAATTGTTTTACTTATAAACATTTAAATAACCTATTATTTTAAATTGTATAATAGATTAATTAAATGCTTAAAAATGAAACAATTGCATTTTGGAGTTTTTAAAATAATAAATAATAAGTGCAATCTTAATTTATTACAGAAATAGAGGGAAAATAAGGAAACAAATAAAACCAGGAAGCAATTAATGAAATATGACGATTTATGATGGTCTATAGGTAGCCATACTGGTGTGTATATCGTGTCTGTAGACTAAATCTATGTCTGTTAGACTATTGATTAGAAACAATATCCAATTAGAAACAACAATAGAAGAATATTCAATACTTAGTGAACTTATTTTAAATTATAAAATGGTTATGTTCTGCTAACTTGAAACAGGAGAAATACCCACCCGTCTGAGTAGGCAGGCTATATCAGTGGTAAGTTATCAATAGCTAGCTGACAGTCTTAGTTCCTAGAATGTCCTTAAGCAGTTATAAAGTAAAAATGAATGCTATTTTAAACAATAAAAATATGGAGTCAATAAATGAGGAATCTGTAAAACTTCAATCAATGACTCAACTACTTGCATACGCAGAGGACGTGGTCATTGCAGGGGGACCACTTCAAGCAGTGAAGGAAGCATTCTGTAGGTTGGAAAATGAAGCACAAAAAATGAGGCTAGGTGTCAATGAAGCTAAAACCAAAATCCAAACAATACATTCCAAGCAGTCTTGAGCTTTAGATATCGTACCTTGGGTTAATAATAAATGATACCCATAGCGGAGATGAGGAGATATCGACTAGAATAATGGCTACCAATAGAGCTTACTATTCTCTAGCGAGCCTTATGAAAAGTAGATTATTAAGTTGTGCAACCGAATTTAGGCTATACAAAACTCTTATTCAACCGGTTGCTACATATGCGTGCAAGACATGGACGCTCACGAAGGCATCTGCAGAACGAATAGATCGTTTCGAAAGGAAAATCCTTAGATGAATAGTAAGGCCTAAACTCGAGGAAGGAAATATACTCAATGCACGGTGACCTATCTATCTCCCAGTTCAACGTATGAAATGGTTGGGGCATGTCCTGAGAATGGATGAAGCAAGAACTGCAAGAAGGCTTTATCATGGGAAGCCAGAAGGAGTTAGGTCTAGAGGAAGACCGAAGTCTAGATGGATGAATAGTGTAAGAGAAGATTTAAGGATGAATGGAATATCCAACAGGTGCGCTGCCAACAGGGACAACTGAGCAAAGGCTACTGAGCAGGCCAAGGACTGCTACATGCATCTGTAGCGCCAATAATGAATGAATTAATTTCTCTGGATGAGTAGGAGAATTTTTTTGGAATAGTATATTCACCTAGGCTGATCCCCAATCACTTGCTCATCGACAGCCGGCATCCATTATTAGATGGATACATTTATTGTGAGGATCAATCACTAGGGCTCTAAATAAAATTAAAAATAGCAAAATCCCAGGACTTGATGGTGTCCCTTATAAGGTTTGCCAGAATTTTCCCTCTAACTGGTTAATGTATATACAGAATTTATTCAATAAAATTCTGAGTGAATAGGAATTGCCAAATTCTTGGTCTGACATTATGAGCATTTTGCTATTTAAGAAAGACAGACTAAACCCATATAATTAACGCAATACATCCATGGCTAAATAACTGTGTGTTGAAAATTTATAGCCAAATCCTGTTAGAAAGAAACAAACTATAGGCTGAAGAAAGTGGAGTCGTGCCAGAGTGCAAATCAGGGTTCAGGACTAGAAGAAGCTGCGTGGACAATATCTTTGTTCTGAATGCTATTATGCAGAACCAGTTTTTAAGAGAAAGAGCGAACCTTTTTGTGGTTTTTGTTGATTTTCGCCGAGCTTTCGACTCAATAAATCACACCTTACTATGGGATAAACTATTTTCCATAGGTCTAAGCGGCAAAACTATTCGAGTTTTGAGACTCCTGTATAGTATAACTTGTACCCAAATAAAAGGAACCAATGGAGAACTAAGGTAAAAGATAAAAATTACAGAAGGAGTGCTACAGGGAAAGACATTGAGTCCCATGCTATTCAATCTCTTCCTATCAGACATCGAGGCATACTTTCATAATCAAGATCTGCCAGGTATACCTATTAATGAATGTATGGACATATTGTTCCTGCTGTTTGCAGATGATATGGTTATATTTGCCAATTCCTACCCAGACCTTGCTAAAAAAATTAATGTTTTACAGTAGCAATTAACTAATAGTCAACATTAATAAAACCAAAATTTTAAATTTTTCAAGGGGGTGACCAAAGAAATATATCAGAATATACTTGGATGGAGATCTACTTGAAACAGTCAGCAGCTACAATTATTTGGGAGTTCAGTTTTCTAGGAATGGGTTGTTTTTGAACGAAGTAAAGCAGGCAACCTCAAAATCCAACTCGACCATGGGAACTGTAATAGATATTTGTTCCAAAGCCAAAACTAATTCATGGAAGGCAAGAGGAAAAAGCCATCATCAATACTTCTTTGTTGTACTGTGCCCAGGTATGGAGTCTCCAGTATATTGGATACAATGTCATGAAATATGCGTTCAATTACCTAATCAAACTTCTAGAAATGGAAAAATTTAGAGACCCTAAATTATGCTTCCTCAAGCTACAAAGTAAAATGTGTCCATCAAAATCTTCACTGTCAAAATACAATTGGTGTTCCCAATTAAAAAGTTTCTTGGACATCATTGAAGAAGTAGATATGATTTCGGAAAAAAAATCCAACCATAATAAAAGCAAATACCAATAGAATTTTAAATAAATACAAATGCTACCTACAAGAAAAGTATATGGAACATTTACAAACTTCAAGTTACAGTGAACATTTACAGTAACCAAATATCACAGTATTTATTAATGCCAGCTAACTTTAAATACACAAGGATATTAATGCAGATTAGATTATCTGGTAAATACACGATCAAGATTTCAATTAATAATACAATATTCAAAATTAATCTACAAGAAGAATGTAAAATGTGTAATAGGAAAAAGAAAGAAAAACTTTATCATATATTGTTTAAATGCCCGATATACAGTAATTTGAGGTTAATAATTTACCAAGGGATGGAAAATCTTAAGGGCCTTGAAATATTTAAAATGAAAACGATAGATGATATAAGGAAGATGTATTTTTTCTTTGATGGAATATCACATTATAGAGTTGGTTGGGTATTCATAATTAAACAATATCCTTATCTCAATGTAGGATGACTATATAATAATTTTTGGCTTTGAGTTTGTTTAATTAATAACAAACATAGTTTTAGTAGAATATGTTTTAACATTGTTAGTAATAATTGAGTTTTTAATTTAGTATTTATTATCCAATGATATAAATTTTAACATGTAACGCTGTAATATCATTTAATTTATGGTATAATTTTGTTGTTGTAGTTAGTTTTAGCAAATAATGATTTTTTTTTAACTTTGTTACTTATATTATTATAGTAGGATGACTTTTTGCCTCTTATTTCTAATTCACTTCTTAACTTTTGTACTTTTAAATTTAATTTAATTTAAGTGTATGCATGCTATTGATTATTATAGATTTTAATTGTTATTTCTAGCTTGTGATATAATATTGAATGTTTCATGTCTTGAATTTTTCATTAATGTGAGTTTTAGTTTAGTGTAGTAATAATATGTGAATTAAATGTAAAAAAAAAATAATAGTAGGATAGTAATAGTGGAATAGGTCTAATGATAATCATGCAAGTAGAGATGGGCTCTATTTGTATAGGGTTTTTTCCTAGAAACAAATATAAATAAATAAATTTTAAAAAAAGATGACTATTTATATATGATTAATATATAAAAATAAAGTATGTAAATTAAGATAACTAACATTAATTTTTAAAAATTTTCTTTAGCCTATTCTCAGAAGATACATATATTTTTTAATATTTATAAAAAAATAAAAAACTTTGTAATGTAATATTAATATACTTTTTAGATAACACAACTAGAGGATAGGTAACAGAGTCAGAAATGTGGTTGTAATGAGTTTTTATGAAATATAAAAAATATTCAATTTTAAAATATGGTGTTTTAAATTTGTTTTCCTGAAATATAATAAATGATATTCATTATATATTTTTTACATATTTTGCATCCAATATTACAAAATGAAAAATGTGGTGTATAGGAAGAATGTGAAAATTGTGATAAGGCATATATTGGCGAAACTTCTGAGAAATTAGAAACTAGAATTAATCAACATAAAAGTAATTGCAAGAATTATAAAAAAGTTAATATTACTGACCGCCCTGGCACAACATAGTACAAGGTGTACAGCATACAAAACCAGAAAACTTCAAGGGCTGATTCTGCACCGTAAAAGCAAAAAAAAAGATCAAACCATGGTCCGATTCCCTACAGAAAAGCAGGAAATTTAAGTTTTCTGATATTTTAGGTGTCGCGTTGTTGTTGAATAGTACAAGATAAGTTCCAATTGCATCATCGTAAAGTAGACAAAAAGGAAGTTCAGGAAAATTTCTCCTTTTATTAAGTTTTGATTTTGTATAAATGAAGTCGAGGATCCTTTTGGGATTAGTGCGGAATTGGCTCCTCATTTGCCAAAAAGTTGTGAGAAACTTAGGTTTTCCTGACAAAGAATTGTTTTGAGAGTAAAATTTATTAACTTCACTTTGTTTCTAGAAAAAAAAAAAAAAAGAATAAAAAGCTTCTTTATGAAATAAAACAAATATTTACCGAAAAAATATTTGTTAACTAACCGAAAAATTCTGAAATTAAATATGAAATGAAACTGTCCCTGAAAATAAAAATAATGTAAACATTGACAAATTAAAATGAATAATGCTTAAATACTTAAAAGAAGAAAATTATTTTATCACAGCACTAACAAAAAACAATACAAAACATAACTATAATTAAAATATCATGAGTAAGAGAATATGGCAACACTAGAAACCGTTTTAATGAAGGCAAGAATGCGTAGTGTCCTCTCTGGTCTTAATGAAAATTTATTTCAATAAGGATATTTTAATTTTAAGTATGTTTTGTATTTTTATTGTTAGAGCAGTGGTAAAATTATTTTCTTCACAGCTTTATTTCATATTTAATTTTGGTTTATTAAGAGATATTGTCTGGGTAAAGTTTTGTTTTATTTCATAAAGCAACTTTTTATTCTGTATTTTAATGACTAGAAACAAGATAAATTTTACTCTCAAAACACTTCATTGTCGGGGGAAACCTAAACTCCACAGCAAACTTTTTGGGGAATCAGGTGCCAAGGTCATATTCAACCAAAAACACGACTTACCTAAAATAACACAAAACATAAATTTCCTGTTTTTCTGTGGGGAATCGGACCATAGTTCATATGAACTTTTTCATTGCTCCTAAAGTGTTCCTGAAGTTTCCTGGTTCTTATGCTGTACACCATGTGATCGCAATTTTCATTTTGAAAATATTGGATAAAATAAATTAAAAAAAAAAAAAAAAAAATAGAAAAACAGTTTCATATTACAAAACATATAAATAAAGCAGTAAATTACAAGACTGATGCAAAAAACCTTAGCTGCTATTATGCAGATAGAATTAATAGACTTAATAAAATTCATATTGTCATTTTTTAAAAAGAGCCACAATAAAATAATCATTAATTAACAAAACAATCTTGCAAAATATTTATTTATTTTTTAAACAATATCATAGAGAGGTCTGGGAGAGAGGGAAATGGCAATAACAATATAGATTAGAACAAAGTCTAATTCCAAGAAATGTACATTGTGACAATGATATTCAAAGCAAGTTGTACACTGTTTTTATTAGTTTTTTAAAAATAATATGTGACTAATACAAGATGAAATAAAATAAAATTTATGGATGAAATGGTAAAAAAAAAGATTGGAGAAAGGAAAATAAGATAAAAGAGAATAATTCATAAGGGAAAAAACATACAAATTAATTATTATTAGTTAATTATTATTATGTGTTTGTAAAGTTTATATATAAATAATTATTTATGTATAGTATTTTGTAATTTTTGATAGTGTTTTCATTATTTATAATATGAATTTACAATGTTGTTTCTGTAATTTTAGAATGTTTGTCCCAAGGACGAGGAAATGCTCCGAAACGTTGAAAAGCGTGTAATATAAATATGTGATAAATATTTTTTTAAATAAAACAGAATATTAAAGGAAGAAAACTACTTCATAGAATTATATCCAAAATTAAATATTACATACATTTTTTTTCTCAAAAATACTCCCCCCCCCAAAAAAAAATATTAGGATTTCTATAATGTTACTTTACAACAGGTTATGAATAATTTAAATTATTAATATTACTGATAGTAAATTATAAAATTACTAATAGTATTACTGAATGCCCAAACAATTCATAACTCACTTTTCTCTGAACCATGCAATTTTTCTGTAATCTCTCTTTGACTCTATGCTAAATAAATAATATTAACGTGTTAGAAACATCATTAAATTTTATGTTTTCTCCCACAATATAGTTGCTTTATTAATCCAAAAATTATCAATTTAAAAGTCTCAAACTATACTTTTGTAATATATTATTCATGCCTAAATAAAAAGGCTGGATTATATATAACTAAGCAAAATTTTTAATTACAAAAGAAAACTAATGAATATCAACAATTATTCAAAGATCATCAGAACTTGAATTTTAAACAAATAACTGATTAATATAATAGTATGAGAGCTAGCAACGTTTTCGAGAAATAATTTTAGGACGGCTGGTCTTTTAATATTATTTTTTTTTTTTTTTTATCTTTAATCAATTTGCCTTGAGGTCAATTAAAATGCTTAATAGTTTTTTCTATTTATTTTAGACGTTTCGGGTATACTTTGTCCCCCTCTTCAGGATCTAAACAATATCCCAAAATGTTGGGTTTGTCACTTAACTAGTGACTTAAATGAGGTAATATGGAAGATCAATAATTGAAAATTATTATTTTTCTTATTGAAGCTTGGGAGGGTTGCGGCAATAGCAGGCTTGTGGTGATAACGAGATGGGTTTTTTAAAGTGAACATTTCTCTAAAACTTTGTTACATAAGGAACTCCCAATAAATGCTGTCATAATTCAAATTTGCAAGGAGGTAGGCTTGTAATTAAAAGGAGGCGAAATTTAATTTTTTATATTGCAAACAATATGCGTAACTACTTTTATATATATATATATATATATATATATATATATATATATATATATATATATATATACATAACTGAAAACAACTTTCTAATCCTAAAAAAAGAAAACCAGATGTTTAAAATAAAAAACTAAATCTAGGAGAATAAAGCCTGGCAACATTAATGCGGCTCAGTGTTGAATTTTCTCGATTCCTGGAACAGACTAATAGTCTGGTTCTTATTAAACAACTGAATTTCTGCCTGGAAAATTAATTGTAGGTTTTTTGATAGCATAAATATATCATATAAAATTTCAGCTATACTAAAATGGTTTGAAAATAATTTTTCTTTATTACTAAAATAGTGTGGCATGGATTTAGCAATGACGAAACTATCAGGTGATTTAAATTTATATTGCTAAAGGGATATAAAAAATAATTGACCTAAAATGATTTGAAAATATAAAATTTTAATCTGTACAAATGGGATGAGCAGTAGTAAACTCAACTACTCCCAGCAGCCAGAATTACCTCGTCCCTACCAAGCTTCAATAAGAAAAATAATATCAAAAGACCAGCCGACTAAAAATTATTGTTTTTATGATGCGGCCTAGCTCTTATACTACAATAATTTGCACCATATAATAAATGGTTGAAGTTCGTTAATGGGATTTAATGCTATAAAGTTCTATTAGATAAGGCTAAAATCCATCGTCCTAATTATTCATGGTAGAGAGAATATGAAAGCATTTTAAATTATCAGGGCTATAATTTTATAAAAGGTACAACAAAATACAAATTTAATAAGAACCTACCAAATACGCGTATATGTTGCCATGCATGTTCAAAAACACACACATTAACAATTTGTTTGATAATTGATTTTCGGAGTATGAAAACATTTGGTTGGAAACATCAACAAATAAAAAAACCGATTTCTCTGCTTCTTTTAAAACATGTATTAATAAGTTGTTATTAATCATAAGAAGAATATATTTTCAGAAAAGTATGAATCAAATAGATAAAAATAACCAAAGTTTGCAATAATATATAAATATAAATAGCAACTACCTGTTAATAAGAGTAGTATTAATATACTTTAAAGCTGCATCTAAGCCAAGTATTTCATTATGTTCAACAATGCTTTTACCACCAATAGCCATCTTGGTCTCAACAACAGAACGTGTTTGAGATAAAGTCATTGTATTACCTTCAATACCAACAGTATGGTAAATATGCTGAAACAAAGTATTGCCGATGAAACTATAGTCGAACTATTAAATATCTACCCCTTTCAGTATATCTTCACAAGTGTTATACCAAAATACTAAAAAGATTTACAATAAAGTTCATTTTATATTTTACAAAATGATTTCAAGTTCTATAACCAATAAAACAGATCACAAAAACATTTTAAGATAACAGATACTGCATAAAGTTTAAAAGTTTATATTTTACCAATTAACAAGCTAACTGCATTAGAAAAAAAGGGATAAGCCACTAATGACCCGCTTCGGTATATGTGGAGCATTATAAAATAAATATATACAAATAAAAAGAGATAAGATTCATAGTTTGTTATTTTAGATTTAGGATGTTAAATTAAATTTATTAGTTTATTGTTTTGATGATCTGACATAAGTTTTCATTAACATCATACTCGTATATTAAATTCCACTAAAAAAAACATGACTGCTAAATACAAAAATTAATTTAATCATGAAATGATAGAAATTGTATCTTTCCAGCATTTAGAGGAGTAGTCACAGTGTTTTTTTTTTGGGGGGGGGTGTGAAAAATAAATTAGGAGAGTAGTTTTCAGAATAAAGGTTTCAGCCTTTTATGCTACCAGGTATTTTCAGTAGGCAGTTAGTGTTACTTGAGTTTTAAGAATATCATGTAATTGTAAAGTTATTAGAAATAAAACATATGCCTAAAACTGTTTATATATATATATATTTTTTGTTCTTTTGGGAGGGGGAGAGTTTTGATTTCTTTTGTTATTAGGTAAAGGTCGCATTCATATTTTGGAGAAAGGCTTGATAGTGTTGCTTTCAGCAGTAATGTCAAAAACTCTCATAAAAGATCAACATGGGTTGTGGCTAGGGTTCCCATCCTTCATTTATAATAATAAAAAAATGTCATAAACCTCTGTATTACCTACCAACAGATCGTAATAAAAAGGTTGGATTATTTGATGCAACATTCTATTGAACAATGCAAGACATGGTTACAAAACAGTAAACATTGCAAATGCCCTGTCAAGGCATAACATTCCCCTTCCTCCCAAGACCAGCTCTTATTAGTGGAACTTTCCAAAAATTCTTTTAAATTTAAAAAAAAAATAATATATTTATATTATGACATGAACGACATGAAAAAATAAATTCAGAAAAGGCAGATAAGTCAATTTGTCAATGCACAAGGCATCAGGAGCAGGATAACTCAGAGATTTATTGTTATCTCAAACCTCAGGGTAAATGCTGAGTAATAGAACATAAAAATTCTTTTAAAAAAATCAATAAAATGTGCCAATTGTGATGGTGATTACTCTGCAATCTACAGAGCTTGTCGAGGACAATGAGAGCCCAAAGGATCCTCAGCCTACGCCCTCCCCATTATCAGCCTCAGGAGGATTTTCAGCTATGCTGATAAATATCGCACATTTAGGGCCATTAATTCCCCAACTTTGTTGAAGCAAATGGTCATCTCTATAAAACTAAACTGAACATATTCCACCAAAAAGTTTGTAGATATTCCTGTAATATAGATAGGAGAAAGGTCATCAGGCCAAAGGAGGAAATGAAAATTTTCTCATCAATCCTCAGTCCAACAGGACTCGGAGCTCTCAATTCCCTTAGCATCTAAGAGTGGGATCAATCCTAGCACCTCTACTATATCTGATATACACATTATGATATGAGACTCCTGCTTATATCAATTAGAACTTCAAATGAATAAACTAACTCATCTAGCACTAAAATTTAACATCAGAATGACTTGCGATGTAAATGTAATAAAAAAAATGTCTAATTCTAAACCAGCTTCTCAGACTTTGTAGTGTATTCTACAAATAAAACCTAAATTATCGCAAGTCTTGGGGACAGAGGGGCACATCATATTACTACTCACATGGGCACATGCATGCCAAATTTATCAATCAGCCAAAAATCCGAAAATAAAAAATGCACACATTTCAGCTAAAAACACTGTGGAATACTGTAGCTTCCCTTTTGGGGCATACACCACCTCTCTAAGTGGGTACCTCACACTTTAATAGGTTGGGGCGAAAACCTGACAGTTGAGTGAGAATGCTGACCCGAACAACAACTTATATACTGCTGATCAAGACATGGTACTTCCTTATCAAGTACTGAACACGAGACCCTTCATGGGGTCTAGGGATAATTTTTTTTTAGAGGTAATAACAAACCCACCACCTTACATTTCTAATGAGACCAAATATTCCATCTAAGAAATACCAACAATTTTGGTTAGTCAAATCCATTTGGTGGATTCTTTCAAAACTAGTGATTAAAATTTAGTTTTATTAAAAAAATTTAGAAAAGCTAACATGTACCATATAGTAATTTTATATGTTGGCCAGGATTTGAGCTGGGGTTGTTCATTATATGAAGCCTTGCTCTCCATAATAACAGGCCTTATATTAAAATATGATGAAGGAAATCAGAAAAAGGAACTTTTCATATTAAACATTAAATTAAATCTATACTTCAAAATAATAGAGGTATGGCCTACTAAAGCGAATACTGCTGTATCGAGTAAAGTTTTATGCTGGTCAACCATATGCATTTCCTAACAACCTCTAATTCAATTTTTGAGACAGGATCACAACTTTTTTATGCAAGTTGCTATTCAGTTATCCTCACAAGGTTGAGAGAATACCATTCCAGACCCAAACCCATCAGAAAATATCCCTATGGGGCATTGGGAATCGAGCCTGTGTATTCATGTAGTCAGTGCCGCCAAACACTAAACCACACAGAAATCATGATGAAAAATAAAATAATAGAAGTATGCATACATGATTCATTATTTTCTACATTCATTTTTAGTCATTCAATATAAAACCATGAGAAAAATGTCAATCTGAACCAGATTTTTTTGGGGTAATATGACAAAAATAAATATAGACTTTTATTATTGGTGTGGATACAGCTGACCATACAGGAAATTTAAGAAGTGGGTTGGGAGTGCAGTCAATGAAGAAAAACACACGAATAAGTTCCACTTCTTAGTGTGTTTTTCTTCCTATTATCCTCTCTACTTTTCTTTACAGGTGTGAAACATGATTCTTCACATTAAAAGAATAATAATACCTTAAGGGCTTTAAAAATAGAGTTTTTTTGCAGAATAATTGGCCCGAAAAAGGATGAATCCGTTAACAGATTAAGGAGGATAGACTGTGAAGCATTGTGTAACACACATCCTGTAAATATTCTTGATGTAATAGCATAGAGACAGAAAAAATATGCTTGTAAGGTTACTGGACTTGATGACAGATCTCTAAAAAGTTAATTAGCGCTGAACCAAGGAATAAACATCAAATGGGCAGGTGTAGGTGAGAGGATTGTAAAAAGGTTGACCTTGTGGAATCAGGTTTTGACAAGAGTCGGTGGAAGGAGGTATGTAGGCAGCAATCGCAGATAAAAATCGGCATTGAACCTTTGGGTTAGTAAGGCCTGTTCATTATTTAATATTAAATGACTTGTCAATCACATATTAATTTGTTATACTATGTTGGATAAAACATAAGTGATTTAATTAGGTTTCTCTCTTGGTCTAAAAGCAAGAACTTACAGAATGAGTTGACCAGAGATTATAGTCAGCTAGACAACACCCAATTGTATGGCCAGCACCCGGTAAATATAACCGAGATGATAGTGTCATGGCAAATGAAATGGGCATGCAAAGTTGCCAGGATGGATAATGATCGAATCACTAAAAGGGTGATCAGTGCTAAACTGATGGGTAAGCGTCCTAGGGATCGACCGAAACATAGTTGGGAGAATTGTGTTAGGGCCGATCTTGAAGATTTAGTTTTAAAGAGTAATGCAGGCAGAACTGTTGGCGTTATCAGCATCAAACCTTCAAGTTTGTTAAGCCTTTAATTGTTATTAATATCATTATTATTATCCAAAGAAAGACTAAAGCAAAAATTAGTGAATTATATCTGATAAAAATAAAGTGAACCAAAATAATATGTCAAAATGTCAATAAATGGTTTTATATATATATATATATATATATATATATATATATATATATATATATATATATATATATATATATATATATTAACGACTTTATTACAACAGAAGATCATATGTCGTTTCCTAATAGACCCAGCCACCATTTCTTTTTGTCATAGGAATCTTCCTCTCGGAGTCATCTAGCTGCTATTGCCACATTTATACTTTCTATTCATCTCTTTTCCAGTTGACCTCTCTTCCTCCTTTCGCATGGTACATACTTAAGCATCCTTTTAGGCCATCGGTCTACTCACTAAATGTTGGGGAATGGGATTTGATCCCAACTGAACAATTTAAATATTTGGGCAAGTGGCTTTTGAAGGGGAGCAATAGCAAAAAAGACATTTATGAAAAGGTCATAAGAGGTAGAAAGGTCATACGGTGTTCTATAGAATAAGGACGTCAAACTTCAAACGAAAAAGAGACTACCATTCATTTGTTGTGAGTACTGTGTTGTGTGCCTCTGAAATCTAAACTATTCCAAAACGGACTCAGCAAGAAAACTGGTATCAATGGAAATGGATTTTTGGAAACATAGTAATGGAATATCTAGACGTTTCAAATATGCCATCAGAGAAAAGATAAAAGAACCCCTTAAGACCCTATACTCCATTGAAACAAAAAAGCTGAGCTGGTTTGGGCACATCTTGAGAATGTTGGACGACCGATGGCCTAAAAGGAAGTATGATAATGGTTATAATAAATAAAAACTTAAATATTTAAAAACATAAACTTAATAATTTATTTTAATTTCTAGATTAAAAAGTTAGGACCATGTTTTACAGTAAAATGTCTTAAGCTATAGAGTTAGTACCTGAAAATATGCTTCAAGTTTAGCTTTTCGTAGGGCAGAGTTTGCTTCTGGTATGCTAGCAACTGAATCTCTCTTCTTATCAATTCTTCGTAATGTAGTTAAGTCCATCTCTTCAACTAATTCTGCTAGTCGGCGATGATTAAGTATAGCTCTTGAATGCCCTGGGCTATGAGTTACTGCCTAGATTAAATAAGTATAGGTTATTGATAATTAATTTAAATAACAACAACAATGGAACATAATACAATTGAAAAATAATAGCTATTCAATGAAAGAATCACATAGGCTTCAAAAAATAATTCTAAACATTTTGTTTCAGAGCTCATGTGATTATAACAAGACAAGAAAACATTATCCATTATTGTTTTCAGCATCCTCAACAAGATACATAAAATTGATCCCTTCGACTCATTGTGCATTAAACTTTTGGTTGAAAGCAAATGTTTTCTCCTTACCAAAGAAGAAATACACCCAAACAGTAAATAATGACCAAAGGATCTATAACCATCCAAGTTACATCTAAATAAGGATTCAAATTTTTGACAGAATTATAGCTACTATTTATTATTAAATCATATAGACTTTTCCTTTCAAATTCTTAACAATTTTGGTGGACATTGTTATATATTGACAACCAAACTGTTTAGTATCTCTTAGATTAGATAGAGATCCTAAACTTTATATTGCCCAATCAGCATTTCATAATGCTGTATATGGAATAGTAATTGTAAAAATAACAAACATGTAAATGGTGCAGCGCTGGCACAGTATAGTAAAAAATTAAATCACAAATTTGATTTTTAAAATCGGAAACTTTGGACATAGAAAAACAAAGGAAGCTATTTAAATAACCAAAAATATAAATAAAACTGGAATGTCGGAACCATTAAAATTATTATTAATTAGATTTTTTTTAAATATAGCTACCTCTAGTTGATAATTCTATTTTCCTGTATCCTTAAGAGGGGTGCATATCTTGGTTTAGAGTTAGCTAACTTTAAATTGGATTACATTGTTAAGAGGCAATTGAAAAGGTTTGAAATGCAGAATATGCAACAGAGCATGCTAAGTTATTGCTAGGAAAATTAACAAAAATAGACCTCATGGAATTAATAAACTTGTATATTATATCTTAATATGCAATACATAATACATAGCTCTTAAGACCAATCATAGTTACTTTGAAACCCATATAATACTCCCTAGGAATGCTTTAAGTTTCAACTGTAAAATAAACCATTATTTTTTTTTTTTTTTTTTTTTTAATCTTGTCCTTGTTTACCACTGAGCGGTGTGAGGCGCCTTCTGATAGAGCCTGATCCAATTATCCCTATGCTCAGCCAGCTGTCTTCTCTTCCAATCCATGCCTTTCTTCTCGAAACCTTCCTTTACTCCCTTTACCCAGGTCTTTCTGGGTCTCCCACGTGGTCGCTTCCCTTCCACTTTAGCCTCGATAGTAACTCTTGCTAGCCTGTCTTCAGCTATTCACAGGACATGTCCAAACCATCTTAGCTGGCTCTGTTCCATTATTTGTTCTGCAGGCCTTATGTCCAGCTTCGTTCTTATTGTGGAGTTCCTCACTCTGTTTCTTTTTGTTTTCCCCTCAATTTTCCTAAGGTAGCGCATTTCCATTGCTTGGATCTGGCTCTTGTGCTTAGAAGTGAGGGACCAAGACTCACTTGTGTATGTCAGGATTGGAAGAAATGTATTTTTGTATATAACTTTTTTAGTTGCTTTAGAGACTTCTTTCTTGTTCAGGACGCCAGTCTTGAGGGATTGGAAGCATCTGCCTGCTATCTTGGTCCTTTCGTTAATGTCTCCATCAACCCATCCGTGCTGGTTGAGATGAGACCCCAGGTATTTGAAGTCCGCCACTTGTTCTAGACGTCTTCCTTCCACTTAGCCTGACGATCCTGTCCCCACGATTTTTTCTGCATTTATTCCATGTTTATGGATTTTAGTTTATTTCGGAGGATCTTTAGGTTGAACTACAGGTTCAGGCAGTTGTTTCCAAACACTAACATGTCGTCGGCAAATGCTAGGATGGTGTAATGGACATTCTGGAGGTTCCTGTATGCTAGGTGATATGGCCTGTTTCGCATGCTTTAGTACAGAATCTAGTACCAGGATGAATAGGAGGGGACTAAGGCTTCACCCTTGTCTGATTCCTTGCTCGCTTTGGAATTCCCCTGATGAGTGGTTGCACATCCTAACAACATTTCTTTGGATTTTGTACAGACTCAGGATGGCCCTTCTCAATCCTGTGTGAACTCCGTACTCCTCCATCTCTTTGGAGATATCTTCCTTCTCCACCCGATCGAATGCCTTGTTAAAATCTACGAAGCAAGCGTAGGTCCTTTGCCCTTTTCGATGATCTTCTCGGATATTTGTCTCATCGTGAATATCAGATCTTACGTGCTCCTGTTAGGTCGAAATCCAAACTGTTCTTCTCCTAACTTTTGTTCCATGATGCTCCTCAGCCTTAAATATATAAATATTTTAAGAGATGGTGGTGATAGAGGGTACATTCAGGGCAAAATTTATGATACTAAATAGTGAGTGTGTGTGTAGATATCCAATATATCTTTAGATTGATTAAGTTTCTTAACAAAGTCCTAGTTATGTTGATTGAAGTGCAAATCCAGTAACTATCAAAACAAGTATTGTTTACTGCAGGCATACTGAACTTCTCAAGTGAAATTGTAATAGGGTGGATGCCACAGTAAGAAGTAACAGGTTGACCTCCTGATGATTACAGCCACATTCTTACATTTTGAGGTTGGTGCACTGAGTTAAAATGCAACTTGATCAAAAATAGCAGATAACATCAAGAATAGTCTTAAAATTCTCCTCTCCAAACAGAAAAAAGTTTTACAGGTATACTAACAAGAAAAAGCTTGGAAAGCATCAGTTTTATAATTACACCTTCTTGTGCAGTAAGCTTCAGCTATGCTAAAAGAAAAAATAAGATGACAGTTAGCGTAAGATCTTACTGATTAAATATGAAAAAAGAGATCCAAGCTCTTTATTAAGGGTCCCTGTAATATATGAAGTAAAGCTCTTCTACAGACAGGCAGGGTAACGTCAAGGTGTTTTAATAAGACTTACAATATTGTGACATTACAAGAGACTCAGTTTGCAGGAGAGGGCTCATTTACTAAAGGAAAGTAAATTATTTAGTATGGAGGTAACAACCATTATTGTATAAATACTGGATTATTTAAAAATGTAACTGATTTGCCACTCTAAGATATGTTTAGTTCATATTTCAGGGATGTAAATTCCAATTTAAGGCCATGATGGGTGAGTATGTTGGGGTGAGGGTACCAGAGTGCCAGTTTCAGGACTATGTGGGTTCGATTCCCAACTGGGTCAGTTAATATTTATTTCATAGAGTCCCGAGAAATGAATCTTGAATCTTCCACTGGTTGATACAACGCAGTAACCAAAAGGAAGCCATCAAGGGTTGGCGGAAAGGAGCAACAGACCCATTTGCCAGACTAGTTCCCCACTAATATCAGTGCAAGTACCAGCAGTTCCAAATGGTATCGATAAACATACACTTTCAGATAAAGAGCATTGGTGCATCATTGAAATAAAATTTGAAAGTTATAATGAACTGAAAAGAATGTATGATTAACAATTGGAGCAGGAGCATTCTACAGCTAGCAGTCGTGGAAGACGGACCTCCTCTGAAACCTCTCTTGCAAGCTGAAGATTTTCTTTCACAAGACTCTCTCATCACTTGCTTAGCTTAGCGCCCTAGATTTACTGAGGTCCATGCTTATCCCTTGGATCTAACCTCAGTAAACACCCTATTGGGTAGCGGGCTGCGTCGCGCTGGCAAGCAGCCCTTAGTGACAACTGTTGCTCTCGACACGGCCTGTGATTGGTACTCCTAGTGGTGCCTTCATTACGGTCCGTCCTGGTGCTCCTGGAGTCACGTGAGTACACTTTTATTTAATAAGTGAAAGTGTTAGTTTTAGTTTAGTTTAGATTTTAATTTATTTTGTAAAAATGACACAGCCCCAACCTACACCAATGGCTCAAGATGAAGTTGCTTCAACTTCATCTCCCTCAAACAGGCCTCCCCTGATCAAGCTCAAAATAAAGCGGAAATTTATTCCGCTTACAGACAGCGAAGGCTTCACCACGCTGAAGAAAAAACTGACATTTGTGCCCAGACCCACCAATGACAAAATGGCTACAGTTACATCCAATAGCTTTGTTGCACTTAGCGGCCCATCCACCTCCTAACCAGAAACACCCAATATGGGCTCCTAACGACCATATGGGCTATTCAGTTGAGAAACTGAAAAATATAAGCGGCCCCAGGCAGGGTCACAACTGTCAGGAATTTGGCCACACTAAAAATTTCTGTGGGCGCATTATAAAATGCGTTCGATGTGGTGAAAACCACGAGACACATGAATGTCCATGAAACACCCCACCCAAATGTGCAAACTGCGAAGGCCCTCATGTGGCCTCATACCGTGATTGCCAAAAAGGCAAATCCTTCTTAAAAAGAAGGAAACAAAGATCACTATCAGACCAACTAACAACACCCAGGAGACTGCATCTCCCGCTCCCACCACCATCTCTGCCCCAAACTCATACGCAGGTGTCCTATTCAACGGACCACCTACCCCCACACCAACTCCCGCACCCGCACCCACACCCCCACTCCCAACCCCTCAGCCATCCACGGATCAACCCCCATGGGTTGATAACCTAGTCACCATGTTCAGTGACATGAGGGCTATGTTCCACACCCTCATGAGTACGCTTAACCTTGTGCTCCAACAAGCCTTCGCCCCGAAAGTTAATGGATAGACACTCTATCGTTAACTATAACATAACAGGGCTCGTAAAGCGTAAGCTCGAGCTAGAATCCCTCCTGGCCTCTCATAGGCCATCAGTTGTCGCACTTACAGACACTAAACTAAACAAGCAAACGCGAATACACTTTCGCGGTTACCACACCTACAGACTGGACTCACAAACCCCCGCACACGGTGGCGTTGCACTTCTGGTGCGTTATGACGTCCCCTCTAAACTCATAAACAATAATACACTCAATGACGAGAAACACACAGCCGTCACTGTACAAGTAAAACTTAAACACACATACAAAATCACATGTATATACAGAAGACCTGGAGCTCAACTCGACACTTTTAAAACACTCTTACGGGAAACCGAAACAGACAGACAACACATCATCGTAGGGAACCTAAATGCTAAACACCACACCTGGAATTGCACAAAGCCAAATGCATTAGGTACCCACCTCACTAAAACAAAATACACAGTCATCCACCCCAACGCCTACAAATACAGACATCACTCAAACCCAGCGTACACATCTACACTAGATCTGCTTCTCACACAAAAATCACACAGATTCACAAATTGCACAACAATAGAATTCAGTGACAACGACCACATCCCCGTCATTTATCACCTCGGCCGTGACAAAACAATAATTTCTCCAACCGAATACAAATACAACTTCACACAGGCAGATTGGAAACTATACAAGAACACAGTCTACACTAACACACCTAACATCACACCACTCACAAACACTCAAGACATAAACATTGCCATAAAAACTCTCCAAAACATCATACATGATGCCGCCTACACCTCGATACCCACGTTCAACCCCACCCCCATCCACCTACGCCAGCCACCAAAACACATACTCACACTAATTAAACAACGAAACAACATAAAAAACTGCTGGTATAGGCACACAACATACAGACCTATCATAAACAGTCTCACCAGACAAATCACATCCCTAATGTCGCAGAAAACATGTTTCTAATGTCGCAGAAAACATCCCTCTGGCACGAACAATTACGCCATACCCATTACGACCCCAAAAACTTCTGGAAACTAGTCAGAAGCCACAACACCAAATCAAAATCGGTGAAAATACAACGAGGCGATGAGCTTCTCACTCCCGCAGATCAGGCTACCATACTTGCTGACTACTACGTCGATAGAGACTCAGCACGAACCACCACCACAGTCCACTGACTGATATAACACAAACCATATTTTCTTACTATAAAGAACAGACTGCAACACTGAGAAATACGAGGGGAAACAAATCAACAGGAGAGGACAACATACCCTATGTTCTACTCAAACAACTCCCCAGAAAAGCCCATGTGTTTCTCCTCAATATTTACAGCTCATGCTCACGCCTGAGATATTATCTCACTGAGTGGAAACATGCTATAGTTGTTCCATTTCTCAATCCCAAAAAACGAGGAGCGGTACCGGAAGAATACCGGCCCATCAGTCTCCTCAACCACGTCTCAAAAATATATGAGAAACTAATCCTCATACATGTCCGAAAACACTGTGACACACATGACATCATCTCCCCGGAACAAACCGGGTTCTCTCGCGGCGTTAGCTGCTATCATCACGTAGCAAAACTACAGTATGATACAGCTAAAAACCTCAACAAAAATCTTGCAACCGCAATGATCTCATTAGATTGCACACAGGCATTTGATTCTGTATCCCACTCCACCTTAATTGATCAACTCCGGCTTCACCGATTCCCGGACCAACTGGTCGACATTATTGACTCATACATCAGTGGCCGGACATTTTCTGTCCGTGTCAAATCTGAGATCTCCACGCCGCGCCCAGTTACCTGTGTTGTTCCTCAGGGCTCGGTCCTTGCGCCAGTCCTTTTCAACATATATACAGCCCATATAGTAGGGCAAAAGATTGACAATGTTCAAATCGCTGCATATGCTGATGATATTGCTATATACACAGCAAGCATGAATGCAGATCACGCCATGCGCAAGGTCCAAACAGTAGCCCAAAAAATCACAGATCAACTTAAAAACATTAATATCCACATAAACACACAAAAAACAGATGCCATCACATTTTCATACAAGAAAACACTCAAACAACAACCAAAACTGAATGGGCAAACCATTCAGAACAAAAGACACCTCACAAACCTTGGTATGAAATTGGAATCACACTTATCATTCACAGCTCATACAAAACACCGAATACACATAGCCAAAGCCACAACACACCAACTAAATCACTTACTCTACTCACTAGGGCTGTCACTCAGATTCAAGATCCTGATTTACAAAGCCATCCTTAGGCCTACACTGCTTCACGGTGCCCCCATCCTGCACTACCTATACCCCTCAGCCCTGAAGTCATTCCAAAACAGCGTCCTACAAAAAATCACAAAACGAACGTCACTCGAAAGACGGAACATGGCACACATTCACAATGAATTACAACTCGACACTGTTCAACAGCACATCACAAGAAGACACGTAAAGTTCTTTGACAACCTCCCTGCCTCATTTAACCCACTTTTCCGCGCCATCACCTCATCCTCCCTTCCTGCCAGATGGCAGGGCCGAAAGGGACCACTCAACCCGGTCAACACTATACTTTAATCCGCTTCTAAAGCACCCTCACCCCTATATCCTATCCCATCGCCCCGTCCTGCCAACTTCCTATTCCCACCCCAGCACCGCTCTCTCATATCCATCCTTGTAAATATAACCATGTAAATATTGTAAATATTATTATTATTAATCTTGTATATAGTTTTTAGTAGTAGGTATTTTTATTTAACATACAACAAGAAGAGGACCTTCATCTCTAAATAATGAGACAATTCCCTGACTGGGAAAGATCATTCCAATTGTAAATAGTCAACAGACCTTCAAGTACCAAAAGATAGAAAAAGGTAAAGTACAGTAAGTTTTATAATTTTTATAATTATTTGTTTTATTAATGGTCTTTTTTGTTTGAGGGATTAGAAAAAAAAGAAGATTAACAATTGCCACAATGTATGAAGGTCTCTGATGGTGCTATGGTCTTTGAATATTAGAGACCCTGGTCTCTTCAGAAAATAGCATATGAATGAAGCCCTTGATGATTGACGACACCAAAGTCTCTAGTTCACTACACCATACACTCATACTAGAACAGTTCATTACATCATACTACACACACCCCGCATTCGCAAAGATCATCGGTACACACTCTAGGGTACCTTCTCTTGGTAGCCGCCCAGGACGTGGGAACAGGTTATAACCTATTCCTCTTAAAAAATTATATACAGGGTGTCCAGCGATATAGCATGAAAAAATTCAAGTATAATTCAAGGATTTCAAGGCTGTGAACTGTAAAATTCAAGGAGATTTTCGTCTATTTATGGGATTAAATTAATCCTGCTTAATACAAAATCCTCCTTGCTTAATACGGCACAAGTTCCCGAATAAATTAGACAGTTACCTAAAAAGCAAGACCCTGGTCATGACCTGATAAATGCTCAAGTGCTACAGAAAATGGCCAGGAAAGCTCTAGTGTACCTAACGTAAATATATAATGCAATACTCAGAACGATCAAATTCCCATTAAATGAAAATACTCACATATTATTATGATTCACAAACCAAACAAAGAAAAGCGTTCATACAGCTCAAGCGTTCGATAGAATCTGGCATCATGGGCTTCTCTTCAAACTTAAGATGATATTCCCTCCTACCTATTATCTTATTCTTCAATAAATCTTTCTGAAAGATTTTTCTCAGTCAGCCAAGGCTCAGAACTTTCTGAGGAGTACCTCAGTGATCATTACTTGCTTCACTGCTCTACATCATTTATACACACAATATTCTAAACAGCTCCGAATGCAGACGATATAACAATTTTAACAAAACATCAAAATCCAACACACGCCTCACAGACTTTATAACATCATCTATCAAAACTTTATGACTGGTGCAATGTGGAAAATGCGACTTAACCAAGACAAATCCCAACATATTACTTTTACTCATCAACAAGAAACCTGCCCTCCAATATACCTCGATAACGTACTTATTCCCCAGAAAGACAAAATTCGATATCTTGGCCTGACATTTGACAGAAGAACATGGGGTCCAATGCAAACATGCAAACATCACGACATTCTAAATTGAAACTTAGACAGAAATTGAACACTAACACTTACTTAAGCCCATCTGTATCTACGCTTCACAGATATAGGGGACAGCGAAAAAGGCACACACAAAAACTTCAAATTTTTCTGGCAAAAACTTTTAGGAATATAACAAAAGCCCTATGGTACATCAGTAACATTACCTTACATACAGACCTTAATATGCCAACAGTTAACGAACACATACTACAAACAATTTCACGATAATTTACATGGACATCCTAACTCACTTATATGAGACATGGAGACAACCAACATGCAGAAGGCTAAAAAGAAGCTGGATGAATGATCTCCTTGCCTAACTATATACAATAATCAAGACAGGAAGAAGTGCTGCTGGATATTACTCTCTATCATGCCATAATATCTACTTTTTAGCCAGGAAATTCACTGGTTGTCAGCGCTGACAGGTGTGAATTCAAAAATAAAGCAAACTTTTAAAACAAATTGGAATCATAAAATGTAATTGGTCAGCTAATGATAAAGTTTTGGACTTGAGAATGAATCTGAATAATTATAAAGGTTGTATTACTGTTGGATAATGAAGAATTATTACTTAACTTCTTTCACTGAGGGTTCAATGCATAGCCAAAAAGAAAAACAATTAGAAAATACAGTACAAAAACAATTTTGTATGTAAATAATTGAAATCAATTTCACCACAGTTGAAAATTTACAAAATAAAACAAAATAATATATATATATATATATATATATATATATATATATATATATATATATATATATATATATATATATATATCAAAACAATCATAATTATACGATTAAAATGAATCCTGAAAACCCCTTATCCTTGTCATTCCCCCCTCAGCCTCAAAGGAGAGGAGAGGAGAGGAGAGCAAATAGGCAGACATATAAGAAGATGGGAGAAATCGGTTGAAATGGAAACTCGGAACTGTTTGGAGTAATACATTATTTTACCGTTCCATACCATCCCTAGTTTACTTAGCGACAGGTAGAGTGGGTCGTTAAGGTGAGACAACATGGAACAATTACGCGTTTGAGAGAGAGGAACTGATGAACAAAGTTAGTGGAAGAAGGCATTTTCTACCTTTCATTGAATTAGAGATGGTAAGGGGAACAACATCAACCTTCTTCTCAATAATTTATACACTTTTTTCTAAGTGATGATGGAAAAAAGGAATTATTAGTCTAAAAACTAAAAATTCCCGATAGTCGGCTGTTTCAAGCATAATTCTCGATTTTTTCCAGAAGCGAAAAATTTAAGCAGAATTCTCGATCTACAAGCAATTCAAGGCTACTGGACACCCTGTATATAACGAAATCTCAGAACTGGACTGGTATATGGTAAATAATTCAGCAAGAAACAAACAAGGAACTTTCTAACAGGGACATGGAAAGTACACAACCTAATGGAGGTGGATATGAGCCAAATGTTAGAAGTTTGTCTGGATAAGTATGGCAAGGATGCAGTAGCATTGCAGGAGATAAGATGGAAGAAGACTACAATAGTAAAACTCGAAAAGTAGATCATTTTCAATAGTGGATATAAGAGCAATATTGTTTGGACAGGATTCATGGTAAAGAAAAAATTCAAAAATTTATTATCCTCCCAAAAATTAATATTAACTTAGCAAAATAATACTTATAAATATACTTTGATATCACTGGATTCACAAACCCAACATTAAATCAATCAAGTCTTGTTACGGCTTAGATGGTTAAGCAATGTAATAATCTTTAGATCTTATGATGTAGAAAAATATGGATCTAACGAGCTAGTAATTGCAAAACTAAGACAAAGAATTATAATGAACAATTTACCACACAAAAACATAAAAATTAAATACTTAGCCTGACAGATTTAGAATAGATTTGTTTTTTTAATAAATTTTAAAGCAAAAATATAGACAAATTTTGGTTGAGAATCAGGTTTTGTACTAAAGAAGTACGTAATTCTTGGTAAGGCAGAAGGAAGAAGGCTTAATTAAATGCTCTAAATTATCCTAGTAACATAGTAATACCAATGTATATTTCTACAAATGCACGCACGCACACACTATTACATAAATAAAAAGGCGGTAGGGAGAAAAAAGGTCAGATATATTGAAATTTTAAGATTTAAACATCCAAGAACATTAATGGATCCCATTATAATGAATTTCAGGTGGAGGTTCTGGTATTGTCTTTTGATACCAAACAAATGAATATCTTGGGGGAAAACACACTGACCTTCCCGAACGCATATTCTTAAGTATTGCTGCAAGCTGCACAAGATCTTCTAGTCTCTCAGTAGCTGGTTTAATAGGCTGTTCCAACATCGAATCTCTATCATCACTAAGGATCGACCGATATGAAAAATGTAAGCCCATATCGATAATCGGCTGATACCGATATTTCAAAGGCGAATATACCAATATATCGGCCATTCGTTTCTTACCTTCGTGTTTTTCTTATCTCCAGCCACTCGAAATAACTCTTCTTGGCTGATCCCTCTTGCCAATCTTCGCTCCTGTACTTCTTCCAAAAAAGCACTTAAAGAAGAGCCCGATGAATCGCTTGAATACTGCTAACCCCATTTATAAGCCTTTATATTTCTAGCTGTAGACTTATAATCTCATACGGCATAAGCCGATGCATAACAGTAAAATCGATTGTGGTAACCGTTGGTAGTGTGATCGTCGTTTTTTTCTCCAACAGTTCTGCAACCCGATCCCTCTGCCCTCTCCAACGCTCATCTAATTCTGATGGGTCGCCTAAACTCCATTACGTCATTTATCGAGAACTCATCTATCCGTTCGGCCAATGCTGCATGCTTCGCCATGCAATTATCTAATTCTTCCTCTGTATTTAACAAATTAATTATTTCTGGGAGGGGTTGAACATTCTCAGTAAATGCTTTTGACAGCTTTTTATGTAAATCACCAGCCCCCCAAATATGAAGTTCATAAGCCAACTCATCTTTTAATAACTTTGTAGCATCCATTTTAAAGTGTTTTTCTCATCCTTAAATACTCTTATGCCCCACGCTGGGCACCAATGTAACATACTACTTTTCGCCTCTTCCCAAATACTGTATTTTATTTTTAATGACAAGGCAGACAAAAGCATCTGGAAGGTTACATATATTTGTTATAAATAAGCAAAATTAATACTTCACTTACACTAATTTTGAAATTGACAATTGGTTTGAAATAAACTTATCCCAATGGGTTCAAAGTACAGGATAAAATATACTACAGAAAGCAGGCCAACTTTTAAGCTGATTTTACATAATTTTTAACAAACATTAAAACTATAACCTTCCCTCTATTACCCATGTGATCGTTAAATTAACCGCCCCTTCTCACTATTTTATATTAATTGTCTATCATGACAAGCCTTTCTAAGCTTGCTCTGATATGATACACTAGGCTTTGGTGACTCAAAGACACTCCAGATATCTTTGTTTTTCACTTTCACTGATACATCCTTATTCAAAAAAGTTCTGAGACATGGATGATGTTTCCATTTTACTATAGATAGTAAGCCAATCAAACGAATATCACAATACAATTATTAAATTAATATCATTATTCAAAAACAATCCTAATATTGATATAAAAATTATTCAAACAAAATTAAAAGATTAAAAAAATGAAACTCATTGACTTGTTGAAATTAAGCACCTACACATTCAAATTCTTATCTCAAATGACATATTAGAAATGAAAATAGCAATAGTCTGGCAAAGCCAGTAGCTGTAGTAGATAAAGATTTGGCAGCCGTATTGCATAAGCTTAAAGAATACTTTATAGTCTTTTGAAGATAAACAACAACTCTTCTCCTTCTACATACCAGGGTTAACATTAGATAAAACAACTTAGTTAGGAGGATGTCAATATAGCAATCAGATGATTAAAATCTCACAATGCAAAAGTACTTCCAAAATACATCTATAAGCAAAAGTGATTTATAAAAATGAAAATAAAAAGAACCTATATTAATTCCAATTCGCAAAAGGGGTACAGTGAGAGTTAGCAATAACTATCACAGGATTTCACGCATATCAATTTGTTCTAAAATAATTACGGCAATCTTAATAAGATGAATCACAGAATAGGCCAATGAAATCATCGAGGACTATCAATATGAATCCAAACATAATTGATCAACTATTGACCAAATACACGAAAAGAAGTTAGAATACAAAAGTGCACTTTGCATTTGAACATTAATTTCAAAAGGACTTGCAATTCTACTATGCTTACCACAATTTAAATATTTTTTGGATCAGGGGATACAACATAAGATATCCAAATTTGAAAAGATTACAACTTTACAATGCAGCCCCCTTATTATTAGCGGTCGCCACACTACCATTAGTGCTAACTGCTTTCTATTCAATTGTAAAATTCGTATTCATTGGAATTATTAAAATTATTACTCCTTTAATTAGATATTATTTAAAATTATTAGTGCTGTCGACTTCCGTTCACTGCTCAAGAGATAAACAAAACCCTAACGGATCCTTTTCAGTTGAGGTCGGGGCCTTACCGTAATATGATTTATTACTGCATTAAGTAAAACTTCCTCAGACCACCAGAAGTTGACAGCACTAATAACTTTAAATAATATCTAATTAAAAGAGTCATAATTCCGATGCATACAAATTTTAAAGTTGAATACAAATCAGTAAGTAGGCACAAATGGCATTAGAGAGCGGTAGTGCGGCGACCGCTGCTGCATTGTTAAGTTGTACCCTGAGAACTTTAAGATTTGTTCAGGTCTAAAACATAATAACTCCCTAGCCCTAATTTTATCTAATTTAGCATTAGAACACATCATTAAAAAGATTAATTGCACCAGAAAAATCAGGTCAGGAAATAAAATGCTTATATTTTATATTGTGAATGATTTAGTATTAATGTAAGAAAATGTGAAAGCTAATCAGCTTAATAACACTAATTAATATTTGTATTTAAAACATACCATTTCATTTAAGTATATGATTAATACAATAAACCGACAATGACATCATCTGTATAAATATATGGGAGAATACTTATCTTTTAAAAAAAGTCAAGTATCTGGGAACAATAATATTTTATAATAATAATAAAAGATTTAGCGAACCCGAAGGTTCGATGACGATACCAACCATCGCTGTTTACAAACCTCCGTCCAAACCCAAATCTGTAAAATCACCCTTAACGCAATCTTCCCACCTACGTTTTGGTCTACCCCTTGGATGTTTACTAGTCGGCTAAGTGTGTGTCTACACTTAGCAGTACCAAATCATTTGTATACTCAACCACAGATATTTTACCACCCAGATTTAAACCTTTTTTGGTACGTATCACCTATTTGATAACATATTATAGTGCTAAATTAAATAGGACAGATGAAAGGGAATCAACTTGTTTTAAACTCAAGCGAACCTCAAACTTCTGGGAAAAATAATAACTGATTCTTATATTATTGAATGTTTTGGTCATGCACATCCCTACTAGATTTACTAACTTCTTTGTTATTCCTAGTTCAATCAAAATATTATACATCTTCTGGTGGTCATATGGAATGTTAAGCCTTTTTGAAATTAATATAAAGCTGATGAACTACTCTGCTGTACTCTAATTTTATCTCTAATTTAGGAAAATGTTTGATCAATACCTGAACAGTTTCGTCTAAAACCATATTGGTAGTCTCCCATAATTTCTTCGGTGCATTCAACTAGTTCTTAACACTTAGATTCTTTCCATTCTTTGGGTATTTTTCATTTTCCCAGATCTTTTTAACCAAAAGATGTACATTAGAAACTCCAGCTTCCCCGCACACTTTTAGTAATTCACTAGGAATGCAGGTGAGAATATGGCTGACCATGGAAAATGTACGTAGGAGAATCTTGGTTGGGGGTGCGGCCAACAAATAAACACACAAATAAGAAAAAACTTATTATAATGTGTGCCGACGTTTCAGCCTAAGTTTTAGGACATCATCAGGGCTAAGAAAAGAAACAAGATAACAATAGATGTAACAACAGTGGCAGTACCAGTAATAATAAAGAAGTTAACAAACAGTAAGATGAGAAAATATAAAGTATAAAGAAAAATAATATAATATGTGTTAATAAATTATAAAGAAAAATGCTAATCATATTGTGAATAATAATAAGAAATAAAGAAAAATATGTTACTGGATAATGATAAAAAGGTATTTAAAATTATTGCGAAAATATAGATATATAAAATATAGAAAGAAAGATAAATAAAATGAATGAAAAAAAAAGATATAGTAAAATACATGGAAGGTAAAAGGTAACCGGATTTACAACAAAGCTATATGGATTCAAGATATGAGGAAAGGTTAAGAGAGGTATGGGGTTCAATGGATGGCTTAATGCGAATGTGATTGAATGTTTCGGCCATCCATTGAACCCCTTACCTCTCTTAACCTTTCCTCATATCTTGAATCCTTGCAGCTTTGTTGTAAATCCAGTTACTTTACCTTCCATGGACAGTTCTTTAAAAAAAATTTCATTGAAGTACACTAAACCTACTTACTCTGGCAGACTTTTAAATTACTATTCCCAACACCCTTACTACCAAAAAATTAACATAGTCACAAACCTTATAAACTGATGCCTTTCCCTATCTGATTCCCATCTTCATGGAACTAACATTAACCACATCAAACAAATCCTCTTAGCCAATAACTTTCCTCCTAAGACAATTAACAAACTTATCAACAACCAAAAAAATCACCCTTCCCCCTCAATTTCCTCCTCTCCTACTTCTTCACAACCCTTTCCCCTTCCTATATAGATCCTTACCTTATATTCTCTCTCTTTCTGACAATATTAAAAAGTCCTTATATTCTTTTAACCCCAACCTGCGACTTGCCTTCAAATCTCAGAACAAACATTCTAACCTCTACATCCGTCTAAAAGATCCTATTCCACTCAAACACCGCTCCCATGTCGTATACCAAATCCCTTACTCCACCCCTAACTGCAACTCCTCTTATACTGGCGAAACCAAAAATCTCCTCAAAGATCACATCGCCCAACATAAATACTCCATTTCCTCACGTAACTCTACTGCCTCTAAACTCTCATTAAACTTATAAAAAAACTCTAAACTTATCGTTAAACCACACATTTGATTTCGACCAAACTTCTATCCTCACTATTGTCCCCAACCAAGACAAACGACTCAACACAGAATGTATTTAGAATAGAATAGAATAGAATCCCTTCCCGTAAATCAAAAGACTGACAAACAAAACGTATCCTTAGCCTATTCCCAAATATTCCATTTATTAAAAAAAAAATAATTTTTATTATCTATCCCCATATCCCTAATTTTCTTTCATCTTCTCCATTATTTTATGATTTATTTATTTTGATTTTTATAATTTTTAACAATACTATTATATTTTTATTTATTCCTTTTCTTATTCAGCCACACTCCTTTTTTTTTTTTTTTTTTTACAACTCCTTATACCTACTTAATTTCATTGTAAAATTAAATTACTGTATATAATCCCCGCCAATTTTCATTTTGCCACTATACTACGATTTTTAACCCGTCATCTTTGGTTTTTTCTAATTACATAATTATTCAATTAGTAATTTTTTAATCTTTAACCAATAAATTTATCAGCAAGTTTAAGCTGTCTTTTAAATCAATAGTTTTACCTTTTAATCCAGTGTTGCAATTATATCTTAGTATCTATCAAACCAATACGGTGGCAACATTTTTTGTTCTTAATGGTCAAAATTCTCACATAATCAGTTGGCTGGCAGTTGTACTACGCGCCACTCAGGTATGCTCTTCCTTGTTATTAATTATTTTTCTCCTTCCTCCCCATCTTGTTAATTCTTTCCATCCTGTAAATTGTTTGTCTATCCTTATTGTTTCATTTTTCTTCCCCACATTTGATAATTACTTATGATTATATTACTCTATCTTTAAGCTTGCTTAACTTTATTTTACTTTGTTATTATTTACATGCATTTTTCCATGTATATCATTATATCTTAAATAGAAATCATTTACATTACTTGTATTATCTTGAGATACTTTTCATACTCCTAAATCTTCATTCTAGTGTTGTTATAATTAGTATTTTTCATTAATTTTACTATATCTTGCTTTTCATTAATTTTATTTATCTTTCTTTCTATATTTTATATATCTATATTTTCACAATAATTTTAAATACCTGTTTGTCACTATCCATTAACATAATCTTCTATATTCCTTATTTTTCACATTAATATTATGATCATCATATTTTCTTCATACTTTACATTTTCTCAACTTACTGTTTGTTAACTTCCTTATTATTACTGGTTCTGCCACTGTTGTTATCTTGTTTTTTCTTAGCCCTGATGATGGCCTAAAACTTAGATTGAAACGTTGGCACACATTATAATAAGTTTTTTCATATTTTTGTGTTTATTTACTGGCCGCACCCCCAACCAAGATTCTTCTTCGTACACTAAGAATGGTATTGATTCCCCCTGCTTTATAACACTTTAACTTTCCGATTAACTGTTTTGACTTCCTCCTTACTCGGTTCTTCTATTGACATTTTATTTTATAGTTTAATAAATCTTAAAATAATTACCTAAAACAAATACCTTAAAATATAAATGATCAGCATGTATTATGTCTTTCTGGGTGTATTCCATGAATTCACCATAGTTATTTAATACATCGGGATGTTTTGGCGATAATGCAAGGGCATGCTCAAATAGTTTTTGCGCTCTTTCTATTTTACCCAGTTTAAGCATCTCAAGAGCAGCGTCCAAAGATTGCAAGGCTTCTAATTCATATTCTAAAATAATATATGGACATGTTCAAATGCAGAATTGAAATAAAATGCTTACATCATTATTATTTTATAATAGAAGCAAATTATAAAAACAATTCACGGGACCAGCCCTGAAAACTGTACTCATTTGCTATGTACTTAACATGAAACAAAGCCAGTTACAAATGATTAATAATAATAAACAGTAGAGATAAAGTTAGCTAAGATGAATACTTCTTTAGTTCAGGAAATAAAAAACTGAAAGACATCTAGTGTTCCATCAAATGTGTTATTAAACTTTTATAACAATTTTCTACTATAAAAAAAAAAAAAAAGAACTACTGGCATTAACTACAGTTGATTAGAAAATTTATGACAGCTGGTGTTAAATACCCAAGCACAGATAAATAATATTTAAAAGGGCAAAAGAAATTTTAATGCTATAAAATAAACCATTATTTAAGATAAAATGTACCTGAAGGGTGTTGATGATTCTTTCTTGTAACTTCAACATCATAATAACGTTCAACATCTTGACTAGGAAAATGCATAAGAAATGCAGATTGAAGCCTAGAGTCACTGAATAAACTATTATTTTTATTTACTACAAATATTGTAGTAAGATTAAAAACTACATACAACAGGACTGCAATAATACTGATAAAAATTGAACTTGTCAGAGCTACTCTACAAAAAAGTGATTTTAAATTAGCAGGCTTAAATCTCGAACTTTTATAAAACTTAATTCGCTCTAAATTACCCATTAGTCAAGAAATATTAACTAAATAAGTAATTAAATTAATAAACTCCAATGTTTTAAAAAAATAAGGTGTTATACTAATATGACAGTAAGAATCCATTATTTGGTTATTAATAAGTACCAGACGTCAAAACCAATTTTGGATATGGTCATTTTCGCAATAGTATCACACAGTTGAAAAATAATAGACGTTGGAGACATTCTATTCACTTACTGTGAAGAGTCCCAACAAAACATAAACAACGGTAATGAGTTAATTTGAACCTCAAAAGGCTCTAGAGAAGGTAAAGTTTCAAAATCGGGAACATATTTTAAAATTAAAGAGAAGGATAAAGTATAACAATAAGTATCTGACAATCCCTACAGCAATCTCAAAAACAAATAAAGTAGGTACTGAGATTGTTTACCGGGAACTGTTTGAGTCAACGAGTTAAGATTGCGCTACTGTGACTTGAAGTTGGTTAGAACAGTGCAACAACAAACTGCCTGAGATAGCTTAAAATTAAAGTGCATCTTTCATTGTCCGTGGTTTTACTCTATCAATAATAAACAGGGTAAAACTTCTTTAAAAAACATCGTTAGAAATACCAACAAAATTATATACAAGTTTAAGGAGTTTTTTGAAGCAAACTTTTGAACAAAAATCAAGTTTTGGAACATACCAAACATGTGAATATGGTATACCAGTTACCCAATATATTTCAATAATATATTACATCACCATTCCTCTTGCTTAAAAGTGGAGTGGGATAGACTCCTAACTCCCGGGCTCGAGTTAGAATCCGGCTTTGGCAGATCATCATTATATTCTAGTCCTCTCTACCGCTGTGCAGCATGAGGTTCCTATCCTCATGGGTTATTTGTTCTTCAACTCTTCTATTTTCGTTTCCACTGACCAGCAAATCTTGGAAGTATTATATCCATCTCTTTATTATGTCTTCCCTTTGGTTGAGAATGGAGAGCCATTTCTATCCTCAATGAATTTCAGAGTGGCTGGTTTTTTCATACTGAAATTTTTGATTACCCGATAAAACAGCTTTTGGTTTTCTTTTGTATTTTCTTCCATCCTGGATATAAATTCTGCTCATTGTTGTGCACAACGTAATTTCATTTACCATTTCAATCACTTACCAATTACTGTAATCTGAATTGCAATTGGTCATTGAAATAACTTTTGTTCAATTAGTAATTTCAGACCACTATTACAATTACAGTTTCAAGTGATTTCATTGACCAATTACGTACTGTAATAGTAATAGAAGTACTTTCTATACTACCAATTCTTCCAAATTACAGTAATTGGTATAATCTCTTCTTTTACCATTCTTCTTTTGTTTTTGTAAAGCTCATTGTTGGAGACCGTTTTATTCTTTAAGTAGATCATCCAGAGACGCTTCTTTTCCTCGGTGGGGCTGCCGACATCCCCTTCAAGGGCAACTATCTAGGGGAGGTGACCCTAGGGCAGGGGTTCCCAGACTGTGATACGCGTACGTAACGCAAGGACGTCCCAGATGGTACACGAACAAGCAAGCAAAAGCCATGAATAAATCAATGAGGGATAACAATTTTAAAAAAAATATTATTGAATGTATCAAATATTAGATGAATAAACACGATCTACAATTAATAAAAATGATTCAGGATCGTTACCGTAGTGAAGGCGAAAGAATCGGTGTTGAAGAGGATTTAGGAATCGAGTTGAACCCCATCAAGCCCAACATTGAGCTCTAATTGGTAATAAATAACATGATTGCAACTAAAAAATATTGTTTAAATTTCTTATTTTTGGTGGATACACTCTTATCCCCAAAATTTTTGGTTTTGTTAATCTTATCTTACTGTTGCTTTTATTATGCGATATCAATTTCCCTATTGATTTTGGATTTCTGAACTTTATTTTCAATTTATTATTTTCTTCAGCACAGTTACTGTAATCTATATTCTTTTGTATGTTTAATAAACTTTAGTAAATCAGTTTGTATTTTTTTATAATGATGAATCTTTAATAGTAATATCATAAGATCAGGTAGTGGTACCGCCAGTTATCAAAAAAAGTGGAAGTGGTGCCCTGAGACATAAAGCCTAGGAAGCCAAGCCCTAAAGTGTGTACTATTGTTGTCCTTAGTCTGCCGTGTTGTGTGAATGTGTGCTGTAGTAGTGTATTGTGCAGGTGCCAGTGTACAGATTACTGATCATTTAGCGTTAACCAAGGAGCATCACATGGAGGTGATCAACTTACTCTACCTGTGGCAGATAATTTATTTATTTTATTATATTAGCCGTCATAACTAACCTGACTATATCATCTTTTTACATAAAAGTTGGCCATGATACAGTACTTTGTTAGCAAGTACAGAACCCCAGATCCTTCATTGGTTGTATTCGTACAAGTTTTTGTTTTTCCTTCCTCCTATCTAAGGCAGAGATGCTTTGTATTAATGTAGGAAGTGAAAAAAAAATTATCCTCAGAATCGAAAATTTCCATTCGCGTTTTACGTTTTAGATATCAAAGAACAAAGTTGGTTTCGTGTATGCCTGTCTGTCAGAAATCAAATCCATGTGACGGGCATAACACCTACTACCGTTGATCCAATTTTGATGAATTTTTCAGGGATTGAGCGGGTTGGCACCGAGATGGTCCCATATCAATTTCTATCAGTTAATACACATGCTTTTGCGCAAACGTATTTTCCTTGGCACACTTATATTGGGGTGAGTAAAAAAAAAAAATGACCGTTTCAAGGGTTAAAATGAAGTTTATTTTTTCTTACAAATCTGATAATTCTAATGTTGTTGTTATTGATATATTTTTAATCCTAATACTGTACTGAATCGTTTAGTATACATAATGTCTATCTGTGAGGCTCAGTACTTGTATAGCTTTATTTTAATCAAAATGACGTTGAGGTATGAAATTCAAGTAATTCTGTGACATTACTGGAAAAGGAAATTTTCAGCCGCCGAGAACACGCGTTTGATACGGGAAGTTGAAGAGGAACCTAACCTTAATGAGTGGACTGTGAGGAGGTGATTCGCTAAATTTGAAAGTGGAATACAAGCTTGGAAAGGCAGCCGGGTTCAGGGCGATCATCTGTTGTGGACAGCGAGGCCCTACGACCCGCTATTGAAAATGATCTCACAAAAAGTACTCAGCAGCTATCCAGCGAACTTGTTTTATCGCAGTCAAGTACGAATCGATACTTACACCAATTAGGTAAAGAGATGAGAGCATATAGAGAAGTTCCACATGAGCTTACCGTGCAGCAAGCCGAACTTGTGCTGGAAACATGCCGTTTGATTCTGATGGCAAACGTTTCATTAAAAGGATTGTCACCTGCGATGAAAAGTGGATATACTGGCACAATCCTAACACATCAGGACAGTGGATAGACCGAGGCCAGCCTACTCTACCGGTCAATTTGAAAAAAGACAATGCTGTCAGTTTTTTTAAATTTTGACGGTGCAATCCACTATGAGTTTGTTTCGGAAGAACGTTCTCTCGATTCCGAGCTTTATTCGGAACAGCTGCAACGAATGCACGAAGTTTTGGATAGGCGATACCTGCCGTTGGTGAGCAGGATGAATATTTTGTTGCAGTAGGACAACGCCACTCGCACACTTCGCGCCACACGAAGCAAAAACTTGCTGAAATGGATGCCATCGAACTTCTACGTCATTGGCGATCATGCGAATAAGTACCTATTTTGTCTATGATATGACGTTTACTAGACGAGACCCTAACAACGATGAGATACTACTACTTTCACACATTCTGGATCCTTCTAGGTGTTGAATGCAAGAAGGTAGCCCTCTTGTATGTAAAGAGGGTAGAAGCGATAAACCATAGAAGGCAGGAGGCATCAGCTACTCCCACTCCTGTAGGCTACAGGATGTAGCCCCTATCCCAGTCCAGTCAATATTGATGTTAAGAAGGCCCCCCCCCCCCCGACCTTGTAAAAGGTCAAGTATTTTTTTTTTTTAATGTTATTTGGACTTACGCCAATAATAAAAAAAACAAAGTTGCAACTTCGAAATACCTGAACGAGCTGCGTAGTAACAAAAAAAAACACAAGAAATTTTGTCACTATTTTTAATTATACATCTATGTTTCACTATAATCAGGTATATCAAAACCTACTTTGGTAGCAACGTTTCGGTTGTTTTCGATGGTTATCCTGAGGATGCCAATAATAAGAGCAAACTTATTAAATGAATTGAAAAATAAGCACTGAGCAATTCCGCACAGTGTGCTTTTCACTTCAGCTATGAAATCATTTTCTAGGAATCTACCATCATCGAATTACCTCGGGAAAAAGTATTGACCAATGAGAACAACAAGAGGCGCCTCATCACACTTTTTTACGATTCATTTGAGAAGCGGGGCCTTCAAGTGAAAGTTGCCGAAGAAGACGCTGATCGGAACATAATTGACATGGAATTATTCAAAAGCCCAACATTTGACCGTGTGATTATAGTAGGAGATGTCGATCTCCTCGTTCTCCTCAATGGTTTAGGCTCAGGTGCTACGAAAATCTAATTCCAGAAGATGCCGGCTATTGACATTACTGAAACTCCTCTTTCAATAATCTAACGGCCCAAAACTCACCAGTGATATTGCTTTTTATTCAGACATTCAGCGGGGTGTGACACTATGGCACCTTTTGGCCATGTTAAAGCCAAGTTGAGTAACTTATTAACCGATAATCATCAATTTGTGAAATTGGTTGAATTTTTCCTGCAACCAGATTCAAGATAAGGAGTCATAGTAAATGTTGGAGAGATCAGCTGTATAGTTCTCTGAGGATAATAATTTTATTTAACGCATAATATTCCTATTCGTTAAAATTGTTGATCTCTCAATGATATAATAGGTCTGTTTTAGTTAAAGCTAAAGTTTCCATTATGTCAAACCATATCGAATGATATGAAAACCATTACATTGATCAATATTAAAAATTATGTTCGAGTTTTGAGGTGAAAATAGTCTCCCCACACCTTCTTTCCTCCAGTTTTATTTTCTTCTCTTTTATCTCTCTCACAATTTAATAATTTTTCTATTGATTTTTAGAGAGGAGGGAACGGTCCTGCGCCTCTCCTGCCTGCGCCCATGAGTTATATTATAAATAAGATTGATTTGTATCAATGAGAAAGATGTAATTGTTTATGTCAAGACGGTAGATCATCACAGTTTGGTTCCCTAGTTGTTAATTTTAATCTGAGATGCGGTTCAGTATCCAAAAGGCTGTTCCTTTTTGACTTGATTTCTGCAAATGCTGAAAAAGCAACTTCACGAATAAGTATATTAAAACCACACTTACACAACACTAACAAATAACGAAGTTTTAACAAATATTTTTCTATGTTCACAGCCGAATGCAGCGCATCCCTCACCAAACCCTTCCTGTACTCCTGGGCGTACCCGTACCACACTTAGTGCAATAGTCCAGTCAAATTATATATCTGATCTTGCAAAAAGTCAAGTATTTCTATTATTTTTTTTTAATGATGTTTGGACCTAAGCCAGCAGTAAAAAAATTTTTTTTTACTTTGAAAGACCTGTGCGAGCAGCGTAGAAACACCGACATTTTGGCACTGTTTTCAGTTTCTAATCAATATCTCCCAAAGTTTGCGCCAGAAATAAAACGTTATGGTTATTTTTATAAAAAAAAACTAAATTTGCCATGAAATTATTTTGGTCTCTATATTTATCAAATATCATCAAAAATACTCATCCCATAAGAAAAGTCATCCGGTTATGATCTTGAAGAATATTAAGTCGGGTTTAAGTTGAGCTTTAACGGGCACCTGTAGGCTCAATGCTTTTCTCAAAATTAATATAACCAAAAACCTTGAAAAATAGAATTTGAAATTAATCAAAGAAAGCAACTCAAGAGAAAGTTTATAGAAATTACTACTATTTTAGTTTATTAAAAAAAGAAAGTAGAACTTATAGAAGTAGTATATTCACGTATTATATAAAATAAAAATTCATTGTACTTTCATTAATTCTAACGGCCCAGACTTTCTTTGGACCAGATCCTCTCAAGAAGGAACAATTTCGTCGGAGGAATTCTCAAATCGAGCAGTATGTGCAAGCTCGTCATGACTTTCGTTCAATGTAGGGATGGAGATGTCTTCTTCATCATCAGAATCCTCTAGTTGAAGAGATTGGACGTTCTGACATAATTTGCCCGAGCAGAATCGACAGAAGACTTAGCATTGTAGCTGAGCTTTCTGTGAGCTGCAACGTGTTTGCGCAGGAAATCATCCTTAGTAGGGTCTGAGAAGCAGGATCCAGGATGATAGTGATAAGGGTAAGACCCTTATCATCGAGCTTCTACCCACAATATGTAGGATTTTTTTCAACTTCTACAAAATCAGAAGATTTCAATAATTGTGGGGAGATTAAATTATAATGAAAAGAAAAAGCGTAAGCAGCAGAGCTCCGTCACTATCACTAGGTCCTATTATAAATTGTTTTTAATTTTAACTAAAATATAAAATTGAAAATTTCAAAGTAGCGGAGGTGAGAGGAAAATGTGAAGACTCCTAAAAGGCATTTCTCTAACACTAATTCAATTCATAAACAAATGTTCAACTGAATTTGAAGGTGCGCAAAACCTTAGAAGTCGGTTAATATCGTAATAGGGGGCCGAAATTTTGACAGACATTTATTCCCGCTTCTATGGTATTGTTCTGCCTAGAAAACAAGGTAACATACCGAATTTCAGCACATTTAATCCAAAGAGGGCCGCTAAAAGTGTCCATATATAAAGGAAAAAAAATTATATATATATATATATATATATATATATATATATATATATATATATATATATATATATATATATATATATAACTTACGCCCGGTCTAAACTTTACAATAAAAAAAAAAAGGAAATAAGGGAACAAACGACACTCTCGAGTATTGTACAAAGACTAATTTATTCTTTCTCATAATCTCCTATATATAGTCTTAAGGTCTATTTACATTTGTGATATAGGATTACATGTTATATTGTGCTACCCGCTATCTTAACTCCCCCCTGCCAGTTTATGACTACTCCTCATAAACTTAAAATTGAGCAAACAAAAATTAAAAGAACAACAAAAAGAAATACATTATAAAAAGAAATATACTATACAGAAATACACTATCATACAAAAAGTAAACAAACTTTCTCCTATTACACTCCTGTCCTCAGTCAAATGTTCTTATATATTAAAACAAACATAACACATATCTGTACTTGCTATTATACTTGCACTTAAATCTATTCTCTGGGATAAAAATCTTAGTATTGAGGAGAAGAGGACACCTATATTTTATTCAGTGAACGTCTGGTTCCCCACCGGAAATTTCAGCTGTTCCACGTGTACCGTTCTATGTTTCCGAGGCTCCCTGATACTTTGTATCAATACGACATTATGTTCCCGAATCCCAATGACTTTAAACGGCCCTTCATATCGCGTCACCTCCTTGTTCCTGTTTGACCCTAGTTTTCGGTAGACCACCGTTCCTATTCTTATGTCCTCCATTCTGTCTTTTAGTCCGGAGTTCGCCCTTGCCACTCTCCTGCTTTTCTCTTTTTCCATCTTTGAGCGTGCTTTTTTCCATATGTTCGACAATGCGATTCGGTTGTTTATGACGGCTTCCGTTATGTCTTCATCCACTGCGGTGTCCCTGCAATCTCTTCTGTGTTCACGCATCCCGAAGAGCATTTCGAATGGAGCAAAGCCTGTCCCCATATGAATGGAATGATTGTACGGAGCTGCTACGGCTCTCGGCATTGCCTCCTCCGGTTTCCATCCCTTTTCTACATGATACACACGCAGGTGGTCCCCCAGCGTGCTGTGTAGACGCTCAATACAGCCTCTACTTTTCGGGTGTCCCGGAGTATTGACGTGCCACCTTATGTTTAGCGTCTTCATTTCCTTTCTGATGCTGTTGTTGTCGAATTCTCGTTCGCCATCCGATGATATCCTGTAAGGCATCCCATAATACTGAAACCATGCTTTCAACGCCTCTATTGCCGCTACGGATGTCCGGTCCTGAACCGCGTACGCCATCGCGGCCTTACTAAAGATGTCGATTATCGTAAACCATTTGCGTCCTTTCCACGTAAACGTATCGATTTGTAAGTCCGTTAAAGGAGTGATTGGTGTCGGGGTCTCCTCCTGTTTTGCTTTTGGTGGGTTGCGGTCGTATTTAGTGACCTGGCAGATATCACAACTCCCGACTACATCTTCTATAGTCCTCTTCATCCCCCACCAGAAGTATTTTCTCTTCAGGGCTTGCAACGTTTCCCCCACTCCCCTGTCATTGGTCTTACCTTGGTGGTACGCGACAGTTACCTCATGCTGTTGCTCCGGGTCACGCACCGTTTCCACCATCAATTTGCACCTTATAAACATTCGATCGGCCCCGATTTTTTCCGAGCGCCACAGGTACTTTATTTTCTCCCATATTGCCGCATTCCCCACGTAAATATAGTGTGTTTTTCCCGGCCTGGACGCCTCTTTGAGTGCTTTACAAATTTGCTCCTCTTGCACTCCCGGTTGAGACCAGATTGTATGGATTCGGCCTTTAGCGTATTTCCCGTACTCAATCTTCATGAGGCCCGAAGTTCTAGTCTTCCATATGATCTGCCTGTATTTGTCGTTAATGATGTCCTCTCTTTCCTCCATTTCTCTAGACCTTTCCTCTTCCGAACTGTCGCTCTCTCGTGATTCGGTATCTTCTTCCTCGCCCGGTACTCCCTGTTCTCCTTCCCCCTTTGGTGTCCACTCACTAATGAATTGTCTCAGATCTTTTGAGTGTTCACCCCGTTCTTCCTCTATCGCATTCATTACATTAACTTGCAATGCTCGCGACAGCCAATCTGCCACGACATTTTCTCTTCCTGGCTTGTAACTTATCTCAAAGTTATATTGGCTTAGAAGCTCTTTCCACCGGGTTATCCTTGCCGATGATTCCTTCAGCTTGCCCACCCACATTAGCGGCCGATGGTCCGTCTGAATTTTAAATTTCCGCCCAAACACATAAGGTCTGAAGTGGTCTACTGCCCATATGATGCCCAGAAGTTCGCGCTCCAACGCACTGTATCGTGATTCCGTCTCGGTGAGCCTCCTACTTGCGTATGCTATCGGACGTTCCCCGTTGCTTCCATCCTGTGACAGGACTGCTCCTATGGCCTACTCGCTTGCATCAGTAGTAATTGTAAATATTTTGTTGAAGTCCGGAAATGCTAATATCGGTTCCTTCTGTAGGTACCCCATGCATTGCCTGATATTGTCCTCTATTTCGGGGGTTATTATTACTCTCTGACCTTTCTTTAATAAATTGTTGAGCGGCACCAAATATTTTGCCATCCCTGGTACGAACCGCCGATAGTAGTTAAGGGTTCCTAATAACCTCCTAATGCTTTTGACGTCGTTCGGCATCGCCATCTTAGTTATGGCTTCCACCTTTCGGGCGTCCGGCTTCACTCCTTCCCTTGATATTGTATGTCCTAAGAAGTTGATTTCGTCCCTGCCCAGGGTCGATTTCTCGTCTGATAGTTTAAGCCCGAATTGTTTCAGCCTATCAAAGACGCTCCGTAAATGTTTTTTGTGCTGTGATTGATTTTTGCTAAATATTAAGAGGTCATCCATGTAAATCTGATAAAATGACTCGTCTAACCCTCTCAAGAATTCGTCCATCAGCTTCTCAAATGTGATGGTCGCGTTTTTTAACCCGAACGGCATCCTCGTGAACTCGAAATGTCCCCTTTCAAATGAGAATGCCGTTTTGTGTTGGTCTCGGGGGTGCATCTTTATCTGATGATATCCGGCTTTCAGGTCCAATGTGCTAAAAATTGTTGCGCCACTCAGCCTATCCAATATATCCTCATACCGGGGTATGGGGTACTTCTCGTCCAGGGTGTTTTCATTAAGTTTTCTGAAGTCCACCACAATCCTATACTTCTCCCCGCTTTCCCCTTCCGCTGTCTTCTTTTTCACCGCCCACAGAGGACTTGTATGGTGAGGTACTATCAATTATAATTCCTTGTTCGTGAAGGTGTCTCAGTTCTTCTCGAATGTGTTGAGGGTACCGATGCCTGAGGGTACCGCCTCTCCTTAACATAAGTAACCCGGTCTTGTTTTAGCGGAATTTCGTGCACCGTTCTTCCTGTCGCACCCATTGGCTCCCCTTCCCTAAAGAAAACTTCCGGGTATTCGTTCCGTAAACTTTGTCTCCAGTCCTCTATCTGGCTGATCGCCCCTACACTAACTTTGCCCTCTTTCTGTACCCCTTTGCATTTGTACCTCCTCCGTCCTATCTTGATGTCCCACCGTCCGTCCCTATTCCGTATCCGTGCTCCTATTTTTTCTAACAGATCACACCCTATGATTCCTTCGTATTCCCGCGGCATCTTTTCCACAACATGCACCCTTAGCTCCTCTCCCCTGCTAGCCCATCTACGCATATCTATTCCCACTTCCCCTTCTACCCCGTATGGGCCTCCCAACGTAATTAACTTACACCCGCATGTCTGTACCTGAGGTATCCTCTTTCCTTTACATAACCGCTTTATTGCTTCTCTACACATTATGGTACTAGAAATTCCCGGATCTACTAAACATCGCACTCCACTCGCGACTCGGATAATAGGCAAACCACTGCACTCACCTTCTATGTTGTTTATTACTGCCTGGTTGCCTCTCCGCCAGCACTCTCCTCATTCCTCGTCCCGTGTTCTCCGCTCTGCCTCCACCTGCCGTCCTCCGTTCCTTCTGGCTTCGCCTCCTCTCTTTCCCGACTCGCTCTCCTCCTCTTCCGTCTCTGATTCCTCTGATGATCTCGAGGATTCTGAGCGTGGTCTGCCTCTTCTCCATATTCTGTGAGTATTTACCTCCATAGGTTCTCCCCGGTTCGATTCTCGGCGTCTGCTTATGTACGGACACTGTCTTGCTATGTGTCCTTCCGTTCCGCATTCAAAACATTTCGTTTGAGGGCACTGGGCTATCAAGTGTCCCACTCTTCCACATCCATGGCATCTCCTATATTCCTTCTTCCACCCTTTTCTTTCCTTCCCTGGTCTTCTCTCATTCATCCTCGTTCTCTCCTTTCCTCTTCTGTCTGTCTCCCTCTCTCTCCATGCCTCTGGTCTGACTCTGCTTCTGTTCGCCTCATTCCTCCTGTAAACTACCCTACTCCAGCCCGCGTCTACCTCTTCTCCCTGTCGGGCTTCTTCCTCTCTAGCGCTAGAATCTATCATTTTCTGAGCACACTCCATAAAAGATTTATCTCTTGGTAATCCTTCTTTCTTGCCCGTTTCCTTCGCGAGCTGTACCTTTAGTATCGTTGCCAGAAACGCCATTCTCCCCTCTACTTCCGCTGCTCCTAATGTTTCTCGCATCTTTTCAGTTATGTTATTAAAACGGGCCAACAGTGAGCCTGCATACTGCCCGCTGGACTGGTGCAGCTGTTTCGTTTCCCTAAACATCCTGAATATGTCTTCTTCCGGAGCCCATCGACCACCTCCGAATGCTTTCTTCAATCGATCTTTCACGATGATCCACGGAGTATCTTCGTCAGCTTGGATTAGATTTAATATTTTCCTCTTAATTCGGCATACCAATGCCGCTCTCAATGCTCCAGCGTCACTGGGATCTATCAGGTCGTTTGTTTCTTTGAATTGGATCCTCGCCATGATCCGATCCCCTCCTTTGAGGAAATGATTCAGTTCTCCTATTTCTCCGTCGAACCTTTCCAGGTCCGAGACTGCTCTCCTTAGATCTTGCGACGTAGCTGTTCTTACCTTCAGCCACTCCAAATTATTGGCCTGGGCTGCCGCCAAATTTACGTGCGCCGCCGCCAAGGTCTCCGTCGGCAGCTGTGGAATTTCGCCCTGCAATACTAAAGTGGGCGGTCGTAATATCTCCTCTGGCATTTTGATTTATTTATTCTTTCGAAAGAAAGAAAAGACAGAGAAGAAAAACAAATAATAACACGCTAGAACCACGACCGTACCAAATGAGAGAGCTGGTGACAGCTGAACAGAAGAGACGAAAAAAAACTTTTTCTGCTCTCTGGTATTACTTATTAAAACGTCCCGGGTTTCGGCACCACTTACGCCCGGTCTAAACTTTACAATAAAAAAAAAAAGGAAATAAGGGAACAAACGACACTCTCGAGTATTGTACAAAGACTAATTTATTCTTTCTCATAATCTCCTATATATAGTCTTAAGGTCTATTTACATTTGTGATATAGGATTACATGTTATATTGTGCTACCCGCTATCTTAACTTATATATATATATATATATATATATATATATATATATATATATATATATATATATATACAATTGATTTTTTATTATATTTTATCCCATTATACAATTGATCAATTTTTAATCATATTTTCTCCGAAAATAACAGAATTTTGCACTGTATCGAAGGCCATCGGAGCGAGTTGTTCATTTTAAATCCGTTTCATAACGACTAAAACACAATTTGGTGGGTTTCAGAGATATCTGATTTAAAATGAACAATTCGCTCCGATGGCCTTCGATACAGTGCAAAAGTCTGTTATTTTCGGAGAAAATATGATTAAAAATTGATCAATTGTATAATGGGATCTATGATTATTTTTTAATTTTCTTTGATACCTCTAGCTCGAATCTTGTTGAATGTTGACGATTTTTTGACACTGAGATGTTATTACTGATGTCGATATTACAAGAGTACATTGTGAACTGAGGCCAGCGAGATTTATGATCAGTCACATTCGTATTCAGCAGGTTTGCGTTGTGATTGGAATAAATGTATACAAAATAAAATTATAATCCCTGAATTGGTACGATATTAGATTTATTGATCTTTAAATATTAAAAAATAAAGATTGAGTTTTGAATTTGAACAAATTATGATGTCATCAATGACAGCATTGGCTAATTCTATAACAAAAGCTGCAATAAAGACCTGATTTATATTTCTTTGCCAGGTCTACAGTTCAAAGAACTACTAGTATATGAGTTATCAAAGGTAAAATTAATAGTTTATAAACTAAAAACGACATATATATATATATATATATATATATATATATATATATAATATTTCTGACTCATACATCCTAACTCTTACACATACGCAAACATACACACACTGATTAGCATTATTGTGTATAAATTAGTACCTTGTAAGTTAACATTATAAATATCAAATATCTTCGTGGATCTGGAAAAGATCTTTGACAGAGTCAAAAAGGAGGATATAGAACGAGAGGAGTTTGAGACGACACGGGGAATACGCCAGAGATGCAGTTTATCCCTCTACTCTTTATATTGGTCCTAGACCGGGCACTGAAAAAAGCTAAATTGCGGCACTATCAACTATGGCATAGGAACCTGCAGTCTACACTTTATAGTAGACTTGCGTTTGCCGACGACCTCGCCATAATTGCTGCCAATGACCGGGACCTGCAACATAATGTAAACATCATGTAAGAAGAGCTGTCTTGCAACAATATGGATATTAACCCAGAAAAAAACGAAATGCATGAGAGTAGGAAGAAAACCACACAGATTTATGAGAATTCTGAGGTTGAAGGGACAAATCTTGGAACAGGTTCAGGATTTCAAGTATTTAGATGCATGGTTGAATGAAAGCGGCTATATCGACGGGGAGGTGACACAGAGGTTAGAAGCAGCTGGACGAATGTTCCACTCGGTCGGAAGAGGCATCCTCAACAGAAGAGAAGCCTCTAAGAAGACGAAGATGTCCATCTACAAGTCAACGTTCCTCCCCATTCTTTCCTATTCCTCGGAGTCATGGACCCTCACCTCAAAAACCAGGAGCCAGATCCAGGCAATGGAGATGCGGTACCTGAGAAAAGTCGAAGGAAAGACCAGAAAAGACAGAAATCACTAATTGTAATTGTAATTTGAAATGCGCATGCTCGATAAAAATAAAATTTGAAAAATACTATCAAAACCCGCGAAAACCTATTTAACGATTAGTATAACAAAGAAAATTTCAACATTATCAATAAATCGAAAAGCGCTGGTGCAATCAAAAGTCCAATTAAAAAGTATCGAATCAGTACCCTCCAAAATCTAATAAACGATACCAGTACCAAAAAAATGTAAACTGTAATAGTTATTCGAAATGCACATGCTCAATAAAAAGTCCAATTCAAAAAACAGAATCAGAACCTTCGAAAATCTAATAAACGATCACTATGTCGTAGAAAACTTCAACAGTAACGGAATTTCAAAATACGCATGCGCGATCCAAAATCCAATTCAAGAAATGGAATCAGAGTCCTTGAAAACCTAATAAACGATCCCTAAATCATATAAAACTCCAATAGTAACGGAAATGTAAAATGCGCAAGCACGATCAAAAATTCAAATAAAAAAAATGGTATCAGAACCATCGAAAACATTAGAAACGATCACTTTATTACAGGAAACTTCAATAGCAACGGAAAATCGAAATGCGCATGCGCGATCGGAAATCCGATAGTAAATTCGGAAAAGTGTTCTTGAAAACCTAGTAAACGATACCTATACCGAAGAATTTTGAAAACTAATAATTAAGTAGAAATGCTCGTGGCCGAACAAAATTTTGGTGGTAAATTTGACATTTGCAACTTCAAAACCAAATGAATCATCACCAAAGCGATGAAATCCACCCCCCCCCCCTCCACCTTCCCTCCTTGCCCGCCAAATAAAAATATTTAAAAATAAATAAACAACAATTTTATTTAAACTATTTGAAATCAGCACATAATATCAATTATCTAATTAACGAAAAAAATGTCGGAAGAATATGCCGAAATTATGTTAAAATTCATTATTGTAATTAAAATAATTATTTTTCAATAATAAAATAAATAATATTGAGTTAGTTCATGTCCAGTTGGGTTGCAATCGAAATGGAAAAAGTTACAATTGAAATTGAGAAGGTTACAATTGAATTGGAAAGGGTTACAATTAACGTGGAAATGCTATATTAACTTCAATCAAGTGCTTCTCAAACTTTTTTGTCTGGTGGTGCACTCAAATTAATAAACAAAATTCACGGAACCACTGTTTTTATAATTATTAGTTGTTTTTTTAATAAATAAAATAATAAACTATAGAAATAAATAAGATACATGGAATTGTAATAAAAAGTAATACTATTTATTTATAATTATTTCTTGTATTTAATACTTTAATTTTTTATTTAATTTATTACTTAAAATTTCGATGTACCCTCTTTGAAAATCACTGTTCTAATCTAATGAGCTCGATTATAGCAGATAAAAGTGGGTTGATCTTTCAGAAATTTTTTAGGAGGAAGGATATTCATATTTTTTTTTTCATGCAGGAATTTATTATGATTCTATAATGAAGATATTAGAAATCAGATTTTAATAGCAATCAAATATTTTATAGTATAAAATAAAGGTGATTCCCGAAGCAACTGATTGATTTGAAGTTATAGTGGAATACATATCATAACCTTTAAGTCATAAGCCCGCCTTTGTCAATGCTCTTTAACACGTGGTGTATACGAGTATATCACACATGTCATATTATTGTTACAATATATAACTCTAACGGTCAATTGATTGACGGAATTCGATATTGACTCAATAATATTGACCGTGAAAGGTGGGCTATATTTAAGGTGCAACAACTATATATATATATATATATATATATATATATATATATATATATATATATATATATATATATATATATATCTATATATATATATATATATATATATATATATATATATATATATATATATATATATATATATATATATATATATATATATATAGTTTAAATTAAGCCTAGGAATTTATAGGTATCCAGATAAGAGAGATAGAAAGGGGAGTGAGTCAAAACTCTGATCTGAGTAAATTATGATTAGTAATGAAATCAGTTTGGAGATTACAACGACAATATCTACAATTCCTCATTTTGAATTTCCAGAACACTCAATCAATACATTTATCTCTTAACCTGGATACTAATTTATAATTATAACTTTTAAAGATTCTTTCATATTATATTTGAAAAAATAAATATATTTTTTATTCATTTTTTTTTTTTTTTTTTTTTTTTTTTAAAGCAGTATATCTTTTATATGTCAGTTATACTACTTGCAAGATTTCCTCCTGTAAGACTACTTCCTAATTTTTGAATCGCTTTGAGGTTTTGGTCATTTATATGGCATTCTCGTGCATACTAATTCATATAAAGTGATATTTTTTGTTCTGATTTCTTAGATAAAGTATGTTGTATTTTAATTTTATAAGTTACGTTACGATAAAATGTTAAAATTCTGTTTACTTTGAACGTTAAAATATTTTTTGTAAGTGCAATAAAAATAAAAATATAGGATAATCCTTTTGTCTAAAATACTGTGGTGGATGCTATAATCATTTGTATTGAGTTATCAGTATCAGTATCATTTGTATCAGGACCAGGTCTACTGATCATTGAGCTTAGGATTCTATAGTAAAAGAATCCCTTAAGAAAGAAAACAATGATAAATAAAGAAACACCAATTCCTGACATGAGACCCGTGACCTTGACCTCAAGACAGACTGGCAATAATAAGGCCAATAAATTAACTAGCACAACCTGAAAGATCAATATTCTTGACTACCCGAGACAAAATGCGTTTGATGTATTCTAAACCAAAAAACGTCGAAACAACTCGCATTAATTGGTTGTCTTCCTGAAAGCTCCAAAAGTATACAACAGAAACATCATTCACACGAAATTTTAATTACTGCCTTGGCAGCAAATGTTCATTTTACTGGAACATGAAATTGAATAATATTGTTATACATATAAGCGAATTAATAAGCTAGTGATGAAAAGTTCCGAGACCATACCACAGAAACATTAGGAAAGATCATTTCCAATTGGTTTTTGCAATATGTACCCCCTTATACATACTAAAATCACAAATTTTAGTTTATGACTAGAGACCGGATTGTCGTGCAGTTAAAAAACGAAAAGCGTGTGAAGTTTCCTTTGAGCTCATATTAAATCTCCTAACTTTCTCCAGTACCTACCCAGCGCACATAACTCTGGAATTTTCAATGGGATGGGGTAGTTTTTTTTACGGATGAAAGTTTGAATATGAGGGAGTTGAATATGAGCTCAAGGGAAACTTCAGGCAACACTGTTGTGCCCCACCAATTGTCACCCCTAAATAAAAAAAATGAGGATTTTAAGAGGGATGTCAATCGAGTCTTGAATACCCTGTGCCATATATACTCAATATTACACATTTTGGGATCTTAGTGCAGGATTTTTCATGATTTGAATATTATACTGCACGAAAATACGGTCTCTAGTTATAACACTATCGGAACGAAACCATGTAATATCTCTCACCTCTAATTCACAACTCCAAATTTCTGACAACCTCACCGACTTCAATTATTACATTATTCACAACAAGGATTAGCAAATTAATGACGGATGCACAAGAGCATTGCTTGTGTTAATTTATTATGCCTTATATCATATGACTAATATTAATTTAAAATATTTTAAAAGTTTTTTTTATTTATTTCTTTGCATATTAATGTTAGTTATTCTTAAAGTACATGGCCTCAGAATAATTTTTTTTTTTTTATTTTTTTCTTCGTCTGATTACCGTGGCGAAAAATCAGACTTAGTTCTTTACACCGAACAAATAGATGAAGATTGATTTAGATGATAGGCAAATTTTCGTTAAAATGAAGGAGTTCTATTCCAAAAGATACATAAGACCATGGTAAAAGTACATAATACCATGGTAAATGGAACGTACTGGGACTATACTGCTCTCGTCAATTTAAACTTATAAAGTTCTTCGTTCTCACGATCACCCTTGGGTTTATTGTAATTTTTCCCTAAAGAATTTTCTCAGTGCATGGTCGGCAGATTGCAATTGTGTAAATCCGCCTCTGACTGTATCATGGATATACAATACATATTATAACTATTAAACTTATCTTCCACAACCCAAGACTACATTTCATGATTCAAGAAGCAATAATTTTCTCTTTTCGTACATTCTGTCAAGAAAAAAAAACAATGCATATATGAATCAGAAAATAAACAATAATTAATTTAAACATTATCGGCTGAACGGTTTAAAAACGTATGGTTCCTAAAACGAACGAGAATAAACAATAATATTCCTTGTTCCAAAAATAAATTAAATAAAAAATCTAAAATCAATCTGCGCCAGAGTGACACCTAGATGGTTACAGCAGGCTTTTGAGATTCTGGAAGTATTTCCAGGCAGTTGCGACGACTAGCTTAGTTACACGTGAAGTGATATTTTTCTCATGGTCCACTCGCTGACTGGCAAAATATGAAGGTTTTATTGTTTACAATGGTGATGCTCAGTATTCGTGGAAATTTATGTTTTCAGCTACCACAATTGGACCTCATGTCTTTTGACGTTTGAACTAGTATTACTATGATTACAAGGAACATGTAATTATAAAACTGGCAATTATCAAGGGCACCTTATGATCCTTGCTGAGCTTGATGAAAGAGATTGGATCAGCTTATTAAGTCACTATTTACCCGAAAAACTTGACTTTGAATAGAACTCAAGTCATTATTTCAGACATGAGAATGTAGAAAGAAAGAACCCAATTCGGTGCAGAAAAAAAAGGAACGGAAAATCCTGGCTATGAGATCAAATCATACTACATTTTTTTCCGAATGTGTAGCTCCGGTCTTTTACAGAAGGCAGTACATACTTAAATAAAACAATACTTATATCTGAAGACGTTTCTAGCGCAGAAATCTAAATTGTGAAATTTCTCTGGGATCTCTAAGTAATAATAGCCGAAGAGGTCACAAAAGAAATGGAAGTGTAGAGGTGAAAAAGGGTCACCCATTCTTCAATATAAAAATATTCATCAGAATTAGGATTGTGTGTTAAGAAAAAGCCATTGAAAAAAATAATTGAAAACGTCACTTGTTAAACGACGCTGAGGTACAACAAAATCATAACCTGAAGAAAATCATTGGTTATTTACCTACTATCCGGCTTCCACTTTAAATAATATAATAATGCTTTATTGAGAAAGTAAACAAGTCAAAATAATAAAAAAAAAATATATGCACATATTATAACTACAGAACTATTTGCTTTTTATTAGATAATACAATTCTACAATTCCGTTCGTTTTATAAAAGATTAAACAATATACATGCATTTTGGGTGCAGAACATCGTCGTATCAGCATGTCTCTGTTAAGAGCTAGTGTAATATAATTTAGAATTATCTGGAGTAAACATGTTCATCTGATCATATTTCACTGAATTAATAACACACGCGTTTGTAACTTCTTATTAAACTCATTAATTATGGATATTTTGATAATCAGAGTCATAACACTCATACAAATGGACAAGTGTGTGGGAAAAAATAACAGAAATAATAGTTCATTCAGCTGGTGATACGAGTATATTGAAATCAATGGAGAATCGAACCGATATCGATTAATTCATTCAGAAGCAACAATCAAACCGCTCAGTCGTGTTATTGGTGCAGAACTGGCAGCACTGAGAAGAAAGTTTCAGTTTGCTTACCTGTGTTGTCTTAGTGTTTTTAAATGTATGTATTCAATAAATTATCGTTAGCTATAATTATTCTAGTAAATGATAGGCATTATTTTTTTATAACTGTTGAACACTTTTTCATCGATGTACAACTCTTATATCAGTTTCCATTTATTACAGGTAACGACCAATTTTTGATATTTTTAACGGGAATGATCTTAAAGATTTAGCAATATACTGAATTCATTTAAATTTATACTTATTTTATAATGCTAATAATAATCTATCAGTGGTACAAAGTCATAGATCTAAGTTTGTTTTTTCAGGAGCATTCTTAAGACATTGAATCTAAATTAAAATTTTTTTTTTCATATGTAATTATAAAATTCATTCATTCACGTGCTATATCGGCGCTTCAGAGCAGAAGTAACTTAACTCCAAAAATTAAATTTTACAGGAGAGGATTATTTTTACTTTTTGCTTTATCGTTTCATGGTATAAATATATAAACATTACTAACTTTTTACACATTACACATTATTAACTTTCTAGGTTAGGTATTATGGAAAGGGATAGGTTAATTCTGCATCAAATCCGCGGTAACCCAAACTATCTTAAGTGATAAAAAACAGAGAAAGCCAAATTTGGAGGATAGTTCTGCTCTGAAGTGACGATATATTGATTAATAACGAGTGTTCAATGTTTTTCATACTATCATTATTTTATATATATATATATATATATATATATATATATATATATATATATATATATCATTTTTTTTTTTTTTGTAGTTTACGTTGTTATATGTTTTTATTTAGTTTCTACTAGTTTTAGATATACATTTCGTTTTATGTGTGCCTTTCTTTCTATCTTTTTCCTATAATTTTAATTACTAAAGTTTCATATGTAGGTGTGTCTTTCTTTCTAACTCTATCTCTCTTCCTCTGTGCTACGACTTGTTTCTTCAATCGCAGAAAATTGAATATAATTAATGATTATAATATAATCAACAAATTTAACATAATTTTTTGCTAACATCCTTATACGTGTTAATGTTAATAATAAATTAATGCACGTAAGTTAATGTTATTTGTGTGTGTTTCTTTCATTTCTTTAAATGCTTCAAAAATACTACCGAATAGCACAAATTGCAATGCCTGAAAATCAATTTTCCATGAATCTCTAAACTTCATCCGAAACTAAAAGTATTGTTTTTCTGTTTTAATTTTTTCACAAGTGCAAATAAAATAAACAGCATCAGCTGAAAAATAGTAAAAAAAATAGAAGAAATTCCTAATTTCAAAGGAACGTAGTTGCTCTTCACAATGGCCTTGTTGTTTTTTTGAATACAACATTTGTCATATTATAGAAACATACATGTTATGAATAGGAACCATAAACAAAAATATACATGGTTGTGCTTTTGTTTGTTCTCACGCATTAAAAAGGATGATTTTTTCATTTTCGGATTTGTTATTTCAATAATCAGGTTGATTTAATAAGAACAAATGTAGGATTATTCATTCGGTGAGAATAATTTATCGTATGTAACGGCATAATTTTCATTTTAGTAAATGAAGGGTCTGGCACCCTTAGTGACAGCGTCTTTCCATCTGAGCCTTGGTCTTCATCTTTATCTCTTCCAGTTCAGTTTCCTTAGCAGCAGTTTTTTGGGGAATTCTTCCTCATTCATTCCTGCTGCATGGCGTTCCGATCTCAGTCGATCACATCTGATAAGATGTACAACGTTTATTCCTGAAGGGTCCAAATGTACGGAGCCAAATCTTTCTTTCGTGGGTAAGAAGCATTTTCTCTTCTGAACGGGTCAGAGTTCACGCTTGTGAAGCTTATATTAGTACTGGCCGTATAAGCGTTTTATAAAGATTGCTCTTGGACTGTCGAGACGGGGCCTTATTTTTGAGGTGTTTTTATAGTCCGAAATAGGAACAACTGGCCTTCCTTGTTCATTGGCCGGTCTCAAGAGAAACCCCATTTACTCAGCTGTAGAGCCCAATAGGTAAATTGTTCTACATTTTAATCTGAACGGTCAGATTGTAAGTGGTACCTTCATGATATTATCTATTCCCGGGCCAGCACTATAGCTGCTTCCATTAATCTAAGGAAAACATCTTTTTAGACATTTAGAGGTCTCGCAACTATATCTAAATCTTCCGCGTAGCCAAATAACTGTATCATTCTATCATTAATAGTACTAGTAGTTTCTATGCCAGATGTTCTTATAACCCTCTCTGAGGCCAGTTTAAAAAGAAAGTAGGCATCGCTAGGGCATCGCTCTGTTTCAATCCCCTATTTGTCAATAATTCAGGGGATAGATCCCATTGTATCCGAACTGCACACCAACATCATTAATCGTAATTTATATTAGATGTATGTGCTTTGATGAGACTCCGAAATCATGCAACGCTTCGTAGAGCTTTGACCTCTCAATGCTATCATATGGTTTTCGGAAATCCATGAAGAGATGGTGGGTGACCATTTTATATTCCATACCTTTTTCTAGAATCATGTGGGGCTCGAATATTTAATCCACCGATGCTTATCCCCTTCTATATCCACACTGGTGTTTACCAGTTTCTCGTTCAGCTAATGAGAAAAGCTCCAGAAAGGGGGAAATTCGCCCACTTCATAGACACTGTAGATTGTTACATTCCAAGATGTCCTCTTTTTGTGAATTGGAAATCTTCGGGTATTCCATCTGCAATCCAAATTGATAAAATAATATCGTAGGCGACTTTATGGAGTCGTTCACTGCCCTGTTCCAAAACCTCAGCTGGGATTCCATCATCACTTGGGGCTTTATTATTTTAAAGTTTATTTATTGCTTCAACGACTACCTAGAATTCTGGAGGACCAGTATCTTCTTCCTCACCATTGTCGGTGTGTATGACTGCTTTAATACCAGCTATGAATATCATTCAACAAAAAAGATGTTTCTAGTCGAATGTGTAATTGGCTGCCTTTGCATTATTATCATTTAGAATTTGGTAAATGATAATAATTGTATTACTGCGGACTAATAAGGAATATAAATACTGAATTACCTGGCCCACAGCACCCTGCCATTAAATTTTACATAATAAGGAAAAGGAATAAAATCGATATGGCCCGCAAGGGTGCAGATAAAGTGTGAATCCACATCGAGCTAACAAGACAGACAGGAGACGTCGGCAAAGGCAGTACCAATAAGAGGTCGCTCAATATAGTTATTATAATAGACGAAAGAAAGTGGTGCAAAATATGATGAATACCGACGCTCTTAAGCAATGCCTTCTGAAGGTAGCCGATATCGATTCATTTTAGGAGCCTCTTTGAAAATAAGAATCTCTGCAGATTTTCGGATTACGAAAAATGTGCCCCGTTGCCAAATCTAATGTCCAAAGATGTCACATCAGTGAAAAAAGCGATCAAGTCAACATTATTGGACACATCTCCGGGGCCGGATGGAGCACTAATCCGCACAATTAAATACTTTGATGTGTCTCAGATCATTAAAGTGATTGCAGAGATTATACTGAAGGTGGCTTATGTACCTGAACCTCTTCGGCAGGGGCGCACAATCCTGGTTTATAAGGGCAAAGGAGATATAAAAAACATATCTTCCTGGAGACCTATCACCATATACCCCATTGTGCGCCGAATCATAGAGAAGGTTCTGGATCATGAATTAAGAAAGCAGATAACCTTCAGCAAAAATCAAAGAGGATTCATCAAAGGCCTATCCGGAACACATGTCAACGCTAGAATCATCGACGCAATAATAAAAGACGCCGAACAAAAGAAAAATTACTGCGCGGTGGCATTTCTTGTTGGTTGGAGCTTTTGATAATATTGGACACGAGCACATTGTTAGCTCACTCGAGGCAAGAGATGTGTCACCCGACCTGAAAAACGTGATTGCTACTCTTCTGGGCCCGAACAAAATTAAGGTCAGCGTAGGAGCCAACTCGACTGGCCAGATCAATGTGCTACGAGGAGTACCCCAAGGTGAACCCTTGTCGCTTTCGCTATTGAACCTGACCATAAATCATATGTACCGCGACCTGTGTGAACAAGATTTCCCCAAGCGATTTGGTTATAACCTAAGAAGCGACATTGAAGGTGTGGTCCTCACAGGGTTCGCAGACGACCAGGCTTTCTCAGCGCGCGACTAGGGTGCTGCAGAGAGAATTATTAATAGTACCCAAAGGATACTCGCAGAGATTGATCTGGCTATTAATCTACAAAAAACTGTGGGAATAGTGATGAATAAAGGAGAGCTGCAATCGACGATGCTATCCGTTGAGAACGGAGATGTCATCCAAACTGCGCAAGCGGATGATAACATAAAGTATTTAGGATGTACACTCTCGGGAGAGCTGATATTTAACGAGGACGCGGTGACAAAATTAAATACTAACCTGGATAAATTAATAAGCTCTTGCCTGCTCCAACCGGAGTAGAAAATCAACTTTGTCAACCAATATCTGTTCCCGGGACTTGCATATCCTCTCCAGACTGCGCCCCTCACAAAGATACGGCCTGCGGTATTAGAAGGAATTGATGTAAATATGCGCAGGAGCATTAAGGTCATCATCGGACTCCCCGGTAAAACCTCTATGGCGTTGTTATACGCACCGAGGAGGTATAGAGGATGAGGCTCCTTTACAGCATTGGTCCATTGCCCAGAGACTGCCTAAAGTGCCGGATGCCCTGTTCCAGTCCACATTTAATTACGAAGCGGAAATAGCGGAATGTGCCGAAAGACTAAATGCTGATCAGGGCTACCGTAGTGTGAGAGCTCTACGACAGTCGCTGCGGGAAAATGTGTTTGAAGAATGGGCAAATTGCATGTGACAGGGCGTTAGTTTTCGCCATTTCAAAGAGACTCCGAAAGCCAACAGATACATCTGCGAGAAGCAAGTTCTTTCGGGATCGGAATGGTCCAACGCCTTGAAACTGGATATTAATTAGGCACTCCTGCGTGGAGTACCAGGTGCCAGCAGACAGCAGACAGAAATTGGATCCATTTGTCGTAAATGTGGCAGAGAATCTGAAACACCAACTCATGTGCTGGGAAATGCTCCAACAACTCCCTCCTCGTAACACGCCGGCACCATAGGTACAAGCATGAGTTAATAGGGTTTCTTAGATAAAAGGATCACCAGCTTTGACGAGGTCTATTGTGTTGACACGGATGGATCCGCGAGGTATGCTGATATTGTCGCATTCCCAAGGACCGGAAGGACAGTATGGGACCTGGATCCGACCGTACGATTTGAGGGTCCCGATAAGGCAGGTGAAGTGGAAAGGAAAAAAAAGGCATATATGAGAAATATATCCCTTTCCTGAAAGAAAAAATCCGCGAGACCTTCAGAGAGAGTTCACCGTGAGAGACCTCGCGGAACAATACCGAACAGAACAAAGAGCTTTTTAGAATACCTAGGGGCTAATGTTGGGGATATTGCTGTGTTGGCCGAGAAAATTATTTTGGACTCCCTGGGGATTATCTACCATCACCTGCATGGTAATTAGATTGGTTTATTTATCATTTTGGATTTTTATTAGTTTTAATTTTTTTTTCTGTACTTTTGTTCTGTATATGTGTGCGTCGAAAATTTGATGTTAGATTAGTTCCTTATGTTTTCCAATTATCTGCAGGTTGAGTACTAGATTAGGTAAGGGTTGATTAATAACTGGAAAAGAAAATTGTGGAGAAATGGGAATGTAGTTGGATAGATTAATATAAACAAAAGATAGACAAAAAAATTGATGTGATCAAATGAAGATGAAAATACTATGAATTATGTTGATGCAAGATTAAATGATAACAGCGAAAAGGAAGAAGAAAAAAAAGAAATATATATATATATATATATATATATATATATATATATATATATATATATATATATATATATATTATGTCCAACTAAGGATTGATTAGTACGCTGCGTATTGTAGCAACCCAATGTATTTGGGCAGCATTGATGTTCAATAAATAATTTCTCTCTATTAATGGTTACATAAACATTAAAACAATGTTAGGTCTTATTACCAGAGAGAACAGCCTAAAGATATCAGAAATCATTATGGTCAGAACTTACTTCTAATGACCTGGCTCGAAAAGTTAATCGGTAAAAAAATTATCTGTTTTTAGCATAACATTCAAAGCATATAATTTTGCATTAAGAACTATCCCAGAATGTTTATTTTCACTGCTCTTTAAGTAATTACCATCTCTCTATTGATGTGTTAGGTTTTTGTGTTTTGATTTTGATCGTAATTAAAATATGCATATGCGAATTAAAACACTATGGTAAATTCTTATTTTCCTCAATGAAAAACCTAATAAACTCTTCGAATATCGATAAAATTGACATTAAAATCAGTTTCCAAACTCGTGAATAAAAATCTGACAGCAAAATTTTAATCAGCATCTCCAAAAACTTACGCTTATCTATGACCCCCAACAAAGATTTTTAGTCTTATTTTATATGCAGATTATAACTTGCAGTTAAATCCATTACCTGTTTGTTATAGCTAACTCAGCCATGAATCTAAAAAAAAATAAATAAAACGTTTTTGCAGAGTTAATAGTTAAGTGTTATTTAATAATTAATATTCAGGTAATAAGTCTGAGAGTACATTTGTAATTTATTATTCGATATCTACATGAATTCCTTGAAAAAAGTACATTTTAGTAATTTAATAAGAAAGATGCTTATCAAATATCATCGAAATCTGATAGTACGATAAAATATCTTGGCACACCATGGAAAACAATTTTGGTTCTAATCAGTTATGAAATAAGAATAAAAAGTAGTATGGAAATTTTAAAATTAAATTAGTTTCAGCAAAAACAGATTTAAAAAATAAAACAACATTTTAGTGTTCAGTATCAACAAATTTTAAGGTCTATCATTTCAAATTTGCACAATTTCAATATCCTGGATTCAAGTGAATTTCATTAGCTAGCGATTATTTTTCTTATAATTAGTTCTAATTTTTTCTATTTGTTTTTCTTTAATAGTCGTATTGCTTCAATTATTTTTATGGTTCAGCAGTAGTCGGTTTTATCATTAGTGTCAACTTTTCCACTTCAAGCTCTGGTAATGTTTTAGTTTTTTTTCTTACAAGATATTAAACTATAAAATAATATAAAAATAAATTATTCCAAAAATACTAATTAAAACTAAATTTTTTACATACAAACCAATATATTTATGATAATTCTTGTTATTTATAAAACAAAATAATTGTTATTTAGAATCCTTATTTATAATTATTAAAATTATTTATAATTTAAAAAAAATAAATAAATAAAAATTGCATGATTGATAAGTAAAATTTAGGCATTCGGCCTATAGTAAATTTGTTAGTTCTATTGTAGTTCAAAATGGTTGTAGATCGGCTGTGTATGTTTGAACCTATCCAGTAGCAGTTGTTATCTGTCTTTTTGTAATATTTGTTGTAATAACCTCCCTTAAGGAGTTTTATTGAATACTATTTTTTTATATTTGCCGTTGCTGGTCATTATCATTACAACATCTATACTTATTTAGCAAAAGATTCACCAGCTTAGGGGAAGATGGATGGATTCGATAGACGAAGAAAGAAGATAAAGGATCTACTTCGACAAATTGAGAGCGATCCTTTGCTACCAGGCATGAACTGCACTATCCCAAATTGCAAAAGAAAAAGTAAATATACTATGATTTGCTATATCTGCGAGAGGAAGTATCACCCCGACTGTGCTGGTCTTCCTGATGCTGATTTTAAAACATTCACATGCATTGATTGCTATCTTAGTTAGGTAATTCACTTGAATTTCTTCCACGTACCTTTATTTTTTAAATCTTAAACGGAAACATTACATTTCCCTTTAACTATAAGATCTAGATTGCTGTCTATTAATTATTTGTTCATTATCAGATATCCATTAATAAATAAATATCTATTATGTTAATGTCTACCTTGTTCTTAACGAATAATCTTATTAGCAGTGATATTTGTCCAAGTATTTAAAAGTGTGATAACCTGCTTCGACAAATAGATAGGTATCTCCGCAGGGGAGAACCCCCAAGACAATTTTTTAAAAAGAAATACTAAGAAGTAAAAAAAAGCATTTGGTGTCAACCTCCAAGCACATTGGCGTATATACAGGCAAGTATATACAGGTCAGAGGAGGGGGACTTCTTCCCCAGGTAGTCTGTGGGCCCTCTCTTCCCTACATCCCTATAAATTGCACAGAATTGCGTTCCTTATGATAAATGAATAATAAAAAAAGCAATTTTCCCAGAAAAAAAAAGTAGCCGCACCTTGCACCTTTTTTTTACATGCTTTATTCTGTTCTGAGTAATAAATCTTAATCCAGGGTCATACTTCCACTACATCCTAATTAAACATAAATATAGCCAACTGGAGGAAGGACCGAAATTGGGTATTCATTTTAGAAGAAGGTTTGAATGTGTTTTTAACGAATTATGTTTTTATATTACACAAGAATATGGCCTCAGTTTCAGATCAGTATTATAATAAGGTAAATATATATTTTTTGTAGTTGTACATATAATGTTTATTGCGGTGGTGTAAAAGTATAATATTTACTATTTCTTGATCACAAATCATGTTTTTATATTTTGATTTGTACATGGCTAAGAACCCAGCCTTGCTTGGGATGCCATAGTATATTAAATATAATTTGAATATTTAAGGCTGTATTCAATGTGTTATAAGTAATATAAAAATATTATTCGTGATCCAGAAATAATAAATTTTAGTGATTCACATTTTTAAAACGAAATAATGGAATTTTTGAGCGACCTGAAGGGTGTATTGAATTATATGGTATGCAACAAATTGAATTCGGGGACAGTGGGCTGATAACCCACTCTCATTAAACCTAATATTATTGTGAAGTCTGTAAAGAAACAAGCCGGATATCCTTCCATTATACCGACCGGGAGCTTTACAACAGCTCCTAACATAATTGAACCTATATGAAATAGACATAGCTGCGATCCAGGAGATAAGGTGGACGGGCCAAGGAACATTCAACAAGAAAAACTACACTGTCTATTATAGTTATGACGATCGTCTGCATATCTACGGAACTGGATTCATCATTAGCAAAAAGCTGGTTCAGCTTGTTACCGGTTTTACCCCTGTGAACCTCAGATTATGCTACTTCCGAACGAAAGGTAAATTCCACAATTTCAGCCTTATAAGCTTACATGCTCCAACTGGCCATCTGAAGAAGAGGAAAAGAACTGCTTTTACAATGGCCTGAAACGATGTCTGGATAGTTGTCCGCGAGCTGATGTTAAGTTGGTGATTGGAGATTTCAATGCCCAGATAGGAAGAGAGAATACAAACCCACAACGGGCTCGCACAGCATCCATAATACCACAAATGAAATTGGGCAGAGGAATATAAATTTTGGGGCATCGAGAGATCTGGTGGTGAGAAGCACCATGTTCCCTCATAAAAGAATACTCCTAGCTACTTGGCGTTCAAATGATGGCGTTACTTGCAACCAGATTGACCATGTATTAATGTGCGCCAGACACATATCAAGCCTACATGATGTCAGAGTCTACAGGGGAGCAAATATAGATTTCGACCACTACTTCACAGTCGCCAGAATCAAAGCGCGAATTGATCCTGGCGACTGATCCTGGTGCGTGAAAGACAGCAACCAGTAAGGTTTAATCTTGAGGGTCTTAAGGACTATGAAAAGAGAGAATGCTTCTCTAGGCATATGGACAGGAAGATAGGAAGCCTCTGCGAATCAGGGGGCTTGAATCAAAGATGGAGGAGGTGCCAAAAGGCAATGATGGAAGTCGTTCAAGAAATAATCGGTAATAAAGAAGCTAGGTGCAGGAAGGGATGGTTTGACGAAGAGTGCCAGAGGATCACAAGTATTAAGAATGATGCATATCGGCAGATGATCCAACGAAGACACACAAGAGCCTCAGTAGAAGAACACCGAACTCGGAGAAGAGAAGAGAAAAGGCTATTACTGAGGAAGAAAAGGGCCTGGGAGAGGAGCCGACTGAAAGAGGTAGAGAATATGAAAAGCCAAAATGAAATCAGGAAATTCTACTATCACATCAACCAGAACCGAAGAACATTCAATATGCATGTAAGGACAGTGAGGGTAATTTAATCACGAACAGAAGTTAAATAAGGGAGCAATGGAGATACTATTTCCAGGGACTTTTCAATGAGACCACTCCTCACATTAGGGAAGAGAGGCAGGAAATACCAGCAGGCTACTTGGAACCTCCCGACATGGAAGATGTGGAAAAGGCAATGAAGTATCTAAAAAACAATAAGGCTCCGGGGATAGATGGAATCCCATCAGAACTGTTCAAATATGGTGGGGAAGAACTTGCGAGATATATGTACAATATCATCATGGATATATGGTAAGAACAGACTATATCAGATGATTGGTACAAGACTATTATATTCCCCATCCACAAGAAGGGGAATTGTACTGCCACAATTACCGTGGAATGTCCTTGCTATCATGTGCATACAAAATCCATTCAAGTATCTTACTCCAGAAATTACTTCCGTTCCCTGAAAGGGAAATAGGCATATGTCAGCCTGGATTGGTGCGAGGGAGAGCTACAATCGACCAAATATTTTCTATCAGAACAATCCTAGAGAGGATAAGGGAACATAATATAAGCACAAGCTACCTCTTCATTGATTATCAGAGGGCATATGACAGCATCCTAAGAGAAGAACTATATCAAGATATGCTAAATCTGAGTATCCCACCTAAACATGTGCGGTTAATACAAGTGACCATGAAGGAAGTAAAATGTGCTGTAAAAATCCAAGGAGATGTGTCGGACTATTTTGAAATACAAACGATTGCGTCAATGTGATTGCTTGGCATGTCTCCTATTTAACCCTCGAATGTGCGGTTAGGAGCTCACAAATCCAGATTGGTGGAACTTTCTTTAATTGTTCAGTTCAACTGTTGGGGTTTGCCGATGACATTACATTGGCTGGGAGAACACTCACATCCATAAAGGACGCTTTTGTACCCCTAGAAAGAGCTGCGGCAAGCGTTGGCTTAAAGGTAGATAAAAACAAAACTAAGTATATGCGGGCCGATACAAGCGATAGGGGCGGGGCGCCACAGAACCAAATGTGGAAGTTGGGGACTTTAAATTCGAAAGTGTCTCAGACTTTATATACCTTGGTTCTCAGGTAAATATAAATAATGATATGAATGAATCCAGATGCGTACCATGGCGGCAAATTGAGCCTATGTTGGTCTTCAAAGACACCTAAGAAGTAGGGTGATCTCACGCACAACTAAGCTGATCATATGCAAACTCCTAATCAGACCAGTGCCCATATATGGGTCAGAGAGCTGGCCGATTTAAAGAGACCATTAAGCAGCTCTCCTTAGATTCAAGCGTCGAGTGCTGAAAAAATATTTGGCCCAATACCCAGTATATAGCTGCAGGAGCTATATGGTGATGCTGACGTTATTAGGGTAATAAGAATCAGTAGATTAAGATAGGCTGGACACATTCGTCGGATACCCGAAGAACATATATTAAGAAAGCTATTGGATGGGCTGATGAGTGGAAACCGACGCAAGTGTTATCCTTGGTGTACGCAACTGGAAGACAGCAGCACTTCTCAGAGACGACTGGCGGTTGAAGTTACGGGAGGCCCTGACTCTGCATGAGTTGTAATGACATGATGAAATGAACAAGTTGTATGTAATAACGGTATCCTTTACGGAGTGAAGTATTTTAAAAGATTTTTTTTATTCGAAACTGGCGTCAGATTTGGTTCAAGCACTTTGAAAAACCCCCTTATTGAAATTTTCGCACAAATCAAAAAATAAAATTTTTTGTCCTAAAAATTTTGCTAAGGGTCTCTTTTTTTTTGATTTATGATTTAAATAATTGCTCATAAATCAGGGACCCTTTGAATAACTCAAACCATATTTGGGGCATCGGTAATGATTCTTAAACTACGCAATTTGCTTTAGAACGGCTTAGAACCAACGTTATCTGCAAAAAACTTCAATTTTGTTTTTATATGGTAATCACCTTTTTTTACACAGACCATCTAAGATAATCCAATAGATTTTTATATATATGGAAAGAAGAAAGTTCCATGTTTTTAATAAGAACGTCGATATCCGGTAAACTGAAGAGGAGATACAGAGCTTCAAACCCAAACGTAATTTTGTGGCTTTAAAAAATTTGAGCACATTCGTGACTTAACATTTTTTTGTTTTCGATTATTTTATCAACATTAAGGTTTTTTTGATGTACTAGATCCAAATCTGCTATCATTTTTGGTGCGAAAAATCGATGAGGCTAGTTTACTTAATAATTTAAACACTTTTTAAAATCTATTTGACCAAAAATCAATCATTTTTTAATGTTTATATTTTTCCTTTAATTTGCTGTAAATAACAAATGTTAAGCTGAAAAAATCTTGTCGATATCATTCTTCAAACACGAGATATGAAATAAAGTATTTTCAGCATGCTTTATTTTATTTCTCAGCTCCTAAGGCCCATTGGACAAAACGGAAGGATATAGGTCAACTTTGTTTCAATATGAAATCACCCAAAAAATTTTGATCAAAATCGGCGACGGACACATTGTGCACTCCCCTTTTAAGTCAAAATCGTGTACAATGACCTCTTAAAGTAAACTAAATTTGCAACAAAATGAAAATTTCTTTAGATCTAATACTTTTCGAGATATAATGAGTCAAGCTTTCGGAAAAATTATAAAATAAGCAAAATTTAGAGGTTTTTACCTACTCTTAAATCCAAGGTCTCAACCTACCAATTTATATATCCTTTCTCATAGAACTGCTTCCTTTGAAAAATCCTTTATCATTCATGCTACTTCTTTCTAGAATTCCCTATCCATCTCCAATCGTAAAGCTTCTTCCCTAGTCCAGTAAAATAGTACTCAAAAAGGGGGTTATTTTGCGCCAAATGAGGTAGTTCTGATTTTTGGGTACTTTGCAAGTTATAGATGGCTAATGATAAATCCAACTTTTCGACCTCGACAGACCTTCGGATCATTTTGAAATATTTGGAAAACTCAAAATTAAAGTATGGTAAAATTGACAATTTGACTTCTTAAAGTAAAAACGAAAAATGAAACCAAAGTTTCTTTAGATCTAATGCTTTGCGAGATATAATGGTTCAAGCTTTCGGAAAAATTATAAAATCAGCAAAATTTAGAGGCTTTTGCCTATTTCGACAATGAAAAACGTATTTTTTTCGGCAAAATAAAATAAAATTGAATTTTACACATTTGGCAGTTGGAGGAACGCAAATTGGAAATTGGTAGTTTATTAATAATATATAAAGCTAGTAATTACTATAAGGAACAATACATTTTTTTGAAATTTCTAGCACTACTGAGTCATAAACAAAGTGGGATTCCACATCGTCCCTAACATGTCCAACTATCGAATGTGAAAAAATTCGATTTTCATATTCTTCAATTTGAAACGCACCAGGCACGTATTATGGCTAAATCATGAAAACCTAATCCCCTCAAAGAAACAAGGAGTCAACACTTGAGAATTAGGAATTCAAGACTGTGTGCAACGCAATCGATGCATGCCTCAATTAGTGCCTCAGCAAACTGACGGATATGAAAACCGCATTTTTTCACATTCAATAGTTGGACCATGGTAAGGGTGATATTAACACCTCTTCCTATATATAGTTTTTTAAATTATTTTATACTTGTAAATCCGCGATATTTTGTGTGGAAAGCTATTTTGAAAATTGTGTATAAGTAGAATATAACAGTTTAACTAACAATGAATAACAGTAACAAAATCCTGTGCCTATTAGTTTTATGGAGTAGGGTTGGGCCAAATTTGGCACTCTCGGGTGTTTTCGATTTCCTTTTCTTTCTATACGTTCCCTATTATTGTTACTGCCAGTATACACCAGCCCAATATTTATTTTTTTCAGCGGTGCCCAAATTCATAAATGGAAGTCGACGTAAACGCCAAAGCAGCCGAATCGGCTGATATCTATGTAGAAAAAGGCTTGGAAGATCCACTGCACTATCCACATTAAGTTTAATTTATAAAAATAAACTGGAAGAGGTGGATCTCAGCCTTACTACAGCCTTAAGAATATTCCTTACCATCCTAGTTTCTGTTTCTTTTGGAGAAAGGAGTTTCAGCAAGCTGAATTGATTAAAAGTTATTTGAAGAGCATGTTTGTTAACCTTTGTTGAGGAATAGGTTAACAAATCTGAGTATAATCTACATGGAGCGCAAACGAGCTGCTTCTATAAATTATTTCAAGATCATAAACATTTTTGCTGCGAAATAGATAGAAAAGTGAAATTTAATGTTATTATTTGCACATGTTCATCATTTTAATATTTTATTTGTTTGTATTTTTGTTTGTTTTTTGTTTGTTTAGACCCTAATTCAGTAAACAAACTCACTTCCCTTAAATTATATTTATTAATTTTCTACATTAATATTTTTTAAACCCACGCAGAACCTACGTTTCGAAATTCCTTTCCATCTTTTGGTTCTTTTTCTACTTAATTATGCTGTTTTTTGTAATATAAAATAATTAGCAGTACTTCTCTAAGGCCCGTTTTTTCCATAATACATTATTTCGTCTGTTTGTCCACTATTATCATTTTTTTAAAACATTATTGCACTAGAGAGTATCTACTAGCTTAGCAAATACTCATGCAAAAGAGCTTAAAAGTTGAGTCTATCTTGACCTTACGATAGAAATCCCAAAGGAAGGGTTAGGTACTTCTTTGACTAAGCGTAATGCTTATTACATTATATATATTTTCTCAATAGAGAGACCTATTAAGGTAATTACGTTAGCTTTGTACATAGATGCTCTTCTTTCTTTTTTTCTTTAGTGGCGCGACAGACGCATAGAGCGGTCCTTGGCCTGCTCAATCATTTTGTCCCATTCGACCCTATCCGCAGCATATAATTTGCTCATCCCTGCCTGTCTCGTGTCTATGAGGATACCATCCTTCCAGTGTGATCTGGGTCTTCCTCTGGGTCTTGATCCACTTGGCGTGTTCCTGTACGCTTTTAGAGGGCACCTGCAGTCTTCCATCCTGATAACGTGACCAATCCATTTCAATCTCTGCAATCTGGCGAAGCTGGAGATACTCAAATCCTGGTATTCATCATACAACTCCGTATTTCGTCGCAGTCACCAAGTTTCATTGTCTTTGACCGGTCCCAGAATGCATCTCAGGATCTTCCTCTCGAAGCGATCGACCATCTGTGCAGCTGACTTGTTGAGCGTCCACGTTTCTCATGTGTAGGCTGCTATTTGCCTTATAAGACATTATTACAGCCTTATTTTCTTAGCGCGACCTAGTAATCTGGATCTAATAATTTTGGACAGGGAAAAATATGCTCTGTTGTCTGCTGCTAATCTGTAACCTATTTCAGCTTCCTCTTCCATCTTTTTTGTTATTGTATAACCCAGGTATCGGAAACATGGAACAACCTCAAATACATATTCTCCCATTCCAACTTGTTGAGGGGCCACATCGTGTTTCCTGATGCACATCATTTTTGTTTTATTGTTCACCTTAAGTCCCTCATTTTTCGATTCCTGCTCTATCTTGCAGAAGGCTTCCTCCACAGCAGCTTATGATCTCCCAATCATTGCTATGTCATCCGCACACGCTAGGATTTGTACCATTCTGGTAAATTTTGTTTTGCCATTGGTAAGTCCTGTCCTGCTAACAATTTTGTGAAGTAATAGATTAAACAGCAGTGGTGATAGTACGTCACCCTGTCTTAGCCCTATGTTCACACCAAACAGGTCACTACTCCTTCCACTCATCCGGACTTGGTATATATTCTTTTCCATGGTACACCTAGTTAGTCCAATAAGTTTTCTAGCGATACCCATTTCTTTCATTGCAGTGTATAATTTCTCTCTAATTACCAAATCGTAAGCTGCCTCAAAGTCCGCAAAAAGTATTCACAGTGGGTGGCCGAATTCATACATTTTTTCAACCAGTTGTTTAAGGGTAAAAACTTGATCTATTGTTGACATATTCTTACGGAAACCGGATTGGTAGTCACCAACTGTGCTTTCCATATAGGGCATAGGTTATATATTGCAATGGCGAGGATCTTATATGTGATCAGTTGACATCCGCATGATGGTATAGAAGGACCAATCTAATTAGGGATTGATAAATTATTTGCCACTTCTATAAATTTGTTTTATTGAAAACTAGTTTCGAATGTTATACACTCATCTTTGAGTTCAATGCGAGAAGAAACCAGTACAAACTATTCTGTTTGATATAATCCATTTAAACCTTGAACTGAGGATGAATGTATAACATTCGAAACTAGTTTTCAATAAAACAAATTTATAGAAGTGGCAAATAATCTAATCCCTCTGTAATTGTTGCACTCTGTGGGATTCCTTTTCTTCTTAATTACTGGGACAGCTATAGATTCCTTCCACTTTTCGGGTATTCTTCTTCTTGCCATATATGTGCTACCAGCTTGCATAATTCAGTATTCATTTCGGGTCCCCCCGCTTTTAATAGCTCTGCCGTGATGTCATCTGTTCCTGGTGCTTTATAATTGTTCAGTTTAGCGATGATGTCCGCAATATTCTCTGCTTCTGTGGGTATTTGTTCCTCTGTCTCATCATCCTGATCACATTCATCCCGACCATATTCGTCGCATTTATTATGTGTAGGGTTTAACTGCTTACTGAAGTATCTTTCCCATCTTTACATAGATGTTAGGCTACTGAAATTTATCGTTTTAGTGGTATCACATCACATAATAAGACATATTAAATTGCAAACAATTTAAAAAGAAAATTAATACAAAATCAGAGGTAAAAAAAAAGGTATCACGTTTCGAAATTTCTCGTTATTTTTAACATTAAATTCCATTTTATCAGACATTCTAGTTTATCATTTTAATAGTAGGTATCACATTACATACTTAGATATAGTAAATTGAAGAAAAAAATATGTATCTCGCTTCGGAGTAGAACTTCATACTGAAAACTTGAAGTTAAGTACAAATCTATTTTTCGATGAAAATTTTTTTGGCTCCCTATTGAAAAGTATCTATAATAAAATATGCGTTAGACTTTGAATGTCAAAAGTGTAAAAAATGATGTATAGTTTTATGATTTTCATAATAAAAACTAGAAACAAAACTAAAATTTCGCACAAAATTCGTACTTCATTATGTTAATTATAAATTTAGATATGTAACAAATGTTAATTTCATTTTTGAATTTTTTTAAAATTGTGAAAACCACCAACTTGTGATATAAAGCTTTAAGTTTTCTTAAACATATCTAATATCAATTAAAAACAAAGGAAAATTCAGAAAATATTGACATGTGGGTCATTCTTCGAAAATAGGGAAATAACAGTCCCGTGATAAAATAGGGCGTTTTCCATCTGGCAGAAATGTTTTCATTGATTTTGATAAAGCATGTTCTTAGATTGTTTAAGCAGGGATTAGCTTTCATGTTAATAATAATTTTACATATGTTAACATGTTTTAAACATCAAAATCCTCACTCCCTCACATACCCCATTTCTTCAATTTTCTAAATTGATAATGATAATTGATAAATACACGGGAAAACTGGAAGATCACTAAATCAGAGATTAAAGGAACATATACGTGCATATAATAATAAGACAGAAAATTCCAACTTTGCAATTCATTTAAATGAAAAAAAACAACATAAATTCATCAAAGACTCAGGAATTAAATTAATACATCACGTTGAAAACAGCCTCAAATTAAATATATATGAAGCACTTGAAATAATAAAATCCTTCAAATCCAATCCAGATTTTTGCTTAAATGACCAGATAAATATCTCAAATAGTCCAATCTTAAATTTATTCCCATCTACAACAGAAAAAACAATTACTCACTGGAATTTCTGGGAAAATCCCGACCCTTAAACCGTTTACCTATAAACACCCCACCTTCCTTTCATTGTTAGTTCAGTGCGAGAACAAACCAGTACAAACTTTTCTGTTTGATATTATCTATTTAAACCTTGGTGAGAACCAACATGTATTTGATTTCTTGTCTTAATTAAATTCATAATTCATAAATGTTTTATAATACTGATTTATATTAAATCTAATTTAATATGTATAATAACACCAAACTGTATTTTGAATTGCTTATTTTTGAATTTTTGTGTGTTTTTAGAACTGAAGATGAATGTATAAAATTCGAAACTAGTTTTCAATAAAAATAACATTATAGAAGTGACAATTAATTTATCAATCCCCAATGTGGTTTTAGACAGAATCAGTCAACTATCGATCAGATATTTTCCTTACGGCAAATATTTAAAAAAAAAAAGTTAGAAGATAACGGCGTAGTTCATCAGTTTTTTGTCGATTTCAAAAAGGCTGATGATTCCATCGATCGCCAGAGGTTGTGTAACATTTTGATTGAGCAGGCAAATACCGAAGAAATTAGTAAATCTAGTAGGGATGTGCGTGACCGAAACATTCAATAAAGTCAGAATCGGTAATTATTTTTCGGATAAATTTGAAGTCCGCTCAGGTTTAAAACAAGGGGTTTAGGTGGTAAAAAATCCGTGCTTGGGTTTGCGGTTGATTTGGTATTGTTAAGTGAGGAGGCGAAAACTATAAAACTGAATACAACAACGTTGATAAAAGCCGGTAAAGAGGTTGGCCTCGAAATAAATACGGATAAGACGAAATATATGATTAGTAATAGAAACGGCGGCGATTTGGATAATATATATAGATATAGGAGGGAATAGGTTTGAACACGTTGAGAAATTCGAGTATTTGGGGTCTATGATTACTAGAAGAAACGAAATTCAAGAGGAAATAAATGCTTGGTTAAAGGCGGGAAATTCCTGCTAGTTTTCGGTTTCAGCATTACTTAGGTCGCGCATTTTGTCCAGAAACTTAAAAGTTAGAATATACAAAACTATTATCCTGCCTACTGTTCGGTGGCCAATAACCTTGAAGGACGAACAACGCCTTAAGGTCTTCGAGAATAACTTATTGCGTAAAATATTTGGTCCGAAAAAGAATGAGCCAACTGGAGAATTTAGGAGATTACACAACGCGGAATCGCGGAGCATGCACCCTGTTAGTATAATCGAAATGATATCATCGCGACGGTTTAAATGGGCTTGTAAAGTTGTTGGGCTCAGTAACGAACGAATTCCTAAAAAGTTAATAAACGCTGAGCCGACTGGTAAACGTCCGAGGGGTAGACCGAAACGTAGGTGGGAGGATTGTATTAAGGGCAATCTAATGGATTTGGGAATTTGGACGATAGTCGGTGGACCGAGGTTTGTAGACAGCGGTTGGTGGTATCGGCATCGAACTTTCGGGTTCGCTAAGCCTTTTATTATTAATAAAAACAATACTCGGCTGGGGTGGGGTATTGGTACTTGGAAGCCCGAGTTAAAATCTGTCGAGGACCTGACATTTCTATGGGTGGCTCTGACCAACCTTGATTGAATAATTACTTCTAATATGCTTTCAAAAAAGCAGGTTTATGTAAAATTAGTAATTTTAAAATTGCAACTGTAAAACATTTGTGTCCCCTTAGTACTGGGGTGTCTACATATTTGAGCAATAGTCAATTGTTGAAATACTTCATTGTATTGGTATATAATAATGAAACTCTTTAAAAAGCTTCAGCTGTCACACTCTTCAAAAAGCACGCCAGCAATATTTTTTTACTTTTCAGTGGTATTGACGTCAAAAATACAGAAATAAATATTGGAATTCCAATCAATTGAAAGTATCACGGATAAATAAAATTGGAACTAGCCTATTTTAGACATTACCATTAAAGAGGATGAACATAATATGTTTTTTTGTAATGAAACTACTATGAAATACCTGTTAATTTCCAAACACAATATCTTTAAGGAATAAAGTTTTAACAACCACCAGTCATACATGTCCTCCAGTTTATTAAAATCCCGACACATTGGTCCAGATCCTTTGGGGGTCTATTTATCTTTATTTCGGTTGGCGAGCGGAAGTCGACGCCTACGCAAAGCTATGATAATAATAAGTTATCAAAACGGAGCACTCTTTTCGGCATTATTAGACATTAATTTAGCGTTAGGTTTAATTCGGATTGATCAAGAGATGAACTAATTCCTAACAGACCCTTGAAACCTGGGGTGTGACCGCTGAAAATGTTATAGGTATCTCACTATATGGGTTGTAAGCTCATACTTGATTCATGCTTTTTCTAAAAATATTTATGTACTATTTTTACACTACTATTTACTATTTTTAAGCTTCTTTAAAAATTGGAATACCCTACATTAGGAAATTAGGCTTAGGTCCAATAATTTAATTCATATCCTTTAATTTGATTCAATGATCAGTAATTAAATACTGAAGCAAATTTCTGGACAATCATTATAAAAACTAATATTTAACTGTTTGAAATAAGTTTTAGCCTATTGTAGGTAATCATTTCAATGTATAAAATATACTGATGGTATGGTCATTGTTTTCAGGAACATTGGCATACTGGTTCTTATAGAGATATTGAAGTCATCGTCCAATGCAGTGGTTCCTATTTCCACTACCTAAGGCTGTGAAACTGCTATTAATAAATATATATGCTAACCTTGTTCTTTTATATTTTTGTAATTTGTATTTTTTTTAATACACACTATGTAGAAAAGTGTAATTTTTATAGTTATTTTTTCTATTGTAAATGACAATTTTTCCTATACTAAACTCCAAAATTAAGTTTATTAGTTTTAAAAAAAAAAATAATAACTTTTGAATATATAGTCCTCTAGAGCACTACTTTAATTTTCCAAAAGAATTCACACAAATTCTAAATTTGTTAATGCGTTTCATCAAAGGTTTTTGGCATTCTCAAGTCGTTAAAAAAACATAAATACTAAAATAAATAAATAATTAAATAACAGCAAATATGTATATATATATATATATATAAATATATATATATATATATATATATATATATATATATATATATATATATATATATATATATATATATATATATATATATATATATATATATATATATATATATATATATATATATATATATATATATATATATATTTACTTCTTAACCGGGTCCTGGCCTCCTTAACTAGCACCTCCCTTACTTTTTGTGTCACCCGCTACACAGACGGTCCTGTTAAAATATAGAAAAGTTACTGATTTTAGTGATTTAAAAGCATACAAATAAATAAAAATGACGAAGACTTTATGTCAGCTAGTCAAATGAAAGTCATTATCAGAATGCCAAATTTATCAATATTTAAATTTAAAAAACTGACCTAAAACCAAAAAACACAGTGAAAATATTTATATTTAATTAAATTATATATTATATTAAATATTTGTATAAAGCAAAAAGGTAATTTGTACCCTAATTCTAATTATACTAACATCGTCTTTCCAGTACTGCTTAAGTTCTGATTCAAATAAAAAAAATTGCATTACCATTGTTCACTGTTGATTAGATGTGAAAAGTTTTAAAAATATTATAATATAGAATATTAAAAAAAGTAAGCAAGTAATCAAATATTTTAATAATCTCAACAAAAGTTTTTAAATTTTTGTGTGCCTATTTTGTTATTTAATGTAAATAGTTCAAATTTGTTGATATTTATTTAATGTTTTTATTTTTTTATAGACTCTAGAATGGAATAACTTTCCCAAAACGATGTATCATATCGTCGATTCCCCGGTGAAATCTCCTATGTGACCAAAAATCAGTTGTGATTTTGATTTTATAAGAAACAATATTTATCTCATATGTGCTGGTGAAAAATACTCGTGTGTTAAAAAATCGTAATATGATTTAAATTTATCCAAAGGAATCCTCTTAATTTATTGTTAGTATTTATCGCATAAGCAACAGTTACCGCTAGAAATATCCCTTGAGCATAGGCGTGCGTACAGAGGGTGCCACAGGTGCAAAGGCATCTGCTAATCCCCCAGAAATGTTTTTTTTTCCCCCTATAAAACAGTAGATAGAAGCAAATTTTAAAGATTTATCTTTTTAAAAACATGTTGCTCAGAACTAAAGTTTAAAAACTTTAACTAAAACTTTTTTTTAGACCTAGAGTGTTAATTTTTTGGTTTAATTTTAACACAAAAAAATGTTTACAATACGTTTTAGGCGTCATATTATTTAAACGTTTTTCCAGAGAGTAAAGTATATCCCCGACTTCCCGCCCGACTGGGGGGTACGGAAGGAACCCATAGTTCGTGCGCCCTCTAATAAAGTATGCTGCGCATACCTAATCCCATGGGACGCTTCCAAGACGGTCTTTACATAGGTGGTTTCGCAGTTATTTGTCTACTATGTTCTAATTTTTATAATTAGTTTATAAAATTATATTTTATAACATTGCTTATAAATCAGTTTTTCGTTTGTCCTTTGCAATTATATGTTTAACGAATAGGAGGTTTCACGGCGGCAACGACGATATGTATTTATAATTTTTGTGTACTGTGTTTTGGACATTCAACTAAAACTATGGCCGATTTTTTTTCTCACTATGTATAAGATTATTATGATTATAGAACTATACATTTTTTTTTTAATCTGTATGATTCAAAAGATATTGAAAAATAAATTATTGTAAACAAATATGTTATTGTTTTTCCAATACAGTTAGTGGCATGTTGAATTTTAATTATGAAGCTGCTCCTAAAAAAATATTGTTCATTGTGAAATAAAATGTTGATACATTAATATATTTTCTTCTTTTTTTTTTTCATCATTCTTTACCATGAATCCATATACCCCAGTCAAATAACTCCAAGATGGCGGAAAAACTGGAAAGAATCAAGGGCAAGCTGAATTTCATATATGTTTTAGAAGTCATTAAAACATATATCTCCTGACAAGTCCCTAAGAATCCGAGTCGCAGAACATGTTCAAAATGGCACCTGAAATAGCGATGGAGAATCATTTTTTTAAACGCTATAACTTTGCATTATCAGTTATAGAGATATATCTTTTATATCTTCTTAATGTCCGGACTGGCTCTCGAGGTGTTTCTTTATCTTGGACAATCTTTCATTTAATTCAAAACTCAGTTCCCGTATTTAATGCGTTAACACGTTTCTTTGAATTATATAACTATGATGATATATGACCATGTTTTTTTGCAATGAAGTATGAGTTGAAATAATAAAAGAAACCGGATGGCAAGCAATGTATAAAATAATGTAGAGCACAAACGAAATGCAGTGTGCAGTTATACATTCTTTGAAAATTTAAAAAATTTCTAAATAGACACAGACAATACCAGTCATTATCTATCTATAGAAAGTAACCGAGCTACATGGCCAAACGGTGTTCAATAAACATGAATAAACGTTGAATTTAGCCTCAGGTAGAGAAGATGGTACAACTTTACAAACAAGGGCGCCTTTGTTTTAGAGCAAATCCAACTCTGCCGGTTTTCTAAATCGAATTTCATATCATGACCATTTGCACATTTGCGTGAATTAAGCATTAATAATTTAAATTAGGGTAAGGGCCCGACTTCAACTGAAAAGGAACTTTTGGGAGTTTGAATATTTCTTGAGCGAATGTAGCGAGCGGAAGTCGACAGCTGTGATCTAATTAAAGCAATAATAACTGAAATTACGGTAAGGCCCCGACCTCAACTCAAAAGAATCAATTGGTTTTTTTTTTTGTTATCTGCTGGACGAACAATAAAGAATGTTGACATATAACCGAAAAGATCTAAAAATATTCTGAATTTTTGTGTTTAAATTGTGTTTTATTAAACTTAAAAATGAAGGATTATACGTGAAATTAAACAGATTGTTGAGCCAGAAATATTCATGTTTCAAATGCAAGAAAATTTAATTCAGGCAAAAATGCATTTACAGTGACTCACAAAAAAAATCACAATTGGTTTTAAATTCTATATATTATAAAAATTTGAAGAATTTAAAATAAATTAAGAGTATTTTTGTGTCACTAAGTTGTGTTTTGTAGGCGTCTATTATGACAATAAATAAATTACTCCTAATACAAATTATGACTGTAAGGGATCGTATTATGGTTGTTAAAAAGTATCTGTAATGCAATTATTCATACGGAAAAAGTCAAATCAAACATTTAAAACTATTAATAATCCTAACCACCTAAGCTTATCCAGAGAGGTAGAATACAAATTGACTTTGAGATCTTCTATCAAAAAGGCCAAAACGTGTCACTGGTTTTTAAAAAATATAAATAAGTTTTATTGAATTTGTATATGTATATGTGTATATACACATATATATATATATATATATATATATATATATATATATATATATATATATATATATACGGTTGTATCTGCATCTATTGTACATGCACGACTTAGTTTCAATTGATAAGAATTTGTTTTTGTGTGATTTCTTTTTTTTCATAAGAAAATGGATAAAGCATTATATTGTTTATGAATTATGTTAATAATAAGAAAGATGCTTAACCAATTCTTCGTCATTGTTGTTATTGAATAATTGTCTCTATGACAACCTTGTTTATGACGTCAGTTCATGAACGCATCTGCGCGTTATGATTGCGTCCTAGTTACTGGACTAACCAATCACTTTACAGATTTCTGTGAAAAATTTAGGTTGCTTGTTAGTAAATATGCTCCTCGGTTGTATGGTTTATGTTTCTACCTCTACTTTAGTGGATTTTCAGTATTAATTAAGACTCCGTTTTAAAAAAATATTCGCATCTATTTCGTGTGAAACTTCACATGTCAAAAAAATTTGTACTTCATAATTTTGTGCGAATGAGAAGTGTTGGGGAGTGGTACTTTTTTGGTTTTTATATTCCGTTTTTGGAATAGTGAAGATATAAATGTGAACTAGTGCTAATTATTAGTGTTACGCAATGTGAAAGTGCATTGTTTTGATTTTTAACGAGATGACGTTTGTTTTCTGTGGTAGAATAAAGCAGTATGCTTTCATTATTAGTGTAGTAACATTTATTTGTCTTCAGATCTCAAATTCAGGAAGATTTCCCGTAACATGGATTGGTATTGGATTTGCTAAAATTGATTTATCAACAGTATATTTATTGTAAACATGGTATGTATTTAAAAAAAATATTTTTTTTTTCGAATGTTGTCATGTACTTAATTTTAATGTTGTACATATCCTCAGTTTAAGGTTTAGCTGTAGAAAACTGCGTGATTATATGTTGAGTTGTGAAAAAAATGTTTGCAAATGTATAATTATTATTTGTAAACAAAGGTACCAGTTAGTAAATTAAGATCTGTTTATTATCAAAGTCTTCTTGTAAACCATCAGTAATGACTGAATTTCAATCACAACTTACAATCTGCTGTTTAAATATTACTATTTTTACATTATATCATACATTGTTACTATAGACCTCTTTGGTGTATACTCACTTGTTTATACCCATCCACTAGTTGAAATGATAAAGCTATTAACTAACCCATTTTAAAAGTGCCTTATGCTGTAAAACCTTTGTATTGTTTTTATTTGTAAAGCATTAATTATTAATTTCTTAAAACCTTGGTTTTACTGAAGTAATAGTTTAATGAAGAAATATTGTCAATCACACTTGTATGTATTTTTTAGTGTTAGTTTCTAGCTGTTCCTTATTTAATTTTCTTTTCCTTTTCTCCAGAATTGCATCTCTGTAAATGCATCAAAATTATAAAAGCAGAGGGATAATATTTCTATTCCATGACAAATCGAATAATATTTTCTGGTGTAATTGTCTCTTTAAGTCATTCTTCATCATTCATTAGGTCTGATATTCTTTTCAATTTTATATAGGGAGTTTTATTTTTAAGTGCTGCTATCAATTAACTTGCAAATCTTTTTATAAATTGTTTCATATAATTTATGTTTTATATTATCACAATTGAATTACTTAATCTATTTACTGAAAGTTAATATATATTAAGTTTTCCATCTGAGATAAAATGCATCAATTCAAGAATAATTAGAAACAACCTCAAATGTATTAGTGTTAAATTAGGCACACTGAATTATTTATGTTTGTTTTCATTTTTAGGGTTTTACTTAATGATTATTTAAAACTGTTCATAAGATAGGAGCTATAAATTCAGTCCGGTATTCAAAAATAATAAATGTTTAGAACTTGCCATTTCTGTGATTATTTCATTGTTTAAAATATAAAATAATGATTTCACAGTATCTTAAACCGAATTTCATTATTTTCTTTGTCTGGTGATCCCCGATGAATTACTGTTTTAGAAACCAAAATTTGCTCTACATAGATTGCCTATAGAGCAGAGGTGTCAAGCCTTTTTTTAACGTGTGCCACACCGAAGGGTTTTCCATATTGAGGCGTGCCATATCTGTAATCTCCAACCCGCATTCCCCATATACCCTGCCACCTTCACAATAATTATTTCTATATTGCATAGGCACTTGTTTTTAAAATATATTTTTCCCTTTTAGGATGGCACGCATGGCTTGGGTTGGATACCCCTGCTATTGAGTGTCTTGTGCTGATTTTAATTATTATGGTAATGAATCAAGGATCTGCTTCTATAACAATAGAATTTTATTCTTATGAATTGGTTTCTGCCTCAATTAAATTTAGAAAATATATAAGTAAAGATTTGTATAAATTGAAAACCAATTATCATGTCCTTAAAGTAATTCACGGTACAACTTTAAAATCGGAACGCCTTATCAGCTGGCTCAGGTTGAACTTACCCGAAGGCTGCCGCTCAACCACTCTCCAGCGCCATTTGTGGTAACTAACTGCTTTGTGTTCAATTCTAACATTTTTATTCATCGCAATTATTAAAATTATTACTGTTTTAAGTAGATATTATGCAATATTATTAGTGCTGTCGACTTCTGCTCACTACGTTCGCCCAAGAGATACAAAAAACACCAACAGATCCTTTTTAGTTGAGGTCGGGGCATTACTGTAATTTCAATTATTACTGCTTTAATTAGATCACAGCTGCTGACTTCTGCTCGCTCAAGAGGTATGCAAACCTTCAAAAGTTCCTTTTCAGTCGAGGTCGGGCCCTTACCCTAATTTAAATTATTACTACAACTTCCCCAGACCACCCTAAGTAGACAGCACTGATAATTTTAAATAATATATAATTAAAGCAGTAATAATTCTAATAAATGCAATTTTGTTTAGAATTGAATAGAATGCAGTTAGTTAGCACAAATGAGGCTAGAGAGTAGTAGTGCGGTGACCTTATGGTAATTTCGGCCTGAGCCAGTGATAGTGTTTCCTGATTGTAAAGCTGTACCTGCTTCATTACATTTTCTCCTGCTTTCAGTAATAGTCATATGTCCTTCCTCTTCCTGTAGTCTTTACTTTTTGTGTTTGTTTTTTTTATATGCTAGGTGCATTTTTATTTCATGGTACAACTTTACAATCAGCACGCGTTATCACTAGCTCAGGCCGAATTTACCCGAAGGTTGTCGCACTACCACTCTCTAGTGCCATTTGTGCTAGCTAACTGCTTTCTATTGAATTCTAAAATTCGTATTCATTGGAATTATTACTACTTTAATTAGATATTATTTAAAATCATTAGTGCTGTCTACTTAGGGTGGTCTGGGGAAGTTGTAGTAATAATTTAAAGGACCCGACCTCAACGGAAAAGGAACTTTAAGGTATTTGTATATCTCTTGAACGAGCGGAAGTCAACTCCAAAAAGTACAAAGCGGTAAAGGAAGAAATTTACTTGGGCTTTAGGAGAAACATCATCTACGACTAAGCAAAATTCTTTGAAAGGCATCAAGAGCCTGAAGAACTGATTGATTCGTTTATCAACGACTTATATAAACTGGTAGAACTGCGTAAGTTGGGTGAATTGATAGAAGAATTAGTTCGAGATTTAATTGTAATTGATGTTGCTGACCAAGCTCTATCCGAAAAATTACAGTTGGACGAAAAGTTAGATCGAGTAATTTTAAAAGCACGTCAGGCTGCAGCTATCAAATAACAGTAAGTTGTTATCAGGCCTAGTTTTGTTAGCTCAGTGGCAGTCGATTTAGTGGATACTAAACCTATCTTCTGTCCAAGAAAACATTTATTTCCTAAGAGTGAGAAAAATATTTCAAAGAATACTAATTGTTCCAGATATGGATAATCGGTTGAAGTTTTAATAGCATTATGAGTGTCTGCATCCGAAGTTACCCGAAGATTGCCACACTAATGCCATTTGTGCTAACTGCTTTTTATTTAATTGTAAGATATGTATTCATTAGAATTATTAAAGTTTTTACTGCTTTAATTTGATATTATTTAAAATTATTAGTGTTGTCGACTTCCGCTCACTATGCTCTCTCAAGAGATAAACAAAAATCCAACGGATCTTTTTCAGTTGAGGTCGGGGCCTTGCCGTAATTGCAATTATCACTTATAATAAAAGAATAATAATAGAGGATTTTTATATCTTAAAGGAACAGAGAATTCCTTTGATAAGTAGACAGGTCTTAATGAAGCCAAATCTTTTACAGATAAAAGTAAATAGTGTAACTGCAGAATATGTCATTCAAAACTTTCCTCGGGTATTTCCAAAAGTTAAACAAATGAAAGGTGAGCCTTACTAGATCTGCTTGTCAAATAAAGCTACACCCTATGCAGTGGCAGCTGCCAGAAGAGTAGCAGCTAATTTGAGGGATAAGGTAAAAGTATAGTTGATGAAACTACAAGATGTTAACATAATTGAGCCAGCTGATTGGTGAACATCTAGAGTTTTGTCCCCAAGAAATGTGGTGGCATTGTACAAGTTTGTGTAGATTATGCTGAGCTAAACAAATTGATAAAAAGATAAAGGTGGCAGTTGATGAGACCCTGGCCAAACTGGAAGGAAGTAAGATATTTTCTTTGCTAGTTAATCCAGCAGATTTCTCTTAGTCCCTCTAGGTCCTGTAAGTTATAAAATAACAACATTCCTTTCACTCTATGGTCAATTTTGTTTTAAGAGGCTGCCAATTGGTGTTTGTTCTGGGCCCGAAGGGTACCAAAAAGAATTTATCGAATTCTAGATGCATTGGAGGGAATTGTTAATCAGGTAGATGATCCCAGGACGATCGAAAAAGAACATGACCAGCGACTAAAAGTTGTGCTTCAAACACTCTAGCAGCACCGAGTTACACTAAATAAATACTAATGCAAATTTGGGCTTTCAAAAGTGACCTTTCTTGGGCATGTGATTGAAAATAGAATTTTTAAAGCTGATGATTAAGAGTAAAAGCCACAGTAAATCTAAGCGCCCCTTCCCTCAAACTAAATTATCAAATATAAAGCATTTTTTAGGTATAGTAAATTACTTGGTAAAGTTTATACCATACTTGGCACAGATCACTGCACCATTAACACTCGATGGAGACATGATTTTGTGAAAATACCTCCTGTTGGGGTACTTATTTTTGCTTAAAATTTCATATTGATGTGTTTAATTATAACATTTTACCTTTTTTGATCATTTAATCGTTTAACCAGAAGTGATTTAAGCGAGGTCCTTACCTGAGGCTCTACTGTCCCTAAGGAAATTCCACTCGCTAGGACCTAGTGAATACTCGCATTTCATTTCTTGATCTGTTTTCTTTGTAATTACAAAATATTTATTTTATAAAAGTAGGAAAAACACACATAAAAAAGCTTGTTGCTACTCAAATTATAATTTAAAAAAAAAATAATAAAAACACTGGAGTTTGTACAATTTTTTTTTTGTAATTGTTTTTTACATTTTTAATTTATATTCTTTCTTTATGTTGATTTTTGTCTCGAATTTAAATGAAAACCCAAGATTCTACTCTGTGTAATCTTGAAATATATAATTATGGGATAGGAAAAAATAAAATAAATCTCTGTAAGCTGACAGTTTTATATTATTCATAATTAATGTTAGTAACAAAAATAAAATATGTAGTTACATAACATATGAAACCTTAACCAAAAAGTTTAATATCGGTAAAAATTAAAAATACATTTTATTTAATAATATTCATTCCGAAATTCCATATTTGATGTTTGAATTGTAATTAAAAACTTGCCTTTAACAAAATATTCAAAAATTAAAGATGAAATTAATAAGAAAATAACGTGTTGGCCAATTTAAGGAAAAAGTACACTGCTTTAAGGAAGAAGTCTACTGAAGTCAACTGTTGGTATCTGGAGCACCACTACGGACGGTGCAATAGAATGGAGTAGGGAGAACAAGAAGCATATGGTTCTCACCTGAGGACCACCTGTCCCTGGGGAAAGATAGACTTAACCTGAGGTCTTTTCGCACCAAGTGTGTTAAGAACACTTTTGAAAAAGGACTGTGAGTGGGCTTGATCAGAGGTGCAAGAGGGAGAATGGAATCAGGTAAAGGAAGCGATAAATAAAAATCCAGTTTTGGTATAGTGTAAAAGGGGAAACCTACTAAAATTTCTGCTGATGCTTCAAGTTTTGACCTCAGTGCAATGCTGGAACAAGTATCTGAATAGACACTTGTAATGTATGCCTTGAGATCTTTGAGATGGAAACAATGCACAGATAAAAAAAAAAAGCAACAATTTTAAAATTTTGTTTTAATAATTAGTTGACGGTGATTAGTTTCTTGAAAGAAAAAAAGCCTGTTGTATTATTTTTTATAAAGTTTAGTTGGTTTATAAAAAACAAAACAAAAAGAAACAATGTAATTTGGCAACACTGACATCGTAAACGTTTTAAGTTTACAAAAAAATAAATATATGATGCGCTTTTTACATTAAGAGTTCGTTGTCATTTAATCTTCCTCTACTTATTGAACATTTCAGTATATTATTGTTAAAGATTAGTAAGTTCTATACTGGTCCATTTAATTTGTCTATTTTATTAATTTGATAATTTACACCTGCCCCACAATATACTATAAACAGTAATTCAACAAATGGAATAGGTAGGTCCCTTCTTGCTGTAGATGTTTTAATCTTTTTTTTTTTTTTTTGACAATTTTTTATGAGAATCTTTAAGTCATAATTCTTTAATTTAAAAGCATATATATATATATATATATATATATATATATATATATATATATATATATATATATATATATATGTTTCGTTTTGTTGCATTCTATTATAAGTTTATGAATTCTCCAGGGCGACCCGTGCCAGTGTAGGCTGGACAATTAGCAATGGTATTTATTTTGTTTATAATAAAAATCATTCCTAAACATCCTTAGTTACTAGCGGTAATATTAAGAAGGTTATGTTAGCATGTTTTAGGCTAGCTAAACATTTTTAGCATCAAGGAATCCATTCTTATTACTTTTTTTGGTGTATTTCCGGTCAGAAGTAGGCATTCTGGACAATTACGACTAATTTATTTTCCAGTTTCTATTGTAATTTTTCAAAATGCATTCTTTAGTTATGCTGTTAGTTCCTGGTACAATTTTGTTGATTTTCTGACAGGTTCAATTAATTTGTCTGGAAAATCTTTTGTTTAGAATAAAGAGTTTAGTGTATCATGTGCAAATTAAACTATACCTTTTATAAGTTGTTCTTATAAGGAATTTCATGTTTGCAGTTTACAGTTGTTAGCATCTGTGCATTTATTTTTGACAAAAGTATTTTTTCAGCCCGGTGCTAAAGGGGTTTTGCTGTCAATTAGAAGTGTATAACTGCCTAAGCAATACCTTACTGCTATGGTACTTAGTACTATGACATTTATCAGTCTTGCTATATTTGAATAAAAAAATTGAATTGAATTATTGTTCAACTCACTGCATTTGAGGTGCTGCCTTTTTATCTAATATTTCAATTATAATTTATGTTTATAATTTTATTTTTAAATTATATTTTTAGATAATTCTATGAGATTTATTAATTTTAATATATTTATGAGTATTTTTTATTATTTTTTTTTTTAAACATACAATTATATTCATAGGAGTTTTTGTTTTTTAGGTATTAAAATGGTTAGGGAATGGAAAATCTGTGATGAGACTCTTTGGAAATTTTTATTTGGAGTTTTTTGGATCTTTGCTGTCATTATCGACACAAAAGCACATCTTCGTACCACAGACATTTCCACAGTGAGAAAAGAAAAGAGTCAGTATTCCTTTTTTGTTTTTATAAATTAATATATTTTAATTTTCTAGCTAAATGTATACATACAAGTCTCACTTATACGAATATCAGGAAGAACTGAAAATTCTTCATATAAGTGAATATGGGCAGGTTTTGTGTTCTTTTTTAAATAAAGAAAACTTCGTCGCAAATAAAGAGATGGTAGTAATTGTTAACGCTCACTGAAGAGGTGCCATTCCATGGGCAACAGGTTCATAATAAAAATAAATCAATTCTTGCAGAATTAACGGAAAAAAAAAAAAAAAAAAAGATTGGGTGCATGCATAATAAAATGACTTTCACTATAGACGAAATTAAGGCAGTGTGAGAATCTCGTGAACTAATTGGATGAGTCACTGACACTCATTGGAAAAGCCCGCAGACCCGGTAAGCCCCGTAACGTTTCACGGAAAATCATGTGGAAGCAAACTCCTTCAGGCATCTACAAGCAAGAAACATTTCATCGAAAAGCTGTGGTTTCTTCTTATAATTCAATAATATATACACTGGGGGATCGAATTCTCCTTTCTATAAAGGAGGTGTAAAGGTTGAAGAAGATTTGAAGTAACAGACGTACCAGGAGCTATACAACACTTTTGGGGATACTGATGTTGTCAGAGCAATGAAGTTGAGGTGCTTAAGATATGCAGGGCATATGGCCAGGATGGCAGAAGAAGAAATGCCCAAAATATTGCTGACACAACCAATACATGATATAAGGAGGAGAGGTAGACCAAAGCTAAGGTGGTCAGATGCTGTGGCAGGAGATGATCACAACATCCTAGGAGTCAGGAGCTGGATGGCATCGCCACAAGACCGCGATGGCTGGAGGAGGCCAGTAACCAGGTTGTAGCGCCACGAAATAATAATTATAACCAACAATAGACAGTACCACTCCACATGAACTGCGTAGTAACAAAACATCCCGACATTAAATGAGCATTGAACCATCATGATCAAACGACGCAGTAATGAAACAAAGTAAACCGGGATGTTCTTAACTGAGGACCTTCTGTACTTTATAAACTTATTATTTGATTTTTTTATTTCTGAATCTATACTTTGGTGAAGTTATGCATGTCTTCTGTTTAATTAAGTTCTCTTAAAATGAGTGAAAGATGTTATGAATCACCTAATATTCCTTAGTTGTAGTTATTTCCTATTTATGATCCATCTACATTTGATTATTTTATTTTAGTATATTTTTCCGACTATGTGTTTAAAGAATATGGTTTTGTTTTTTCCTTTAGTCTATTGAATTTTATTTTGGACTAAAATAAATTGATAAAAATGCTTCATGATTTTATTGTGTTAACAATTTGCTGTTTCAGTTTGTCAGAGCACAGATATTAGAAATTCAGTCAGCATGTTTTCTCAATTACGTGGATGCCAAGTTGTAGAAGGATTTGTACAAATTGTATTAATTGACAATGCAGATGAATTAGATTATTCTAACATTTCCTTTCCGGAGCTTACGGAAATTACTGATTATTTGCTATTATATCGTGTTAATGGATTACGTTCTTTAGGAAAAATATTTCCAAATTTGACTGTCATCAGAGGAAATACATTATTTGAAAATTATGCACTGGTGGCTTTTGAAATGCTTCATTTACAGGTAAGTTTTAGATTTAATCAATCAATTTTATCTGAAAATTTCCCCACTTAAAGATCAGAAGTAGCTTAGCTCCGAAAATTAAATTTTACAGGAGAGGATTTTTTTATTTTATTATAATTTCATGACATGAATGGTTTTAACCAAATTTTTGATTTTCTAGCTTAGTCCAAAACTTGACAGAAAATTTGAATAATAGAACTGTATTATGAGAATAAGTGAATAAAAGAACTGTGTCGTACGTGGTGTTGGGGTTTTTACTTTGGGTTCATCAGGATAAAAAGAGACAACCGACATTATATATATTTAAACTATGTGATCTTCCATCCTTCTCTCCTCTTCCCATACGAACCAGCAGCTCCGGTGACCCTAAGTTATCCTGGGGGAAGCACCCCACCTGTCAGTGTGCCGCTATCTCGAAGCTGTAACCCTACATTAAGGTGGACTGTATTAGGATAATAAAAAAATACTACTCAAACAATAAACAAAGAGTGAGAGAGAGGCAGAGAGTCTTACAGCTAATAATAATTGAACAAGTACTCACAAAAACTTTAACTTTAACTTTAAAAAGAGCTTTAACTCTTAATATCACTAACCATACAACCCTTCCTCTGACGTAATAGTCACTAATATAATTGATAAATAACTTAAAACTTGAATTAAATAATTATTCACAATTATAATGATGCGTGACATACACATTCTTAAATTTTCAACATTATACTGTCAATGCTGACGGGAACGAATCCTGTCCAAGGTCCGTTGTACATACCTTAATGCAATAAACGCTAAAATGTAATTCTCAGTGATAGTATTCACTGTAACTATTTTACAGTTGCACATCAATAATATATGATATTTAAAATTAAAACCTTCTAATATCTTAAAATCAATTACAACATGTTAGTATTAATTATGAGAAATAAATGAAATACAATTTATATGTCTTCATGTGCTTACATGATATTACAGTTAGTGATGCTTTAATCCGTCTTCCAAGGTTACCTCCGAATATGAAGAGAGGTCTGCTTCCTGATAAACTCATGAAAACATGAAGAAGCTTGAAGCAGCAACAACCAGCTAATGCAGAACGCATCCTCTCAATAAGCAACACATAGAAAACACAAATATCTTTAGAAATGAAGGCGCAAATAAGACTTAAAATCTTAATGAAAAAACAACGTAAGTTAAAGAAAACATCAAGAAAGTCATAACTCTACGAATAACATAAGCATAGAGAGCTAAAATCATAGGTATAATGTGACATCAAGAATGGTACCTAATGACATGGATAAAGAAAGTCTACGGTCCTATGACAAGGAGATAATTAAGAAATAAGTACGTCAGTAGTTACAGTAAACAGGAGGGCACAGTTGCATTGTCGGAAAGGAGAAAGAAAAGTGCAAGGACTGTGAAATATAGAAGAACACTGGAAGAAAGAAAAGGACATAAATACGTATTGAGGTTTATAAAGGCAGACGGTCTACATCATCAATACATAAGTGATAATAGAGAAGATACTGAGATTGAGGAATGTGTAAAGTCTCTCTATGACGAGATGCACTAGGCATTAAGGGGAAGCCAGTTGACCAAACGAGGAAAGGAAGAAACTGAAGTAGTAGTGCAGCCTAATGAAATGGCAAGCAGAGAGAAAAGGTTCTCCTCATCATTGGCTTAGGGGAGACCACAGGCTAAGAGAGTTCCTGAAGTAAGCCTCATCTCTGACTTTGATAGTGAGCCAGAGAATATGATAAAAGTAGCCCAGATGGTTATTATTGAATTCGAGACCTGGCTCAAAAGAGCAGATTTGCCAGAGCATAGAAGAAAATTAATAAGAAAAGCGTATTTCGAGATAGAGGGCTTAGCGAACAAGGCCATCCTAAAGATAAATGGACTAAAGGCACAGAAAGGATATTTGGAGTCTCTCTTGTGAGAAAAGAAGACAGAAGAGAAAAGTTGCACATTGCTGAAGGCTGTTGCTAAGGTGGTTCTTCAATACGAGAAATTCATTGAAGGGGTGACGGAGAGAGTATTGGCGGAAGTCATAACAAAGGCTCTTGCCATGAATGACGAATGTGTGGAAGAAGTCAGAAATGAAGTGGAGAGAGCGTTGGTGAGAAATGAAAAGGCCTTGTCTGATTTGGAGATTCATACAGCAAAATCAAATAGTGGAGGGCCCTGCCCAATGGAACGAGACAAAAGAGAAAGGACTTAATGACAGCCCCTGTGTCCCTCAGAGAAAGGCTTGATAGCAAGGGGGAGGAACCTAGGCACGGCGGAGGATGACAAAAGCTTTACCTTAGCAAAGAGGAAGAAGAAGAAAGGAGAGGAACAGTATGACATCCTGGATCAACAAACAAAAGGAGAGAGGAAACTTACAGTCTCTGAAATTTTGAAAAGGCTGGCAAGTCATGGCAAATCTAGGATGGGAGAGGGAGATGCCATATACCTCACCATTACAGGCAGAGAGGGTTGGAACCCCTGCAACATATATATATAGAAAACTTCTCCTGATAATGATTTTCATACACCAGGAGTTGAGCTGGACGGTCACAGAGAACCCACAGAAGGAAATGACTGTAAAGAGTGGATCAGGGTAAGATATGCAAATGCCAAAAGAGGGGAGCTCAAGAAGACGTGGATGGTTGAGATCTACCCAACAGTGAGAACCACTATCTAGAAGACAGACAGGAATTATGGGAGAGGATGGACGCTGAGGATAAGAGATTTTTGGGATTCCCCAGTTTGTCTTAGGTGCCAAGAATATGGTCATCTTATTGCCTAGTGGGATAAGGCCTTGGCATATAGATGGGCACATCAATTAAGATTGTGAGATGAAGAAACGTAAAATTTCACCCAAATGCAAAAACTGTTTTGCAATAAAGTTAAAAAATCAGGTCTTAAAAGATCTGTCAAAGGTGAACTCCATGGGTTGATATACTACCATAAGTAGGATAGGTTTGATTGGGGTGGAAATTTTAATAACATTGAACTCGGAATGGGGTTGATTGGATAACAGGTATTTAGAAAGGATTTTGGCATTTAGGCTATTATAATTAAAGAGGTCTACACTGTATCTAGTCCAGCCCTCTCTGTCATGGCTTAAGAAAGTGTAGTTAGGAGGGGAAGGGATATTTGTGAAGTGGGAACGTATGGTATTAACTACGTTAATATGAAAATTGTCAAAAGGAAGGTTATGATATCATTAAACTGCATTTTTGAAAATAACGATTTAAAAACATTTAACATTAAACTGAAATATGATTGATTTTTGAATTTTATTTAGGTTATAGAATTTGATATGAAAACTTCTCTATAAAAATAAATTTGAATAGTTTTTGTAAAATGTATTGTTTTATTTTTTATTATTTATCATTTCAGTAACTGTTGTTAATAAAAGTTTTTATTATTTTTTTATAAAAAGTTAATTTTTTTCGTTTTTTTTAAACTATGTGATTCTTCTTTTGTTGCAGGAAATTGGTTTAATATCACTAACTGACATCCTAAGGGGTGCTGTTCTATTTGCCAAAAATCCAACTTTATGTTTTGTCGATACTATTGATTGGGATCGTATAGCTTATAATGCAAAGGGTGAACATTACATTTCAGTATGTATTCTAAAATTGTATTGTTATTAATTGTATTTCTTTTTAGTCAATTAAATCACATTTTTATTGTATTTTAAATCATTTATTTATATAATTGGTTTGACATTTTGTATTTAATTGAACATGTCTGTGAAACCAGAACTAGCAAATAGGACTTTTTTTTTTCCTTTTGGATCAATTATAATGAAATTAATAAATAACGTTCCTCAATGTGGATTCACGTAAATATTCTTTTATTTTAAAACAATCCTATCTCTGTAATCCAAACTCCTCTGTAGCAATTAGTTCGGAATTGAAAAGTTCGGATTACAAAGGGTATTAGGGAAATCTATATGGGTCAATCCGCATCAAATCAACCAAGTAAAAAATACTTTTGGACCTTGAGGATTTAGAATCGCCTAATTTTTTGTATATGTATTCTTCTTATCAAAATTAAGAAAATTGTAGATTTTCATATTTTTTGGACACCTAGTTTTTTGTCATTAATTTACAAAAATTAGAAAAATAGTGCCACCGAGTCCATCACAAGCACTTTTTCTGTGGGATGTTACGAAGAACTGCCATCTGCTTTAAGTCCAAAATCTGTTTTGTGAAGGCATTAGTTGTGATTTTTTTTTTTTATATTGAGCAGAACTTCCATCAGAGAAGTGAGTTATTTTCTTTATTTCTAACAATATAGTATCTTTAAATAAAGAAATCACCTTATTCGGGAATAAAGACAGTCAGAGATAATAACATGCTGTAAATGTATAGTATGATCCCATTGTCATCCCATTCTCAAATTGTGGTATGTGTGTACTTAAATAGCCTATGAACAAATTGTAATTTAAAAAAAAAAATGTAATTTAAAAAAAAAAAATTGTAATTAAAAAAAAAAGACATTTAAAAATAAAAATATGTTTTTGAGATTTTTTAAAAACTTTTATATGAGATTAAATCCTGTAAAATGCAGAATAAAATGCTGCAAGTTGCAGTCTTCTATGCCGAATAGTTTTTAAACTAGAACAATTTAAAGGTTTCAAAATGTGGTCGAATTTTTTTTCTGATTTTTGAAAATTAATAATTAAAATTCTGGGGGTCGAGGGGTTTATCGCACTTACTCACAAACCCAAAGGTTGTGACTTCGAATCCTGGCACCGGCATGAATTTAATTTAATTAAATTAAATACTTCAAGCAATTTATCCCCCCCCCCCTCCCGGGTATGTGAGACCCGTCAGCCTATTTGGAGGCAACTCACAGAAAGGCCGGGCGTAGGAGTGATGACCCTACCCCGTGTACCTAAATTGAGAATCGCGGTGTGGTATGAATACCATATCGCGCGGCCAAGGATCTCCACGGTCTACAGTGCCAACAGAAAAAAAAATTAAAAATCTAGGTGTCCAGAAAATCTGCGTTTCTGAAAATTATGATTATCTGAGATGGTGAGGTTCGTAGCATTGGTTAATTTAATGCAGAATGACCCATATACAATAAAAGATTTCATCTCAATACATGCAACTTTTTTAACTGGATGGATTTGTGCATACTCACTTAAAAACAGACATTGTATAAAAATCTATTTTTTAGTTAATTTTGTTTGTTTTGACTTGGAAGAACCTCCTCACTGCTTCTTCTCTTAAGTCCGGTACATACTAGGAACCCGGTTCTCCAACAATAGTTCGGCAAACCAAGTTCCCCTGTTTGTGGATGTTGACGAACATCTGTCTTTCATCAAGTTTGAAAACGTTTGTTCGGTTCCCCGACGCTACATACATGGGAACCCGGTTTGCCAGTTTTGGGAACCATGGTTCGTGCGAACCAAGTTTATGACAAACAACTGTCTTCGATCAAATAGGAAATTCATGTCATGATCATGAAGTAAGTCATGATCTGATTTTTATATTTGAAATAAAAAAACAATGTTAAATTCTTATTATTAGAGCTTATAAAAGTTTTTTGAATCTTGTAAAAGGAAAGTGAAAAAAGAAAGCCTTCGCAGTAGTTTTTTGAATATTTTTGATATTGAGGTCCATTTTTGGGTTATTGAAGGAACATTTTATGAAAATGCTATCGATTTTAAGATCGTGCAACCACATATCGATTTATTTTAACATTTCGGATATCATCGATATTGAGGTCTATTATTGGGTTATCGATGGTATTTTCTTAATTTGCACCTTCGATAATCCAATATTGGATCTCAATATCAAGGATATCCGGAATGTTATATTAAATTGATATGTGAGCATGCAAATTTAAAATTGATAGTATTGTCTTAAACAGTTCCGTTGATTACCGCACAATCTTAAAATTGATGGTATTTTCATAAAAAGTTCCTTCGATAACCTAAAAATGGACCTCAATATCGAGAATATCCGAAATGTTAAAATAAATCAATACATGACTGCACAATCTTAAAATTGGTGATATTATATTATCGCTGGCGTAGTAATACTGCGCCAGTGATAACATAATGATGGGCCTGAATATCGATAATATTTTTAAAACGTTTGTATTCATACTCTAATAATAAGAATTTAACTTTTTTTTTGTTTTGTTTTTTCAAATATAAAAATCAGATTATGACTTTAAAACCTTTAAAGGTTGCCGCTTGACATTCTCAATCAAACTAAGATTCATCTCTTCTCCTTTCCATTTGTCCAAGTATTTCGCTTGCAACCTTGTCTCTTTGCATGTCCCCCAAGTCTGGTTTAGGTCTTCAGACTGATCAGATTATCTCATTTTTTCATCCATTTGTTTAGCAAACTGCTCTCTGATTTCAGGATTTGTTAATTTTTGGACCGCATAATTTAGTGTTGGCGTACTTCGCTGCTTACAGGAAATAGAAATTCTCGCCCTTATTTTTGAAATCAGGAGATGATGGTCAGAGTTTGTATTAGCTTTGTGGACCCTGACATTCATCAAGCATAACATGATTCATTCGATCTCCAAGTAGCCATGTGCATCCTCTTATGAGGGAACTGGATGCTTCTAACTACCAAGCCTCTAGAAGCAGCAAAGTTAATCATTCTAGAGCCATAATCATTCCTTACATCATGAATGCTGTGCTTACCAATAGTTGGCTGGAATGTAGACTCTTTTCCTACTTAAGCATTAAAGTCACCAATTACAATTTCACATCAGCTCCTGAAAGCTGTTCAAAAGATACTCTAGTGTGTTATAAAATTGCTCTTTGTCCTCTTCTTCAGAAACTTCAGTAGGATCATGTACGCTAATTAAGCTGTAATTTTGTGAATATCCCTTTAAGACGTATGCAGCTTATTCTAGGACGGACAGGCTTGAAATCTAACACAAGCTGTGACTTCTTTTTTTATTATAAATCCTGTATCAAAGGTTTGGTTGTGATCATCCCAACTGTAGTATAGACCGGGAGCCCAGAGCAAATAAGTTTAAATATTTTATGAAAATTTTTAATTATCAATATCATAAATATCCTCCTTCAGGAATAAGAAATTGGAAGTCTGCCACTCCAAATCCGATGGAATACAAAATGGCTGACAAGTAAATCTGGAACAAATTCTGAAAAACGGGCATATTTTATGATGACTGAAACATCAATCATCCTAAACTGCATAAAATACTGGTTCGGAAAAACACAATCTGCCACCTTAAGACCAGCGGGTCGCCCAATCAGACGCAGCGTAAAATCCTACTTCTGGGAATCAAATTTTGACTTATTTTATGACGACCGAAACTTCGACCATTTTAAAATCCATAAAATATTGGTTCATTAAAACATAATCTGGCACCTTAAGACCGGCGGGTAGCCCAAAATACCACTGTCGGGTATTCAAATTTTGACTTATTTTATGACGATCGAAACTTCTACCATGTTAAAATGTATAAAATATTGGTTCGGAAAAACATAATCTGCCACCTTAAGACCACCGGGTAGCCCGAGCAGACGCAGCCCAGAATACCACTTTCGTATATACAAATTTTGACCTATTTTATGACGACTGAAACGTTGACCATCCCAAACTGCATATAATATTGATTCGAAAAAAATTAATCTGCCACTTCAAATTCTGATTTTTTTTTACCATCCTGGAGTGCATTAAATATTGATTCAGAAAAACAAAAACCACGGAATTCAGAGGAAAACACAAGAAGGAGAAGCCTTCAATGTAATATTTTTTACATTAAATAATTATACCTATCTGCTACTTATAAATGATAAATAATGAATGTGCATTACTTCAATTACAATGACACAAAATAAGAATATGTACCCATTTCCGCTTTATTGCCTGACATATTTTTATCTTTTAATTGACGAGGATACCGATGATTGATGATAAATTTTTAAATAAATTTGAAATGATAAATTAATATGGGTGGAAATAACTTGAAATAGTGACTACATAAATATAATACGTATTGTAGTATTACACAGCTTGTAAATGATTTTGTAAAATCATTAACACATAAATGGGAGGTATAATTACTATGTAGATGGTCACCAAAATAATTTTGCATCATAGCGGATCAGTCGTCTCCAAACGCTGCTGTTTCAAACAAAATATCATTTCATAGAATATCATTCTTCGTCGGGTTGCAGATAGCTCGACCTTTCAGTTTTTCATTAGTCTGTTACTAGTTTGACTAAAAGTAAGAAGTGTTAATTTGGTGGTTCTAATCATTACTGCAATTTATAATTTGTGGTACATATTGTGAGTAAAGCAATAAACGAAACCAAGCAATAATTTACTTTTCTCTACTCTTCTTATCTAAATTTATTCATTCTTAATCATTAACATTTTTTGTTTTTTAGTTTTGAATTGTTTTCCTATTTTATATTTATAGTTATTTGTAAGTGGACAACATCCCTTATAAACTGTTCTACACTATTCCTACCTAGGTTGTTTCTAATTACTCTATATTTTTCTTTTTCATCTTTTTTGTATTGCTGTATTCTGATCATTTATTTTTAAATTTATATTTTGTATAACTATTGGTTTGAAAACTCATTTTTTCAATTTCTTAAAAAAAATAAATGGTGCCCATGTCTGAATTTTCTTATATTTTTTTTCCCCAAATCTCTTTTTCGTACAAAAAAATATCTAATGTATAATTTTCAGGAATAAAAGGTGTTTTCCACTGATTTGAAGAAAAAAAAATTGGGTAATACTAGGTGAAATAAGAAGTAAAATCTTTTAATTTACCACGCAGTTATAAAAATTCCTAGACACCTGCAAATTTCACAAAAACTGCTCCTCTTAATTAATAACCTTTCAAACGTTAGTCTTGGTTTTAGTAATTTTTGCCAATTATTTTCGTTTGAATGTAAAAAAAGAATAAAAAAGGTGAGGGTAAATTGTATGGTAGAAGGTGATGGTAGAAGATCACAAGTTCCCATCTGTTATCTTCTCAGTTCAAAACTATAGTTTTCTTTTCCAATTTTGATAAAATTCTGAACACTTAGTTTTCAAGGCACAAGAAAAAACATTGTCGGAGTCCTAAATATTTTTATACATTTGTGTATGTAGCACATATATCGCGCATTTCTGTTTATTTTCATTTTATTCCAGGTCAAGAACACGTTTAGTTCCTTTCAAAACAAAAATGTCACAATACTCATGCTGCATTCACTCCTACGGAGAAAGTTCTGTTAAGCAGTTTACTGATATAATATTGAAAAAATGCAAGTTCTTACTGCAAGAAAATTTCACAAATTAAAATTAAGCAACTTTTCCATCCCTCTTACCCCGGACACCGACAAAGGATATCATAGCTCCCGTTATTCCTACTTCACAGCCATAAAAAGTCGTATAGTAAATTCAGTACCTCCAGAGTTCGACATTAATTATTGTTCTCATTCAATTCTATTATCTTCATCATGTATTATTTCCATTCAATTAGGGAGAAAATTTAAAAAATGGATACAATTCCTCTGCCACAAAAAATAACTGTTGGAAATATACAATCCAGAGAGTGTATATTGCCACAATCAGTTGCGGTTTGTGAATAATATTATAGTTGGAAACAGAACAAGCAGTTCGGAAAACGTAAATATGCTCGCTAAGTCAATTACCGAAGATATTTTTTTCACTACGTCAGGAGGAAAAAATTCGACCATCGAAAAATTTAGCTTTGGGAATGGCCATAAAATCTCTAACGGGCAGTAAAAAAGTTGGTGTTTTTAATAGATTTGGCCATTCTGCAAGCTACACTACAATAGAAGAAATAGAGACAGAAATGTCATATTCTTCTTATGAAGAGACATCATTAATCCCATGTTCTGTTCATAAAAGACCTGATCTATTTACCACAGTGGCATTTAATAATTTTGATCGCTTTGTGGAAATCTTGACTAGAAAAAATACATTACATGATACGGTGGGAGTAATTTACCAAAACTCTGCAATGAGCAGCCCTACTGGAGAAGCTGGACCTAGTAATGAAGAATGTAAAAGACGAAAAAGGACTTTTGAAGAAGTATTCTCATATTGAACCTTATACGAAAAAGTCTAGAATGTTACCAAAATTAAATCCTCAAGATCTTATTCAATTTATTCAGCGCACAGAGGACTTTTGGCTCTTTTATGGGCTCTTCACTGTTTGTATAATCTAGCTAAAACTCCGATATGGGTGGGTTTTAATTCCAACATTTTCACTGATGAGTCTCCGACTCAAAAAGTGGTGTATTTGCCTCAAATCAACGCAAGACCTACAGCATATGCTGTTGTAGCTCGCACCATGAAGATATCACAACTGATCGCAGAAGAGTGCGCCCAAGATAATATCTTTGTTCCTATGATTTTAATATCACCAGAATGGCCATGCAAATTCATTTTGAGGACAAACCAAAATTAGATAATACTTTCATATTTCTAGGGCGTTTTCAAATAGAGTTGGCATTTTTCAAAGCTCTAGGAAAATTAATAAATAAAGTTCTGAGTCGGATGATTCTGACAGTTAATTTACATGTTTTGTGGCCATGACCTCTTCTATCAATTTTTCTTCTATATCCATTTTTGTTTAAGACAAAATTACTTAAGAGAACTTTTAACTTTTTAATCGCCACAAAAATAGTTTAACTTAAAATATCAACAGCCATATATGGGGTACTTAACGGCAATAGGCAATTTCGAGTCATAACGAGAAAGAGAGTAGCTTAATTTGAGTGGAGAGGAAAGCGGAGTCAGCTTGGAAAACGGACCTGGTTGGTTTCAAAGCTGCGCCTCACTGAGCCTTTCCTAGTCTGCTCAGCTCAGTTCGGTTGCCATCCTCCATATCTAATCAACTTCAGTTGACATCCGCATGATGTTATAGAAGGATCAATCTAATTAGGAATTGATAAATTATTTGCCACTTCTATAAATTTGTTTTATTGAAAACTAGTTTCGATTGTTATACATTCATCCTCAGTTCTAAAAACACACAAAAAATTCAAAAATAAGCAATTCAAAATATAGTTGGTATTATTATACATATTAAATTATATAAATCAGTATCGTAAAACATTTATGAATTATGAATTTAATTAAGACAAGAAATCAAATACATGTTGTTACTCACCAAGGTTTAAATGGATTATTTCAAACAGAAAAGTTTGTACTGGTTTCTTCTCGCATTGTACTAACAATGAACGAGGGATAGGCAGGATGTTATAGGTAAACGGTCAGGGTTTTCCCAGTAATGCCTGTGAGTAATTGTTCTTTCTGTTATAGATGGGAATAAATTTAAGATTGGACTATTTGAGATATTTATTTGAACATTTAAGCAAAAATCTGGATTGGATTTGAAGGATTTTATTATTTCAAGTGCTTCATATATATTTAATTTGAGACTGTTTTCAACGTGATGTATTAATTTAACTCCTGAGTCTTTGATGAATTTATGATTATTTTCATTTAAATGAATTGCAAAGTTGGAATTATCTGTCTTATTATTATATGCACGTATATGTTCCTTTAATCTCTGATTTAGCGATCTTCCAGTTTTTCCCATATATTTGGCTGCACAATCATTGCAATTTAGTTCGTATACTCCGCTTTTTTGGAAAGGTTCTATTTTGTCTTTAGAAGAAGGGAAATATGAGGATAGGGTTTTTCTATTTTAAATGAAGGGTTTAATCCTAGTTTTTTCAATTCATTTCCGACTTTGGTGGATATAGGGCCATAATATGGAATCAAAACATAATGTTTCGAGATGGGCCTATCTTCGGGGATTGTTGAATAGATATCATTAATTGTCTTTTTTTGTAATTGTTTTTTTAAAATATGATTGATAGTGGTTTTATTATACCCGTTATTTTTTGCTATGGTATATATTATAATATATAATATATTATAATATATAATATAAAAAATAACGGGTATAATAAAACCACTATCAATCATATTTTAAAAAGACAATTAATAATATGTATTCAACAATCCCCGAAGATAGGCCCATTCCGAAACATTATGTTTTGATTCCATATTACGGCCCTATATCCACCAAAGTCGGAAATTTCGCAGATCCAGATTTTTGCTTAAATGTCCAAATAAATATCTCAAATAGTCCAATCTTAAATTTATTCCCATCTATAACAGAAAGAACAATTACTCACCGGCATTACTGGTAAAACCGTGACCCTTAAACAAAACTCTGACCGTTTACCTAAAACATCCTGCCTATCCCTCGTTCATTGTTAGTACAATGCGAGAAGAAACCAGTACAAACTTTTCTGTTTGATATAATCCATTTAAACCTTGGTGAGTACCAACATGTATGTCTTAATTAAATTCATAATTCATAAATGTTTTACGATACTGATTTATATAATTTAATATGTATAATAATACCAACTATATTTTGAATTTATTGTGTGTTTTTAGAACTGAGGATGAATGTATAACATTCGAAACTAGTTTTCAATAAAACAAATATATAGAAGTGGCAAATAATTTATCAATTTCTAATCAACGTGCTTGTTTTGCATACGGAGTTCACTCCACAACTGAGGGCCACCCGTCCTAAGGTCAAAAAACAACAACTTACTATTAAAGCATAGTAATTAGTAATTAAGCATTGATATGTGCTAAAGCAACAATTTTTAAAATATTCGCCCCTTTTGTTCAAAATAATTAATTTTTTTTATAAACTGCTAACAAAATAATTACTACTTTATCCTTTTAAAACTGACCACCTTCTGCCCTTCCAATCAATAAACATTTGCTTTGATTACCATGTGATTGTTAGTTTCTTTAATCAGCCTGTTTCATGAAGGCCTCAACCATGTAGTTTCGTAGTACCTATATATTTTATATTAAATTAAACAAATTCAATTGTTTATTTGTACATAATTATTAAAGTCAGAAGTAACAATAGCAATCATCTCTTGAAAGTTATTTGAAGAACTGTCTATATATGCTTTTGCAGAAGTATGTTACATTTATGAATTCTATATATTTGGAGGAAGCCTTTTGATAATTGTAATGTATCAAAGGGCTTCTATTTAATTACAAAATTAATTCTGTAAAATTATAATGATTCCATTTAATCTAATAATATTAAATATTTCTGTATTTACTGTTTTAATTACAGGCAAATAAATTACAAAATGAATGCCCTATGTGCCCTACAAATAATCATTCCTGTGCGACATCTCCAATTGATGGTGGATCACTTTGTTGGAATTCTCAGCATTGTCAAAAAGGTATTTCTTACATTACTATGTTCCTTTGAAAAAAAAAAAGAAAAATGAACAACTGAAAAAAATATTGAAATGATATATTATGTCTCCAAGATTCCAGTTTATGAGGTGCCTGAAAAATAGTAATGACGTTGAGAATACAAGATTCTAAAATATCTTACAACCTTCAATTTTGAAGATATCGAAATGTGTTTTGGTGGTCTTTCATTACTATTTAATGACTTTAAATGAGAGTATTAAAAAGTAGGTGTTATCTGCAAACCCTAAGTTTTCATTATGTGTCGTCTTACGTGTCGCGGCAAAGTTAAAAAGCAATAGTTGTTGGTGAAACTATAAAATTAGACCTACAACTTTTCCTCTGCCATTTTTTTTATTAGATCATCCGTTTAGCCATGAGAAACATTTGGATCAATTTATATTGGACACCCTGCATTTTATATTTTATAATATATATAAATATTATATATTTTAATATTGGTGTAAAGATGTGTTGGTCCCATCGCCCGGTTGTAGTGCTGCAATCAACCAATGGTCCTCCAGGTTGGTGGTACACTTACACTATCACACACACAGTACACAAATACAGCATACTGTACACAAGGTCATGCACAGTACACACCGTGGGGTCACCTTCCCTAGGTAGACACCCTGGAGGGTGTGTCTGTCTGTTGGCACAAAGGTGTAGCCCCACCAGCAGACTAGGGTACGTAGACTGGGTTGATAATCCCGATACCCAAAAATAAATCTATCCAGATACCTAAAACAACCTCGGAATCAAGCAGTGTAAGCAGTACGGAAACGACCCGGTAATCTCAGGCTTAACTTTAACTTAGGATATTGGAATGTCCTATCTCTCTACATACCCGGAGCACTCTGTTCTCGATCCATAACCAACTAAATTAATTTTTATTTTCAATATTTTTATTAGTCACACTGCTTAATAAAAAAAAAAAAAAAAAAATATATATATATATATATATTTATATATATATATATATATATATATATATATATATATAAGAATTATTAATGTCTGTAAAGAAGAGTGAAATTTTTTTATATTAGATTTTTTACATAATCTAATATAAAAAAATATCTTAGCTATAAATATAAATTTTTAAATTTATATTGTATGCACAAAATAAGAAATGTTATTTTGATACTTCATATGAAGTTTTCTTAAATCCTGCTTGGTGCTCCTCTTTTTGCTTCATAATTTCAATCAATGGTGTTTCCTAGCTAAGAAATTTAGAAATTTAATTAGGCCTTTACTCACTGGCTTTTATTTAAGTTTTACCTTTAACTTTAAAATTCATACACTGACTCAACTTAACTATATCATGGGCTTGACTCACATTAGGCAGTCCAAGACGTCTTTACACTCGCATAGTCCAACATCAAAAGATGCTCTCTTCCTACAATGCCAGTGCACCTCTACCAAGCATGACTTGGTGATTAAGATGATGACAAAATAGTTAGTCGATATTTCTTATTTTTTACTCATTGGATTTAAATGTAGAAAGAGCAATATACAAAATGAAAACAGGAAAAGCGCCAGAAAGGGATGGCATAGTAGCTGAATTAATAAAGAATGACGGCCCTGAGTTGGTGCGGTCATTGCAAGTCCTTTTCCAGAGAGCCTGGGACAAAAAAAGGATTCCAACTGATTGGGAATATAATATTATAATGCCAATTCACAAGAAAGGATGTCAGGCAGAATGCTATAACTACAGATCCATATGCCTCTCACCAGTTGTGTACAAGCTATATAAATCCATATTGGAGGGTCGTTTAAGACCACTAGTTGAGCACCTAATAGGAGAAGAGCAAGCTGGGTTCAGACCCGGGCGCCAAGCCCATGACCACATTTTCTCATTAAGAAATATCTCACAGAAATCCTGGGACTTTGATAAAAATATGTACCTGGCTTTCCTTGATCTCAAATCTGCCAAGCTCTCAGAGCGAAGAATGTCCCTGACAGATGCGATGAAATCTATATATCAAGAGCCCAAAGGAATAGTCAGGCTGAACGGGCTAGAATCAAATTATTTCAATATTGCAAAGGAGGTCAAACAAGGAGACAGCCTAAGCCCTTTGCTGCTCCTGTTGTTCATGGATGAAGTGGCATCCATTTGTAAGAGAAGAACGGACAGGACTTTCCTGGGACGTAGGAATCTTAATCCTGTAGCGATACAGCTTCTCCTCTTCGCCGACGACATGGTATTGATTACGGACTCTGTGGAAAATTTGCAGCTGGTAGTTATGGAATGGTATGAAGAGCTACAACGAAAAGGAATGCTTATCAATAACAACAAAAGTAAGATCCTACAAGTTGGAAGAAAGAAGGAAGATATCCACATATACTGTATTGGGGAAAAATTAGAAGTGGTAACAGACTTCACATACCTGGGTACAGTGATAGACGGACCTGGGAAGATAGATGCAGAAATATCTAACAGGATTAACAAGGCAAATGCAGTTTACTACCAGATATGTAACACTGTGGTAGGGAAGAGAGAAGTACGCAAATATGTGAAGTTACACATCTTCAAGACAGTATATCTACCTATACTTTTATATGGAGCGGAGAGTTGGATATTAACAGACCGACAGGAGAGCAGAATCACCACTGCCGAAATGAAATTTCTGCGAAGGACGATTGGGAAAACAAGGAGAGACCGAGTTCGCAATGAAAGGATTTGCCAGGAACTGCAGATAGCCCCACTGAAAGAGTGTCCATATTTATATTTCATTTCTTAGATTAAACAAAATATATTTTCATGTTTGTAGAATAAGTTTATCATAAATTTATTTTTTAAGATATATTAAAAATTCTAATTTTTTAGCCCTTAAACAAGCACCTGTTCCACTGCTCATTTTATATAACACCAATAATTTTAATGTAAACAGTTTTTCTCTCCAAAATAAAATTATTTAATCTTATTTGGTTATAATTGAAGATCCACATAAAATGAGGAACAGAATTTAAAATAAAACTCAGAAAGATATACCAATTAACATACAAAATCTTGGCATCAGGTGAAAATTTTAATTTTAATTTCAAAAATAATGATAAGGACATCATAAAAATAATAACTGATTTGGAAGTAATATTTGATAACTTGAACTCATTCGAAGATCACACTAATGCTACTAGGAATAACATATGTAGGATCATCAATAATTGCATTCAAAATAAAGAAAGAAGTAGAAAACATATAACCCCCTTAAATTTAATGGAAATCAAAGAATTCATGAAAGAAAATAAAGATATGATAATTATAAAATCCGTTAAAACCAAAAAATTGGTAATAATATATGAAAATTAACATAAAGAAAAAATGAAAATATTATTAGATGACCAATTGACCTATAAAAAATTAAGAATAGAACCTGTAACGTCCGCAGCGGTGTTCCGGGTAGCGACTGCACGAACTAGCATGAGACAGCCAGCGCCTGCTAGTGAATAAGGACGAAGCTGTTCTAGCCTCGGTGATTGTACTAGGATAAAACGTTTTTAGTGTAAATATGTTATTATTGTGAAAAACAATTATATATTGTAGTTACATATATATATATATATATATATATATATATATATATATATATATATATATATATATATATATATATATATTTTTTTTTTTTTTTTTTTTTTTTTTTTTTTTTTTTTTCTGTTGGCTCTATAGACCTTGTAGATCTTTGGATGTGGTGTTCTTATAGAAATTTATTGCTTGCGGGAGCACAGACAGCCTGGAGGGGGTCACCCAACCTCACGTTGCTGCGAACCATGGTTTCCATGGTGCAGCAGCAGGCTATCCATAGCCAGTCCCTTTGGGGCCAGTTCGGCAATGTCCTTCCCACTGACTCAATCGGGTTCAAGGACAGTGACAAACTGGTCAAGATCCTTGGATTATTGCTGTTCGGAGTCAGCAGGCACACGAGGACCTATATTTCTTTCCCCGAGGCAGACCGTCCATGGACCAAATCTCCGGGCGGCTATTTTATGTCCTGGAAAACCACAACGCGATTCACAATTAAGGTACACGGGGTAGGGTCATCACTCCTACGCCCGGTTTGTGTGAGTAGCCTCCAGAAGCCTGACGGGCCTCACATACCCGGTGGGGAGGGGTGATAAATTTCTTGAATTATTACTTTAATTAAATTAAAGGTTTGAATTCACAAACTTTGGGATTGTGAGTAGGTGCACTTTTGCAAGCCCACTAACCCACTCGGCCACCCCGGCCCCATAAAACTATATATATGATTTATATATATATATATATATATATATATATATATATATATATATATATATATATATATATATATATATATATATATATATGATATTGATATTTTACAACAATATATATCGATCACACCATATGCTAAACTATATTACAGTAGAATGTCGGCAATTCATATCCTAGTAATTCGTATAGATTTTCTGGTCTCTTGAAAGTCTCCCTTTATTTCGTATTATCCGGTTGTCCCAAGTAATGTTAACGCCTTATAATTCGAATTTCCAAATAAAAAATCTGATTAACTCTTAATCTTTTCAAGAGGAGAGGTGAGTGAGTGAGAGAGGAATCGTTTCTATGAATTTCGGTCGGTTTACTCTTTTTTTTCTATTCAGTTCTCTTTAAATAAAATTGTAAAAAAACCTGTAACCATACTGTTAGCCGACAACATAGATTGATCTGAAAAATTAAGTTCGCTCATGACTGGCAAATCCGCGAATGCAAGGTGCTTTATAAACAAAAGCTTTACCGAACGTCTATCGTGCAAACACAAAAGCATGTATGATAAGTGAAATTTTCAACGAATGGGTACAGATATTGAATAAAAAACAGCGAAAATTTTCAATTGTTTATTGATAATTGTACGGTCCACAACAGTACCACATCACTCAGCGATGTTTATCTTGTATTTTTGCCTCCCAGCACAACCTCTAAGCTGCAATCTCTAAACTTGGCCATAATTAAACGATTTTAGACATTTAACGCAAGGAAGTAGTGATGCAACTCTTAGAAAGCATCAAGGATGGGAATCACCTACCTCAAAATTAAGAACTCGTGAGTTCCCTATATATATATATATATATATATATATATATATATATATATATATATATATATATATATATATATATATAGGGGAGTGGGGTGGCCGAGCAGGTTAATGCACTTACTACCCAAAGGTTGTGAGTTCGAATCCCGGCACCGGCATGAATTTTATTTAATTAAATTAAATAATTCAAGCAATTTATCCTGCCCCCCTCCCCTCCCCCGGGTATGTGAGGCCCGTCAGCCTACTTGGAGGCAACTCACAAAAAGGCCGGCTGTAGGAGTGATGACCCTACCCCGTGTACCTAAATTGAGAATCGCGTTATGGTCTCCTATGTAATGAATACCAAATCGCACGGCCAAGGATCTCCACGGTCTACAGTGGCAACAGAAAAAAAAAATAATAATAAAAAATAAAAATATATATATATATATATATATATATATATATAGGAGAACTAATAATCGAAATTCACATACTCGCACACTATAAACATATACATATATATGTATACCCTGCCTTCTTTTCCACTATGCTGCTAAAACTTTTTCACTTCAGGAATGAAATTGTTTTCGAACCATTTTATGAACAAATCGCTGTCCATCCACGCATTTTTTTGGCTTGTGTATACTAATGGAATTTTCACCTTTTTAAAACATCGCCGGTTTTTGGATTTACCTATCATTAACAATGGAACTCTTTGTGTCCTAGATGCATTGGCACACACCATTACTGTAACGCGATCCTTGCTCATTTTGTATCCTGGAGCTGCAACTTCTTTTTGAGACACCAATGACTTAGATGGCAATGCTTTCCAATAAAGGCCCGTTTCATCAGCATTGTAAACAAAATCCAAATCATATTCTTTGACTTCAAGATGTTTCTTCAAGTACTTGGAAAAAGAAACTGCTGCTGGAGCGTCAGCACTTAATTTTTCACCATGAATTTCAATCTGCCGTATCCCATATCGTAATTTAAAAATTTTAAAGCAACCACAACTTGCGATAAAGGTTGGGTCGCCACCAAGCTTCATGTTTAATTCCAATGCTTTTTCACACAAAATGGGCCCTGATATGGGCTGCCCAGAAGACCGTTTTTGCAAAAACTAAGTGTAAACAGCATTTTCCACCAATTCACTTTTCATTTTTTTCATAGTTTTACTGTTTGAACTGCCCGCCTCACTGTCAAGATTATGTGCGTACCTGGTGATTGAATCATTTTTAATTGAATTATTTTTTATTCCGATTATCGTTGATTTACCAACACCGAACTCGATAGCTAATGTCTGACCAGATTCACCTTTTTTCAGCCACATAATAATTTCCATTTTATCTTTTAATGAAAGAACCACTCGTATTCTTTTTGTTGACATGTTTTAATTAAAAAAAAAAAAAGTGATCACAAATGAGGTATACACCTTACAAAGAACGGTTTAAAACTGAAAGTAAGCTATCTACAACCAGCCAAATGAACGGAAAGGGTTTCACAGAAACAAATGCAATGAACTAAGTTCCTGAGTTTCTAGGAATACAAATACTATTTAACGAAGCAGTTTCTGAGAAATAATTAAGGATGGCTTCCTTTATAGACGTTCTGGGAAAAATAATTTTATTTTTCGTTTAATTTTATTCAAAATAACAATAATTTTAACAATACCAATAAGTAATTTACATGACCAAATTAATTAAAATTACACATAAAAAAAACAAAACAGTTCCAATAATCAAACGTTCGGATAATCAACGCTCCACAGTATATATATATATATATATATATATTTATTTATGTGTGTGTGTTGTAAAATTGTATATACTATCAATAAAGTTTCATGGCCAGAAATATTCTGGAGGGGCCTTAAATAAATGCACTGTTTGGATGCCTCTCGACGCTGATGTTTCCCATGAGCTAAAGATATTCGGGTCGAGACTGGCTATTGTCAAGTTCTCCCCAAGAGATTCCTCCAGTTATTTTTTACTACTATTTGTAATAATACTGGAGTTTCTTTCGGTATCCTTTCCCTCTACCTCTCCTAAAATCCTGATTCCACTAGACTAAGGGCTAGTTCCCCTTAGCCTTGTTACCCCCGAGGTTCGATGGCTGGTTCCTATCGCCTGCACTTCCTATACCTTAGCGGTTCCTGAAGGCTGGTTCCCTTCAGTTACACCCTTTCTCATCCTCCTGGAGTATTACTCCTCTCTATCCTTAACACCATCTTAAAGAACACGCAGTATCAAGGCCTTCGAAATTCAAGATCACACTTCGATACAAACCCTTCAAAGAATTAGTTAAAAATATCAATACATATGTAACAAAACTTTTAAAAATAGGATATATAGATTTTAAAAAAATTACAAATAACAGATTTAACCACCAAGAATACATGGATTAATTAAGCTTCTTAAAAGAAACCATGAAATATGACCTATAATCAGTAATATAGAGGGACCTACAGAAGTATTAGCAAAATATCTAAATCCAGCATTGAAAAAATTAAACAATAATAATGAATTCAATATTATAAATTCATATGAATTGAAAAAGTTTTTAGATAATATTAAATTTAAAGATAAAGAGATAGAGATTGTAAGCCTGGATGTAAAATCTTTATTCACAAATGTACTAATAGTAGAGATTATAAAATTAATTGATAGAAATTGGAACTACATTAAAAATAACTCAAATATAAAAGAAAAAATTATTAATTGAAGATATAAATTATGCATTAAAAATATTTTTTAAAAAATATAATAATGAATATTATTAACAGCTTTATGGTTTACCTGTGGGGGCTATACTATCTATTAGCTTGAGTGGAATATATATGAATGATCTCATTTCAAAAAGTCTAGAGAAAATAACAAATAAACTGTTATTAATTAAAAAATATATTGTCGATTTAGTAATTATAACAAATAAAAATGAATATTTAGAATTAGTGGAACAACTAAATAGAAAAAATAAAAGAATAGAATTTACACTAGAAAAATCAGTGAATGGCAAAATTAGATATTTATATTATAATAGATGATGCAAATAAAAAAATGTCTACAAAATGGACAAAAAAAAACAATCACCGGTAAGAGATTACTCGACACTTATTCGAATCATCCGTTCACACAAAAGATTAATATAATAAATAAATTAATAGATCGAGTGCATAAAGTAGCTGATAATGTATATATAAAGAATTTAAAAACAATAATGTAGATTGTTAAATTCTAGAGGAAAATTTTTACCCTAAGAAATTTATTAATAAAATATGGTATGGGTATGAAATGGAGAAAATAATTACGAAAATTACCAAAAATGATATTAAATTAAGAAATAATATACAAAAATGTTATATAAAATATAAGGATAGAAAAAAACAACAAAAAACGATTACTGATTTTTACACAGTTAAAAATAAAAAGATAGCAAAACAGAAAAAAATTCAACTGTGAATACGGTGTAGGAAAATACTGGATAATTAGTGAATTATTACAAAATGAACTATTTAAGAGAAAACATAAATAAAACACTAATTTTGTATGATCATAAAAATATAAAGCTAGGAACGTATAGTGAGAATAAACTAAACAATTTTTTTATCTAAAACAAAAGACAAAATTGATAGAATGGAGCAAAAAAATGTTGTATATAGGAAAGAGTTTAAAAAAGTATACATTGGCGAAACTAGTAAAAAATTGGAAACAGGAATCAGCCAACACAAAAATAATAAAAATATTAATATTGCTACCCTAGCACAACATAGTATAACATGTAACCACAATTTTGATTTTGAAAATGTGAAGATAGATGTGGTAAAATCAACAAAAAGATAGGTTGAAGCTATTCATGTTACAAAAAATATAAATAAAAAAGTAAATTATTAGGCGGATACAAAAAATCATAGTTATCACTATGCAGACATAATCAATAGACTAAATTAAATTCATAAATAATAAGGGGTCAGCGGGATAATGTGCTTGCAAAATTGCACCTACTCACAAACCCAAAGGTTGTGAATTTGAATCCCAGTTCCGGCATTACTTTAATTTAATTTAACTAATAATTCAAGCAATTTATCACCCCTACCCTCGGGTATGTGAGGCCTGTCAGCCTACTGGAGACAACTCACAAAGACCGGGTGTAGGAGTGATGATCCTACCCCGTGTATCTAAATTGTGAATCGCGTTGTGGTTTTCCAGGACGTAAAATGGCCGCCCAGAGGTTTGGTCCATGGACGGTCTGCTTTGGGGAAAGAAATATAGGTCCTCGTGTGCCTGCTGACTCCGAACAGCAATAATCCAAGGATCTTGACCAGTTTGTCACTGTCCTTGAACCCGATTGAGTCAGTGGGAAGGACATTGTCGAACTGGCTCCAAAGGGACTGGCTATGGATAGCCTGCCGCTGCACCATGGAAACCATGGTTCATCGCAACGTGAGGTTGGGTGACCCCCTCCAGGCTCTGTGTGCTCCCGCAAGCAATAAATGTATGAAAAGAATACCACTTCGCGCTGCCAAAGATCTTCATGGTCTATAGTGCAAACAGAAAAAAAAAAAAAATTATATATATATATATATATATATATATATATATATATATATATATATATATATATAAACAATAAAAAATTGTACAAATAATTTTAAACTATATTTTAGAGAGTTCTGGGAGAGAGTGGATAAAATAATGAAAATAGAGATTAGAACAAAGTCTAATTCCATCTAATGTTACATATGACAATGATAGGAAAAGGTGCTTGTTACACTCTTGTGTTGTTTTTCATGAGATAAATTTGGACTTATTGACAATATAAAATGATATACTAAGTTGTTACAAAAGTCCTTTTGCATTAATATAGCTTTATTTCAGATTACATATTTTAAACATTATTGAATACTACTTTTCAAAGAAAAGTCCATTGTTTGCAACTACTTTCACCCATCTTTCTGCCAGTAATTGGATTTGGTGCCGACTCCACTCCTTTGGTTTTTAGGCAAAGAACTCTTAACACTCAATTTTTACGTCCTCGTAATTATCAAAGATCCAACCTTTAAAAAAATGATCCATTGGTCTAAACAAACCGTAATCTGATGGTGCAGTATCTGAGCTATACACAATGTTTACTCCTTGCAATTCCGATAATTTTTTCTTAGTCAAATGAGAATGATCTGCAGTTGCATTGTCGTGTTGCAAAATGGCTTGGTTCCTGTTGACCAAAGCGGGGTACTTTGCACTCAAAACTGCAAAAATTCCGTCTAGCTGTTCAGAGTAAAGGTTTGAGTACATTGCCCGACCATCAGGAACAAGCTCAAAATACAAAACGCCTTCGAAGTTCTACCAAACACAAAGCATCTTTTCCCAAATCGATCTTGGTGAACCTCCGGTTGAGCCGCTTCATCTGGCCGTACCCACTGCTTATGTTTGCTAGGGTTGTTTAAAAATATCCACTTTTCGTAACTTGTAATAATTTTTTTTCCAGAACCTGTCATCTTTCGGATTTTGAAGCAAAATTTTGCACATATCAACTCGCTGCTGGGCTTGGGCCTCTGTCCAGTCATGTGTGTTGGGCCTTGGTCTTAAGTATGCCTAGGTTTTTAAGATGACGAGCCACTATGGCATTAGAAGCCCCTTCTATGGCCAATAAATCACGAGTAGTTGCATGTGGGTCCTGGTTCACACATTAAAAAAAAACGTCTTCATCTATGACCAATGGGCGACCTGATCTGGGTTCATTTGCAAGGCTCATATTCCCATTGTTGAAAGGCCTGAACCAAAGTGCGGCAGTATATGGATGGATAATTATACCTTTCACGTTTGTGATTTTTAAATTTGATCTAGAATAATTAAAGGATTAGTCAGGAACAAAAACATTTTTATAGGATTAATTATGAGAGTTGGAATTAAGAGTTGTGTTCATGCACAGGACTTTAGTAACAACCTAGAAGATAAATGGACTAATAGAGTGAAAAATGTGAGTAATTTTTAGAAATAACAATTTTATATATAAAATTAATATAAATTGCTTTTATTAATTGTTAGAATTTTAGTTAATTATAAATAGAAAAAGTAATGTTATTTATATAATTTTATAATGGATTAACCTGAAGATGTGGAAATTCCCCGTAGATAATGTAAAGATGTGAAAGTAATTTTAATAAATAGTAATATTGAAAGGAAGAAATCTGACTTCACACCCATAATCAAATTTTTAAATGATTTAAAATCCATATCTTTTGTATAAAATAATAAATCTCTTTTACATTGTTTTAAAAATATTTCATTTTTATATGTACGTATTATGCATTATTTTGATGTACAGTTTAACTTTAATATACTCAAAATCACCCTTCATCTTTTCTTAAAATGAAAACTAAATTTGGTCTTCATCATGACTAAATTCCAAAAATTGCGAATTTTAAGAAGGGGGTGACAATCAAGGTCTTGAACACCCTGTAATTGTGTGTGTTTTTTTATCTTATACATACATCACAATTATCAAATTATTCACTGCATTCCAATTTTGTTATTTATGCTTACTATTCACATGATAATAATAATTATTATTTTTTTTAATAATAATTATATATTTTTTTTTTAGTTTGTCCTGCTCACTGTAATGGAAGCTGTAACAGTAATGGGGACTGTTGTCATTCATCTTGTCTTGGTGGTTGTCATGGACCCCCCAATAGTGATCAATGTGTCGCTTGCAGATATTTTAACTTTCAAAGAAGATGTGTAAAGAATTGTCCAAACAATACTTATGAGGTATTTTGACTTATACTTATACTTTTAGTCACTAGCATAAGTGCCTACATACATTATCACATGATTATGATTTACTGCATTCCTATTTATGATTTTAATTTTTCTAATGTAGCTCATTGTAATACAGTAGAATCCTCATTATGTAAGATCTGGAAAAATTAATTTATTTTCAAAATCTCTCATTCCTGTTATTTATTATTTTGAATAATTAGTACATTTTTAATATTTGTCTGCAGATGCTAGGACATTTTTTTTTTCTAATTATTTTAAAAGAAGAGAATTGAAAAAAGTAACCAAAATGTGAGAATCCCTTCCCTCAGAAGGTGTAGTTCTCAGTAATGTAATTTTTCTCTTTAGTCAAAATGAACCAAACAGTTTTTATTTAATAAAATTTTATGATTACGATGCATCATCCCCTAAACTGTCACCAGACCTTTTACAAGGATAAAATAGTAATTAATGCTTTGAATGTCTCAGCTGAGATGGGTAAGGGTTTTACAACCCTAACAGGCTGATAAAGTGAGAATATTAATAAATATAGTCAAACTATAGGCATTAGATATGCCAATATATATTAAAAGAAAAGGGTAATACAATTTTTCTAGAACTCCAAAATAGTATAATTCTAGTAAATTACAGTATTCTATATCATATTATATTTAACAAAACTGTTTGTAAATTAAAATCAATCAACCCAGCTCACCATAAACCAGAAAATATAAAGAATTGACAGAAATCAATGGATCCATTATTAGACAAATCATTATTAATATATTTAGTCAACATTTTTAATACTAAAACTAAATTTTGTTCAGAATAAAAATAATATATTCTAATTGCCTAATGGGCACCCAAATATTTAAAGAAAATAATTACATTTTTTCAAATAGGGTTTTTTTTTTTAATTCCATTTAATTTAAAAAACTGTTCATTTAAACAAACATAAATTGTAAGCAGTTATAGTGATTTTTAGTCTGTGTTTGTTAAACAGATTTGAGGTCCAGTGCTGGATTTGATGACAACAGAAATAAGAAAGTTGTTAGAAAATCTGTTACTTTGTAATACGTTTTATCATAATGAGATTGAAATTTTAACTGTTATGGCTCTATGACAAGAGAGAGGTCTATGAGAAGACGGTGTCGTCTGGTAGAGTATTTTTGAAACAAAGTCCCAGGTTAAGGATATATAACTGGTCAAACAAGTAAGAAAAAACTGTCGGAATAGTTCCAAAGGCCCCAAAATTATCCCAGCTGTCAGCTTGATTAGTATAGATAATTGAGATTGGAAATGATGAAAAAACAATCGATTAGTTGGTAGAAAAATCTACCTGTCTGAACAGAGCTGACTGAAGGATGTGACGGCCGAGTACGTTGGGACGAGGATCCTAGAGTGTCTGGTTCGGTACGTTGTGTACTAAATTTCCACCTGGGGAAGTTAATTTTTATTTCGCGGCGGTCCCACGAAATGAATCCTGACACTCCCACTCTGGTCAGTATGCGGTGGCAAGCTGATGGTAGCCATCAGAGGCTGGCAAAAAGGACCTTAAAAAGGCCCGTGGATGTGAAAGCACTATCCAGTCGTGTATGTTATATTTCTAACCCTAATAATAAATCATACTAGTATACAAAAGGACAGCCAATTTTTCGTTTGTAAGCGCTAACTGCGAAAACTAAAAAAACAATCTTTACCAAATTTTACTATATCATCTTCATAGTTCCTAGATGACTTTGCAATAATAAAATCTACCGATTTCCATATAGTGGCGTGCAAAAGCTGAAAAACCACTTCTTTCTTAGAGTGTTGCATCAAAACAATCAGAAGATTTTAATGAAACTTATATTAAATCTTTTCCTTAAATCATTGAAATTGGAATGCTATTGGCAAAGATACCGCACATTGCACATTTTAGCCATGTTTTTATTTTCCTACCACTGCAGGTTGGAGGAACTGCAGGACATAAGCGTGCTGCTAGGTAAGGAAATTATTGTAATTGGGTCAAATTTTCTATCTACAATGCTTAACGTTGCAGTGCCCCCTGAGTAAAAAGAAATATATTTTTGACCATTGGTCTGTCTGTGTCATGATTATCTCTTGAACGGGTGAACTAATTCTATTTTGAACTTCGATCAATTAAATTTTTTAATACTACATTTATACATGCAATAATGTTTATCACACTTTCAATTGTGTTTGTTTAATCTGTATATATTCTCAAATCAAGCAATACTGAAGCATTGCGAGTAGTTACATATTTTAATACATTTTATTTTGCTAATTTAAGAAAAAAAACAGCTGTTCTAATTGTAAATGGAAAAGTTTATTCTAATATTCATCTTCAACAAAAAAACATTCTTCAATAAATGTCAATGAATTTGTTACGTTGAGTGGAGACTATGATACATCAGCACGGGAGAGAGGCATGTCACAATTTTGAGTTTGTTTTACCAACTTTTAGAATTTCTGCATTGTATAACTTTTGACTCTGTAAAGCTATGACATTCGTTCAAGTTTTAATCGATAACTTTCGTCAACATCTATCAATGGTGTGTATACAAATATTAATGTGAAATGGGTTATATTGTGCTAAAATTGGGCTCAAGATAAAAATAAATAAACTATTCACAATTCCAACCTATACTCGTCAAAAAGCAAAGTTGAAGTATAATAATTATATACGGTTCGAAAGAGCTGCTCAAGAGCAATCTTATCAGTAGCACAAAAAAATCAAGACGTTGAATCATGCCAAAGAAGGCCATAATGCATTTCTCACAGGGGCGGCTGAGCTAATGCAAATAGATGATGCAATTGCTTCTGCATCAACACTACTGTATATAGTCATCGTGCGCGATCGCCGATTATGAAGATACATTTTATGATTATGATATATCATCCCCTAAACTATCACCAGACCTTTTACTTGGGCAAAGTAGTGATTAATGCAAGGGCACATTTCATAAGTACATTTGCTAATAATCTGTTCGGACCTGAGCGTGACACGTTTGACTTTCTATGGTTTTTGTGCTCTTTGAAGCTACCACAAGGAAAAAACTTAACACTGCTTAGTAATTTCCAAAGGAACCAGTGGCTGGCTTTAAACTATGCGAAACATGTGCGAAATCACTGAACTAGTCATTAATGTACCTTTCGATGTGTACACAATGGTACAACAGTTGCCACTTCAATTAGACGTGGGTTAAATGTCATCAACATCAAGAAAATCATGTTATATAAATCTCCATATTTGGGTGGTTTAGTCAAAAGGTTTGTGGTTGCATATCACATATCCAATGGTTAGTAATATTTGTATTGTATGTATGATGGTCAATGGTGTCTCTAATTTCTCACACGGCTGTGTGGATGTCTATTCAGGCTCAGTGTTAGCAGAAATTAAGCTATGTCTGCTTTGATCATTGCTATAGTATTCGAAAAACTTAATTAAGGTCATACCCCGAATACGACCCAATCTCATTATACCTATCATGGTCGTTGTAGGCTTTAATGTTAATGTCTTGCTTGATTGTTCGTAGCCGGACTTCATGCTCAGTATGTTTGTCTTTGGAATTTGTCTTATATCAAAACTCCAAACAATGCTAGGCAATACCTGTATTGATTTAATATTCACCAGAAATCTCAATGTATCGATCTTGCATGCTATTTGTATCCCACTTTTCATATTATAGAACTATCATTAATAAAATTATAAGAGAGTAATTTTTTGTTTATTCGGTTTCTTTTCTGGTCCTGGTGCTTTTAATACATTTCTATCTCTAATAAATAATGGGGATTTGAAGAACATCTTAGTGTTAAAAAATAACTATGAAATGCTTTGGAAAATAAAAATCCCATTAACTTTGACATAACCACATTAAAAACACGGTCGTGCCCTAGATACAGCCTTTTTTTCTATCCTTTTGATGTAAATATAAAATAAAATTTGTGTATGGAGCATTGTTCCAAAGTTATTTTATCGTGTACAATGGAGTCTTACTTATAAGAATATGAAGGGTAACGGAAAATTCTTCATGTAAGTGAATACTCTGTACAAGGGAAAAGGGGCAGGTTCTTTTCCAATAAAGAAAAATTTTTAGCAAATAAATGAATGTAATAATTATTCACTTTTACACCAAATACTTTTAAACCTTACAAAAAATAATTGAAAAATATTTCTTATACTTACTTATAAAGAACAGAACCTGAAATTCTCAAATAAAAAACAAGAAAATCACATGAAATGAGGTAACAATAAGGTAGGTATGTTAATCTAATTTTTTCCACAAGCTATGCTGTGGAAAACTTGTTCACAATTAACGAAAATGACGGAATCTTTCTTATTTACATCTTTAGAATAGAGGGAATGCACCACTAGCTCGAATGCAGCTACAGTTTAGGCAAATGTTGATTGTGCCACTGGCTCTTTGTCTTCTAAACATTGGGAATCAAAATCGTCTAAGATTCCTTCGGTTTTTTCCAGGGTGACTTCAACTATTATTTCCTGGCCATTTTGGGATGCGCAGACAGCCAGTTTTTTTGTTCGATTCTACAAAATGTTCAAAAGTTACTCTTACGGTCTGTGAAAATTGGATCACTCGGGAAGTACTGCCACGTCTATTTTAGTCTCAGTCGGGTTATTATCAACTTCTTTTAATTTTCTCTTCTAGAGAATGTTTCTTTTTTTTTTTCATTTTGTGATCATTTAAAAATAATATTAATTTTTAAAATAGGGTGGTTTGCACACGACAAAACGAATGTCAGTACTGAAAAAATTAATGGAGTGGAAGAACCTCTTGAACTGAAGGAGATTAGTTACTGACTCACAATAGACCTTAAATACCGGGAAACTCCGAAACGATTAACGAAAAACAACATGGAAGCGAACACCTCCTTAAGGTACCTGCAAGCAAGAAATATTTTGTTGAAAAGCTGAATAATATTTACTTTTGGAGATCGAATTTGACTTGGTATGAGTTAATGTTTCGTATAACTGAATATCGCATAATTGAATAATTAATTATATAGGGCTTAATGGAGTTTTGCCGTGGAATAAGAATTTCTTCTTATAAGTTAGTTTCGTATACGTGAGACTCCACTGTGTTATATATTTATATAATTTTATTTTTTATTTTTTACTCTTAAGGCTCTAAAGCTTATCTAACATTGCCTGTAATGTTATTCTAGAGAATTTCTTCTTATAAGTTAGCTTCGTATACATGAGACTCCACTGTATTATATATTTATATAATTTTTTTTTTACTCTTAAGGCTCTAAAGCTTAACTAACATTGCCTGTAATGTTATTCTAAAGAGAGGTGTCCCGGAATAAATAAATAATTTATTATTATTATAGGCAGTTCTTTTATATCTTTTGTTTGTTTCATCCTTTAACTAATATATTGTAATTTCCTTTGTTTAATAGTACCTGAATCGTCGCTGTATTTTGGAATCAGAATGTTATGGATTACCCAAGCCACGAGAAACTGATGATGTTATCAACAGGAGGAACAACCCCTGGAAACCTTTTAAAGATAAATGTGTATTAGAGTGCCCAACTGGATACTTGGAAGTTGTGGATACATCAAATAGTCAGGAAAGACTTAAATGTGAAGCTTGTAAAGGTAAGACTAGACCGTTACACTAATTAATGCTAATTATTTTTTCTCATTTCAGTAGTATTGATGTCCCATTTGATCTAATAGATGTTATAGTTAAAAAATTGTTCTTAATATACTGACAATATTTAGTGTATTTAATTTAATTACTTCTGAGGAAGTTTATATTTGTATAAAACTAAGCTCAAAATATTCTTTTATTTTTATTTATATTTATTTCTTTAGCCAAATAACACTATGCTTCTGTGCTTTTAAAGAAGTACTATTAAGAAATGAAACTTGTTGGGTTAAAGTCAAAAAGAATATTAGATATATTGTTAGGATATAAATGGTAAATTCCTCAACTGAAGCCTAGAGTCTTTAAAATAACGTAAAACAACCAGCCTGTCAATATTTCACCAATTCAGGCATCATCAGGACACAAGGGGGGGGGGGTAGGAAATCATATATATACAAAATCTTAGTATATAAACAGGTGGAACTCCAATGAGCAGTATCCACTGTAAATGCCTGTCCGGAACCTATATACCAAGATGCAAGAAAACCTCTAGTTAAAAATGTGACCACATAACAATGCGAGATAGGGAGGAATAAGTAATAACACAAACATATATTATATTACAATTGTTTTTATTAATTAATTAATTAAATACTTTAAGTAGCTAACAATGCAAAATTAAAAAAGAAGTCTACCTACACAACCTAATTTCTGTTCATCCTTCCATCCTGTCAAACATTTTTAGCTGTTCATACTCCTCACCCCCTAACTCCTCTTGAACAGGAGCACTGTTTGTACAATTGTCAAAGACAAGTAAGCAGTGGACATCTCATCCCGCAGCCTGTGGTGCAACAAAAAAATATGAAGTTGAGCAAGCTTTCAGGTGCAATAGGGGCTTTGGTCTCATTAGGAGTAAGATATCCCCATCTTCTCTTGTCCAACCCCAACGTTCAGGTTCGAGGGATTAATTTGAAACCACTGTTGGACTTGTAGAAAAAATCTGCATGATTGATGTAGCAGTATCTTTTGTAGGTGGCAATGAAGACAAGTGTACTTCCATTTTTGCTGAGTTTGATGAAGCACACGTACCTGTGAATGGAATAGAATATTTATGTATCAAACAACATGCTTTAAAGGATTGTAATTGAGTGAATTAAGGCAGTGTTTGGAACCGACTAGGATGGTTTGGTATTTTCACCATTCAGTTGCAACATACTGTGAGTTGCCCAGCAGTGGATAATATTTATGTCTTTCTGTAGCTTATAGCATAGCAGTTGTGTGGTAGGATAGATAAATCTATTGGTCATCTGCATATAATTTGTATTGAGAGTGGATAATAGGGTCAGATAAATTGTTGATGTATATTGAAAAATCAGGGCCAGAACTAGGATTTTTGCCCGGAGGGTTAAATTCCCAGCTAGCTAGTCCGACCCTCTGGATAGTCCAACCATCTCGTGGCCCACTGAGTACTCAATATCCTAGAAGCCCGGCCACCAAACTGGCGAGTTCATAATGAAAATTTCTCCGAAACCTTATTTCAATTGAAACCCTCTCTTATCCTTATAGATCAGCAAGAGTCCGTAAATTAGGATTACATAAAAAAAAAAAAAAAATAACTGAGTTTTACAAATTAAATTTTTTCGTTGTTTAAATGTTATGACATACATTCATATTTTTTTCAAGAAATATATATATGTAATCTACGTAAAATATAATATTGTTGTATATTGTATTTGTTTTATGTATCTAACTATGTAAAAAATCCATGGACCCTGGCATAAAGGAAGACCTAAAATGTGTTGGCGAGATGATATCAAACCACACGATGCCGGGACATCGCTTGGAGTGTGTAATTGGATGATCGCTGCACAGAATTGGAGCGCATGGTGTAGGCTGATTCAGGAGGCCTTGACTCTGCTATGAGTTGTTGCACCATTGATAGATAGATAGAATTATGTAAACTACTATTTAATAAATGATATTAACTTTTTATTTTGCATTGAAAATGTTCATTTTATTATAAATACAGTATATTTAATGGTGGGGAAAAAACCAAACAACTTTTTATATGTAGGTCATGCAATCATTTTTCCTGGCAATATAATACAATGCCATGAGAATCATCTAATTCTTGCTTTGCCCATCGTAGTTGTCACACTCTTCTTTGGGGATATCCTAAGTGTTGTCATCACTGCAAATCAACAGGCTGCAATGATGTCTTCTCCATGTCTAGCAAATCCTTCATGGCATATGCACATGTAGCTTTGTCCTGTATCACCAACATGAATGCATAGTTTATAATTTGATAGCTGACAACTATAGAAACTATTACGAGGGTGTGAGGTTTGCAATGAACATAACTTGTTGCATATCCACTCAAAAGTAATGGATGTAGTAGAAAGGCTTAAGCGATTGAGCATTATTGTGTCAAGATGTTTTGTAGTCTTCTCTGCTTTTTGTAAGTACAATTCCTGTTTGGCCATCATATCAAATTTATCACTGCCCTTTAAAATGTTTTTTGTGTGGACGATTAGAGGACAGTTTTCTGAATGGTTTTTTAAATACTTAGCAGTAAACCGTTGATCAATGTTGGAATTAGGATTTGCCTTCTTGAAAGCAAGAGAAATGCTATAAATTTTAAGATCTGAACTCAGTTACAACTCCGAGAATTTATACTGAGAATAGTGACTTTCTTTGGTCGGGAAGGAGTTGACATGAGTTTTTACGAGTTCTTTATCTTGCTCAGTGTATTTATACTTATATTGGTGTGCATGTATGTGTCTGCGCGTGCGTGTGTGTGAACAGCCTTGCTCAAAAATGAAAAGTTGTATGAAACTGAAATTACGTACTTGAGGTATATTCCTGGAGTGTTACAGCAACTTTTTCGCTGAAATTGTCCTACCAGTATTGCCATTTTATATCATCAATTTTTAACTTTTTTTTACAATTTTCTCAGAAATGGCTAACAATTTTGAACGATGAAACTTGCCTAATAACTTCTGCTTAAAGTCCTTTCATTTACAGAACAGATTAACAACCTAAACATTACCATTAGCATGGATAGTATTTATATCCTTCCAAGGTATGAGTGATTTACTACCTTCTCCGGGCCAAATATTACAGATTAAATGCAAGTGCCATTTTGTATCGCTCCTAGAAAATAAATTATTCTGCTGATTGACTTGCTGGTTTTTCCTCACCACTAGCCGTATTGTTTGTCTTTTTTATGAAAAAAACCAAAACTAAATATTTTTTTACTTACTGTCTTTCCCATGCCTCAAATTTTATTCTGATCTTATGTTTTTATAACTATATTATTCAAATCATAAGTTTTTATTTTGAGAGAATAAACATTGGTTGGAGCATTGTGTTTTTTTTTCTCCTTCCCACCAATAAGGAGTGCATCTTTTTTTTTCTACTATCTTGATGTTTAATTTTATCATGCACATTCTTGTAGTTTAACGTGATCCATACATCTTTATATTTTTAGTTGACTGAATTATAAAATTCAATGTTTAATTTAAGAGTTCAATTACCTGATGAAAGATAGTTTTGCCGACGAGATCTTCTCCAAGCTTGTCAACATTTCTTCTTGACCCAATAAGATCTGTTGGTCTACATTTTCTCGACCAATCAAGTTCTTCACTTGTTGGACCTTATCTTTATCCAAGATTTTTTATTTGTAATTATTTAGTTTGTTATTGTTTTCAAATTCTCTAAATAATAATAATAAGGCCTTACGAACCCAGAGATTTGATGCCAATAACACTAATAATCTGCCTACATATCTCCCTCTACTGTACTCCATCTAAAACGAATTCTGCTATAAGGCCAGAATCCTATCCAGAAACTTAATCATATCTGTTTTGTTTTTTTTTAACCTGAGGATGTTTACCCTTCAGTTTAGCGCTGATTAATCTTTCTGTGATTCTTTCTTATCCATCTGACAACTTTATGCCTCCACTTCAGTTACCTATCACCAGTTAGCTATCACTTCAATTATATTTACTGGGTGCAGGTCATGGCTATTCGCTGCTGTTTATCCATCTAAATTCTTCACTTGACTCATCCTTCTTCGGCAGCACAATACTGTATTTAAAAAAACCCAAAGGTGTTAATCTTACCTCAAAATCAGTGGCCACATTTGCCTCATTCTAAAGAATAGTAAGAAGTATAATTGCCTTGTAAAATTTTTCTTTCTGGTTTCAGAGTTGTGGGCACGAACTGAGTGATTTTGCAACAAAAAAATAACTAGTATTTATTTATTCTCATATTTCAATTCTTTTGGATTCATAGAGCCCAGATCAGATACTTAAATGTGAAACATATTCCTTCTGATTACTATTTCTCTAAAATCGTCACCTTTTTGCTGCTAGCCATATATTTAGTTTCATTCGTATTTATTTTAACACCTAATTCTTTGCCCAGGATCCATCAGCATCGTAGTATTTAATATTATATTTTCAACTTTTTCGCTAAACAAGATCAAATGTTTATTTACTTTACTTATAATTAAGCTGTAAATATGTATAACCAGCTATTAGTTTCTTCAAAATAGATTTTTTTCTGTGTATTAATTTTTATTTTTTTTGCCCAACTAGGTTAATATTATTTATGTTTTTCAGTTTTGGAAATTGCTAGAATTGACTTTGTTTATTATTACTTTTATGATACATTTATATCATATTAGGCACTTGTTATTTAGTTTAGATCTAAGTGTTAGGTTTTTTTTTTTTTTTAGAGAGGTGTGCAATGGTAGCTTTATTGTTACTTTTGAGGATTTTTATTTATATATTGTATTGAACTGAAATAGGCTTGATTTTTTATCTCTTACTCTATCCAAATTAGAAAGTTTTAAATTAATGAAACCTAAATTTCCCTTAATCCATTGTTAGAACTCTGACTGTATTTTTGCTTCTTTGGTGTTTATTCCAAAAACTATTAAATTCTTATTTTGAGCTACTAAGTACTATTTCAATACTACTTACATACATTTCTACAAATTCCAAATAGTCTTCTCATCATGCACTTTTGAATTTAAAAGTATTTTATCTGTTATAGATATTACCTTTCTACTTTTTACAGTTGACTGATGGGTGATACTTCAGTCTCCCTATTTTGACAACCTGGAAATGACTCATCAAGTTATTCCTAAGTTCTGGCTGGGCTGCTTTTGACAATCTTACAATAATTTAGCTGCTCATGGTTCAATAAATATTGTCTATTTCTTGGCATTCCATGGGGGAGAAAAAGTGGTTAGTATAAGAACACACTTGACTAAGCTTGCTGTGATTATCGGCTTAAATGTTTGTTATTTTATTTTGTTAATTTTTTTCTTTTATTTATTTATTATTATTATTTAAATTTATTATTATTTTTTAAATGGCTATAACTGTGGGGTTTTTCGTTGATGATTTTTTGCATCTTAATTTATTCAATAACCATCTAGTACTCATATTTTAATGGACCTTTCCCTGTATCATTTGATATTTACCAGAGATTTTCATTGAGTAGGGTGAAAGATAGTCATTGTTTTTACTTTATGGGTTCAAATTTAGGATTCATGAATGTTATTATTTTATTTTTCAATTTTTTTTAATGTTTTATTAATTTTACCATGTATGTGAGTGTTGTTGGATAAAAAACAATCAAACTTATTACTCTTAAAATAGCCAAAACAGTCTTAATTGTTTATTGAATGGAACCATGGGTGAAATAACCTTCAAAGCAGCTGTGCTAAATTTAATTTCCCTTTCCAGATATGACGTTCTTTGATGTAGGTGCGAATTTTTAGCAGAATTTATTATATTTCATTATAACTATTTTAATCAATACTTTATTGCCTTTAAATTGAACTCAAGATTTTTTAATTTGCCCAATATCAGTAATGATAAGCATTGGATTATGGCTTCACAGTACCCTGTAATATACCTGTTGTGAATGAAATAGGTGCTATTTTCAAAGTAATTTTTTGTCTATAAAAAAAAAAAAATTGAATTATAATTTATGTTTATAATTAACAATCACACTAAATTTTTAAGGTAATGCTACATTATTTGATTTTTATTATTGCTATCATAAATTCTATGCTCAATTGGCTAATTTTTTTTTTTTTTAAGGTTAACCAATGAACTATTAACTATGAAAAATTCTAATATTGTGTAATAGATAACTAAAAATTCTAAAATTCTATCTTTAAAAATTCCCTAATATCGTTTTCTTTCACAATACCTATCTCTGTAAATGTTTGTTTTAAAGTACTCTTTTTCCTATCGCTGTTATCAATTTTATATCTGCAATATTCACATTTCCACTTAAATTAAATTCCAATCAGCAGCAAACTTCGAAGTTCATACATGTCTTGCCTTTGAAATTATTCTATAAAAATATTTAAATTTTTGTTATTTAGGGAATACTGATTCATGGCCAACAGTTTTATATTGGGAGGTAATGTAGTCAGCCTTGATTCTAAATTACCAGACTTTTCCTCTGAACCATTGATAGGTGAGATCTCCTCTTTATCAAGATTCAGTATGGTCTCCTGAACCCAGATTTGTCCTAGATTAACAGAGCAGAAAATTGATTCAACTTATTTATAGCTGAACTATGAAGATTGGCCCATGAGTTGGGAATCCAGTGTCTTATTCACTAGACCATCTCATTCTATCCATTTGGTTCATATAATTAATATATATATAGTATGCTAGATTTCAGTTCAAACATTTATTTGTGGAACATTGTTCTGTTGTTATTATTTATTTTAATTTGTTTTTGATGATTGTTCTGGCATGATCTTATAACAAACTGAAGTGCATAGTAAATTTTTTTTTAATTTCTAAATTTTCAATGCTTTATTGAATTACTATTTTGTTTTATTTTTTAAAATAATTTTCTTGTGCCATGACTTTTCATTTTTTTATATATGGCTTAATGAAAGTGACTTACGCATTTGTAAAAATATTTTCTTATAATTTACATCTTATCTTAACTGTCGGATTTTATATTTATGATATTGAAATGAAAATATTATCTTTACTTAAATTAATACTGCTGTAACTTCTTCGGATGAAACAGGTTAATACATTATTTTTCACTTCCTCCAATTGGTTTTAATATTCATTTTAACTATCATTTTTATCACGAGTACTAGGAAACAATTATGGCATATTAATAAATCTAGTGGTATTTAAATTACAAGGATTACTATATAAGATAATTTTATAAGATTATTATACAGTGTTTTGTTGTTTGAGTGGAACAAAACAATGAAACCTGGCTATAGCTTTGGGGTTTTTCGTTGATGATTTTTTTCTTCTTAATTTATTCAATAACCATCTAGCACTCATATTTTGATAGACCTTTCCCAGTATCATTTGGTATCTTTATTATCAGTGATTTTTATTGAATGAGGTGAAAGATAGTTGGTTTTATTGTTTTTTTATTTATTATTGGTTTTCCTTTTTAGGTAAAAGTTTAGGATTCATTGATGTTATTGTTTTATTTTTCCATTTATTTTTATTAATTTTACATGTATGTGAGTGTTGTTGGATAAAAACAACCAAACTTATTACTCTTAAAATAGCCAAAACAGTCTTAATTGTTTATTGAATGAAACCATGGGTAAAATAACCTTCTAAGCAGCTGTGCTAAATTTAATTTCCCTTTCCAGATATGACGGTCTTTGGTATGTAGGTGCCGAATTTATTATATTTCATCATAACTTGTTTTAATCAACATTCAAGAAGAACTCAAGATTTTTTCATTTGTCCAATATCAGTAATGATAAGCATTGGATTATGACATGATTCTACTGTGACATACCTGTTGTGAATGAAATAGGAGTTATTTCTGTTGTGGTGAACATTTACTGCATTGCTATGCTGAGGCCCTCCTCTGGGCCTATATTCTTGTACATCAGATTTTTTTTTTGTCTATTGTAAAATTTTGTAATTTGCAGTTGCTTCATTTTTTAAGATACTTACATAATTGGCAATACAAAATGCAATCTTATTATTAGGTTGTTACAAAAGTCCTTGTGCGTTAGTATAGGTTTGTTTCAGATTACATATTTTAAACATTATTGAATACTACTCTTCAAAGTAAAGTCTATTTATTGTCTTCAACTACTGTCACCATCTTTCTGCCAGTAATTGGATTTAATGCCGGCACCACTCCTTTAGTTTTGAAGCAAAGAACTCTTCACATCCAATTTTTACATCCTCATAATTATTAAAGATCCGACCTTTTAATAAATGAGCCATTGATCTAAACAAACCATAATCGGCAATATCGGCATAATAATAGGGCAATATCTAAGCTATATGCAGGATGAGGCAAAACGTTTACTCCTTGCAGTTCCGATAATTTTTCCTTTGTTCAAAGGAGAATGATGTGCAGGGGCATTGTCGTGTTGCAAAATGGCTTGGTTCCTGTTGACCAAAGCGGTGTACTTTGCATTCAAAACTGCATAAACTTTGTCTAGCTATTCACAGTAAAGGTTTGAGTCCACTGCCCGACCAAACTCAAAAATGCAACAAACTCAAAATGCAAAACGCCTCGGAAGTTCTACCAAACACAAAGCATCACTTTTTTCCCAGACCGATTTTGGCGAACCTCCGGTTGTGCAGCTTCACCTAGCCGTACCCACTGCTTATCTTTGCTAGGTTTTTTTTTAAATATCCACTTTTTGTCACTTTTGACAATTTTTTTCCAGAACCTGTCATCTTTCGGATTTTGAAGCAAAATTTTGCACGTATCAACTCTCTACTGGGCTTGGGCCTCTGTCAATTCATGTGGGTCAGACCTTGGTCTTCAATTCCGTATGCCCAGGTTTTTAAGATGACGAGCCACTGTGGCATTAAAAGCCCCTACTACGGCCGATAAATCACGAGTAGATGCATGTGGGTCCTGGTTCACACATTCAAAAAGAACGTCATCATCAACATCCGATGGGCGACCTGATCTTGATTCATCTGCAAGGCTCATATTCCCATTATTGAAACGCCTGAACCATAGTGCGGCAGTATTTCGATTGATGGTTGACTCTCTTTATATGGTTCAAATTTCTTCGGCGGCTGCCTTTGCTCTTTTACCTTTTTTCCAGTAATGTCTCAGAAGACCGCGAATCAATTTTTTCTTCTGACATTACACGTGCATTATAAAAATGTAAATGACCTCATAAAGCCAACTCAAGTCATAAGGAATTAAAGGATTAGTCAAAGTAAACATTGGCATAAATAGTAGGATCTCAAACATTCTTATAGGATTAATTTTGAGACTTGTGCTCATGCACAAGGACTTTGTAAAAGCTGAGCCTGGATCCAGGAAAAAATAATACAGTGGACTCCCCCTCCCTCCCTTCCCATTCAATATTTCTTGTGTTTCATTTTTCCAATAATATTAATATATGGACTAAGTTATTATGAAAATTAAATTTACTTCTATATTATAATAAAAGAAGTTTATTATTTTACATAAAATATAATACATTTTTTTTTCTAAATTACTTAATAATGATAGTATAATTTAATAATAATTACTTTAGTAGAGTGTTCATAATAGCATTTTTTTTTTTTTTTTTTAAACCCAGCATCTATGCACCACACCCTATTAAGGCCTATTGTGCGCTGGCCTAAACCATTTAAAACAGGCCAGTAGCCTTTGTAAACCTGAGTAGACTCATCGGGTCCATCATCTCGCAGAGCTTAAGGTCATTGAAGCCGTTTCGTCTTCCATCCCACATAGTCTATATGTCAGTGACTCAGTTAGCCCCATGTTGTGGAGGTGCTTATTCAGTTGACAGTGTCCTGTATATAGTCCCGTCACCCTCCTAAGGTTACTCCTATCCGTAAACAGAAGTATCTCACTTATTTTGGGGCAGAGTTCATCTAAAAACAGTTTGGAATGTATCTGTTTCCTATTTGTTGTGCTTAACTTTATTGCCTACAGCCACCCTGATACGCCTTTTGGCATATAGCTAAGGCTTATGCCACGTATGGGCTCTGGTGCACAAGGCTTCACCTCAGAGCCTCTCCTTGCAAGGTAATCAGCCTTTTCATTCCCCAAAATTCCCGAGTGTCCAGGAACCCATTCAACCCTTACTCTGTTGGTTTCAGACAATTTGTTAAGATTAACTTTGCATTCTTCCACCAACTTTGACCGGGTCGCATAATCACTTATAGCCCTGATAGCAGCTTGGCTATCTGTGTGGACTCTAATTAGTCTGTTTTTAATGCCCTCCTCAATAAGGGACTGGGCACAGACATTAATTGTTAATATCTCTGCCTGGAAGACAGAGGTATGCCTACCTAAGGATATGAACATTCCCTTTCTAGGCTTATCCATCCTCCAGATACCCGCCCCTGAACCTTGTACCATCAGGGATCCGTCTGTATAACAGTTAACTCCGCTGCCTGGTACATGGGAGCTAGTTTTGCTGATCTTAGTACTATAGTGTCCCTCCCTATAGCTTTGTACTTGTATGTCAGAGTGCATTGCCAACACCTCATCCTGATCAATCCTGTTAAACAGAGTCCCATGGCCCCGGTAGGCCAGGGATTTGGATCTTATCCTTAATTTCTTAAAACTATACGCAGTGCTAAGTGCCTGCACCTCAATTTCCAGGTGCAATGGTGTTAGGTTCAAAAGGACCTCCATTGCAGCAGTGGGAGTAGTGCTCATGGCGCCAGTCGTCATAAGACACGCCAGCCTTTGTAGTCTGCCCGGTATGGCTCAAGGCCTACTAGCTTTAATCCTATGCAACCACACACTTGCAGCATATAGTAAAATAGGTCTGATGGCCGCCTTATATAGCCATAAGGCCATTTTGGGTTTCAGACCCCACGATTTGCCCACAGCTCCCTTACATGCCCATAGGCAGCGCAGTGCCTTCGTGCTAACCTTACTAATATGACTAAGCCATTTTAGCTTACTATCAAGGGTAATTCCTAGATATTTAACTTCACTGCAGATCTTTATCAGAGTGCCATCAAGACGTGGCGGTCTGATTATCACATTCCTTCAGTTAGTGAAGATACAAAGGTTAACCTTCTGGGGGTTGATGCCAAGACCTTATCTTTACACCATTCTTTCAGAATGTCCCTTACTATAATGAGCAATCCGGAGATAGTCTCCGGAAATTTGCCCCCTATCAAAACAGCGATATCGTCTGCATATCCCTGCGTATAAAATCCTGCAGAGCTTAGTTTGGTCAACAGAGTGTCCTCAACCAAACACCACAGGAGTGGGGACAGTACTCCTCCCTGTGTACAGCCCCCCATGTGTCTAATCCATAGCTTCGCATGTCCTAATTCAGATTTGAGTAGCCTTCCCTTCAGAAATGAGTTAATCCATTCAGAAGCTAATGTTCCTACCTCTTTCCTCTCTAAGGCTTTTGTCATAGTATCATAAGGAGTGCGATCAAAGGCTCCCTCAATATCCACAAAGATGCCTGCCATAATTTCTTTTTCGGTTAGACTTTTCTCTATTTTGGATACCAAATGATGTAGTGCGGTCTCACATGATTTGCCAGCCTGATAAGCAAATTTTCCACTATATAGTGGCTTTTCAACTAAAACCGTGTCTCTAATATGTCTGTCAATAATCTTTTCAAGAGCCTTCATCAAGAAGGATGTCAGACAGATAGGTCTATATGCTTTGGGATTGTCTTAAGACTCCTTCCCAGGCTTTGGAATATAACAAACCTTTGCCAACCTCCAATTATTGGGAATGTGTGCAAGTGCTAAGCTATATAATTCCATTATGTAGGGTTTTAGTACACGTAGACCTTTTTGAAGTAAGGCAGGGAAAATCCCATCGATACACACAGATTTAAAAAGTGCAAAAGTATTAATTGTCCATTCCACCCTCATAGAATTAATTATTCTGTTGGCTTCAGTCCACTTAGTCCTGTCACCAAAATATTCATCTACAGTGGGATTAATTAGGTTCTCATCCAGCAGCTCACAGTCAGGAAAGTGCGAACAGACCAGAGCTTCCAGGGTCTCTTTGTCAGTAATAGTGAAGCCCCCTTCAACCCTGGTCGTCCCCACTACTCTCCCATCAGTCTGCTTAGACAGAATTCTATTAACCCTGAACGTGGGTGCTGTATTATTTATGTTGTTACAGAAACTTCTACACGCTCCCCTTTTAGCCCTGGGAACAGTCTTGTTATAGTCAATGAGTGCTTGTTTGTAAGCGTCCCATCTGCCTGATTTTTTGGCAGCATTAAAGAGTCTTCAGGTAAGAGCTCTTAGCTTGACGAGCTCATCATCCCACCAGGATGTATTCCTGTTGGACTTAACCCTACGCACACTATTGTTATCGGTGTAGGATCTCATTATTGCCTCAGTTAACGATGAATTGAGACATTCTAAGTGCCAAGAATTCCTAACAATCTTAGGGCAGCACTTAACCTCTTCCTCGAGCTGTGTATAAAATGTATCCCAGCTAGTGCACCTTGGATCTCTATACACAGTCTCCTTCATGCTATTAGCAGATTAATCAAATCTGATATAGCGGTGATCTGAGCATGTCTCTTCCCTTGAAACGTGCCAGCCCTTGATCCTAGATTTCACGCATCGCATACTTAAGGTTATATCAATGATCTCAGCTCTCACTCTGTTAACAAAGGTGGCCTCATTGCCCCTATTTAAGATTTCGAGGTCATTGCTAAAAATATATTCTAAAAGATACTCGCCTCTCTGGTTGATGTTTGAGCTCCCCCAGAGGCTGTGGTGTGCATTGGCATCTAAAGATGCTATGCACGGTCCTTTTCCTAACCCCTCTATCAGTTTCTTAAGAGCTGGAGTGGGGATTGCTTCTTCATACGGGAGGTACACTGACACCAGCGTAATCTTCTCCCCTTGATTACCATCAGAGAGGGACCATTGCATTGCTGTCAGATCCCTACAACAGTGATGCCACAAGGGTAACAGTTTTAGTCTGTTCCTGAACAGGATGCAGGTCCTGGGCCGTGTTGGCACAGCTATAATACTGTATCCTGGTATGCCCAGTCCCTTTATCCTGTCCTTAAATAAGTGAGGTTCTTGTATTAGAATAATATCTATATCCTTACCTTTTACATACTGCTGCAGAACTCCACAGGCCGCAATGCAGTGATGCAGGTTGATCTGCAACAGCTTGATATCCATGGTTATTGTGAGCCTGCTCCCGCAGGAACGACCCCCGGCCGTGGACAGGGGGGTCCTCTCTCAGTACCTCCAGGGGTGTGCCCAAGTAGAGAGAGTCCCCCGGCCCCAGCCACAGAGCGCCACTCCGCAGCCGGTTCAACTTCTACTTCCATGCCACCTGGTACAGAGGTTATGGTCCCCTCCTTCTCTCCTTCTTGGGGGACATTCCGTTCAGCAACCACCTTAGTCCTCCCCACATCTGACTTCGGTGGTTTCTTCTTTTCAAATACCTTAAGGAAGGAGTACCTTGGTGATGCCATAAGTTACCATCATGTTCCTCCCCTCCAGATATTTGACGCTGGGTTCCGGGATTCGAAGAATCCCATAGAAGCCAGTTGGCTCATCTTTAGTGCCCATCAGTGTCCAACTGTCCACATCTGGGGCCTTACCATTTTGGATCCTGATTCTCCTCAAAAACAGGTCCTCTGGAATCCGCTCTCCAGGGAAGAATCCACCTACCATGACAGCCTTTTTGAGCTCATTTGTAATACCAGTGTGGAGTTTTAGGCCCCCACTGATGGTAAATTTGCTCACTATACTGGTGACCTAGTTCTTGGCATCCTCACAGACGATAATACAGCCCTCGAGGTGGTGACTAAAGCCACTGAACCCCGGGTTCAATCCACCTTCCTCCAGCTGATCTACAGAGCTGATCACCTGGGTCTTAAGCTCCTCACTCTGTCCCTTTGACAGCTGAACAGACGGATATTCACAGGGGGTAATCGCCATCTTGCTGTCTCCGGTCGCAAGGGCATAGGAGATCATTTTCTTTCCACTCTTGGGTCTCTTCGCCACAGGTGCTGAGGTCCTAGGAGAGGATCTGGTCCGCTTAGTAACAGGTCCTTGACCCAGGGGGCTATGGTCCCCTACAACCGAGGTTTGGAGGTTTCAGCCACTTCCGAAGATGCGCTGTCGTCTCTACCAGTACCCTTTTCACCAGACCCATCAGATATAACTGAGAGTCTGGTTATATCATCCAGGAGTGTCGCAAGCGAACTTCTGGATGTCTCCTCAGCTGGGTCCAAAGGTGGCCCCACTGAGCTCTCTCCCTGCGCCTCTACCATTACCGTCATACTATCCAGGAGTAGTTCCGTGTCCGAGTCAGTGTCGTTTGCCAGTATTGTTTGTCCGTTTTTTTCTTTGTTTGGGTTCATTTTTGTTCCCACAAGTATGGGAGTGGAAAAAAAGTCACTGCAGGTACTACCCCCTCTCCCTGCAGTAGGCAGTTATTTAAAATGGGGTGCGTCTGGTGTCCCAAGTGGGTCGAATTTATGTGTGTAATTTTATACACCTCCCCCCCCCCATCATTCAGCCTATGGCTCGAGCTCCCTCCACCTCGGCTTGGGTGTCTAGGAGAATCAACACTCCTACCATTGTTGACAGAAGTGAAGATCCCTGCCTCTGTCGTTCGCGAGTCCCATCGGACTCCCCGGGGGGCACCATGTGGAGGTGACAGTAGGCGTTGATAGGGATAAGGAGGACTGGAAAGTCACAAGCAGTGAGTAGGGCGCTATCACCTGATCGTTCCACAAAGAGTTGGGGAGATTCCCGCACCCATCTCCCTCTCTAGCCCTCCCGTTGTCCTACCCATTCTGCCCCCCTCATAATAGCATTAATAGAGCTTGAACTATTTTTTATTTGCAACAACAATTATTCTCAAAAACTCTTCTTACTTTCTTTTCTGCGAAAGTTTGAATAATCGGATCAATATTCAATGTTCTTGCTAACTTAGATTCAATAGACAACACTTTCTTTTCTGTTATACTTTTCTGTAATTTTTTTTTTTTAAATCCTCCAAAACGTTTTTAAGTCGACCTATGATAGCCCAAAGACCGAATAATAAAGGATGATAGGAAATTTAAAAAAAAAATGTGTAAAAATAAAAAGAATCTTGAATAATGGCTAATAAGGATATATTTCAGTGGGCACGGCAGCCAGTTTTGGCTCCTGATTCCCTGGGCCCACTACACGCTCACACCATTCAGTTGCTAAAAGGTTAATGTTTACATTGAATGGCCTATGCGCAGTATATATAATTGAAATGATAGCATCACGGGAACTGAAATGGGCATATACAATTTTGGTCTGAATAACGAAAGATCACTAATAAAAAGTAATCAGGACGGGTTATCAACTATGATGTACATAAATGGGAAGATTGTTTTGTGGTCTGACCATGTAGATTTTGGTTTAGATGGATTTGTGTGGCAGTGATTGTTGGCCTAACCTTCGGATTTTTTAGGCCTTATAATAATAATAATTGTTATTATTATTACTGCTTATAAATATATTTGTTGTTATTATTTATTGGCATGCATTATTCTGCTAATTTGTTACTGATTGAATTTTCTGGGACTAAAACTAGGAGCATCTCTGTTGACATCCGCATGATGGTATAGAAGGATCAATCTAATTAGGGATTGATAAATTATTTGCCTCTTCTATAAATTTGTTTTATTGAAAACTAGTTTCGAATGTTATACATTCATCTTCTGTTTTAAAAACACAAAAAATTAAAAAATAAGAATAATTTAAATTCAAAATAATTTAAAAATTGCTTATTTATGAATTGTTTGTGTATTTTTAGAACTGAAGATGAATGTATAACATTCGAAACTAGTTTTCAATAAAACGAATTTATAGAAGTGGCAAATAATTTATCAATCCCTAATTAGGACCATCTCTATGAAAATTTTATGTCCATGTGCTAATTTTCTTACAATATTATCTTGAAATTTATTATGGACTGCTAGTAATTTGTTAATATTAAGTATCATTCCTTGTAGACACAATTTTGAAATTTTCGTACAAGACACATAGTTCAAGAAACAAAAGTGTATTATATGCATTTTAAAAATATAAATCCCTAAATACTTCGCTTTTGAGATCTATTATAAAGTTGTTTGTAAGCTTAACTTGAATTTTTGAAATTTTTATTTTCCTAAAAGCCATGAGAGATCTGTGCCAATTCATGATTCAGAAAAGTGACTAAAACTTCTTATGGCAAATATCATTAAATGATCTTTTGTGAAGTATCTTCTTAAGTTGGTCTAAACTCACTGAATGGAATTGGTGGTTATAATTAAGCATTAGTTTCAATATGAACTAATAATAGATATTGTTATAAAGTTGTTAATATGATGGGCTTTGATTACTAAACGCCATACATTTTATGAAAAACAAAATGTCAGTTTGTATGCCATAAATTGTTGGGTGAATTGTATTTATGCATTGACATGAAACCAGGACCATTGTTAAAAACCAAAGACCCCAGTGACAAATTTTCTCGGGCCCCCATCAAATATTAAATTCATTACTGAAACCCATCCTTGCTCCTTGCCCTTTATAATGCATGCTACAAAAGGATTATATGAAGATATTACACAATTATTATGTAATGTTATTGTATATAGTAAATTCAGAAGGTAAACAATAAAACCTGGTCGCCAGGCCAGGTCCCCTATGGGGCCCGAGTCCCAGCTGCTCCCCATCCTCTTGTCGGGCCTGCATGAAACTCTTGATACAGATTTTAAGCTGTTGTCTTGTTTATCTAAAGTCTTCTCATGTTAGCTGGTTTTCGGGCATGAGTTTTTGGAACATTATTGGATTCCATATACATTTTTGATTGGGGAAGAAGTGTTTGTGATCTTATATAATCTTAATCTTCATCTTTAATATATGTTACCAATTACATGAACTACAAAAACTGTCTAGTAAATTACTTCATCAGGGTGTCCAGCAGCCTTGAATTCCTTGAAGACCAGAAATTCTGCTTGAATTTTTTTGCATTGGTAAAAAATTGAGAATTATGCTTGAAAACAGCCAGTTATTGGGAATTTTTAGTCTAATAATTCCATTTTATCAGTACTAAGCAACAAGTGTATAAAATATTGAGAAGGTTGATGTAGATCTCCCTCTTATCATCTCAAATTTCATGAAAGCTAGAAAAATTCTCTTTCCACTAACTTTGTTCATCAGTTTTTCTCTCTTCAATTTTCTCTCAAACATGTTCTCATTCTGTGATCTGTCACACCTTACCTTGCGTGTCACTAAGTGAACTAGGGATGTTGTGGAACGCTAAAATAATGTACCTATTTGTATAGTAAGTTCGCCGGTTCGCCCTTGAGGCAGAGACAAGTGACAAGGATAAGGGGTTGCCAGGATTAATTTTATTACTATAATTATGATTATTTTGTTATATATAAATTATTTTGTTTTGTTATGTAAATTAAGTTTATGAATAAAATTATGGTGAAATTTATTCCAATACGTGAATTTTATTATTTACAATTGAAATTGTTTTTACTGTATTTTCTTGTTGTTTTAATTTTCGGCGATGCATTGAGTCCTCAGTGTAAAAAGTTAAGTAACAATTTTTTATTATCAAACTTGAATTTAACCTTTATGATTTTTCAGATTCATTCTCTAGTCCGAATTGCACTATTTTTATAAGCTGACCAAATACAACATAGTATGGTTCCAATTTTGTTTTAAATTTAATCCAGTAAATTGACAAAAAGCGCCTTGAATCTTACAGTTCACAGCCTTGAAATATTTGAATTATGCTTGTATTTTTTCAAGCAGGAGATCCTGTTAATATTCGCATCCAAGAAAATGAATTGAAATTAAGTTTTAGCTCTGAAGTTGGTGAATTATTTATAGGTTTGTTATCAACTTCTGCTTGAAAGACTTCAGTATTTTGATCTTTCAGAAATGGCCTAATTATTACATTAATTGTCTATATATTTGAAATTTTACTCCCTATTTGTATTGGTTCAAATTCAAATAAACCCTTACCTTAATGCTTTATTTATTATATAATATTAATTAACATAAACTGATTAGATAATTTGTATGAATTTATATTTTGTCTGTACCTATTAATGTTTATATTATGTTTTTTTAGAAAGCAGGATTGTGTTTTTTTTTTTTCTTGGCACTAAGCACCTATATTCAGGTCTATTGTTCACCATTTTCTTGGCTGTTATTTAAAACATGAGTTTTGTAGATTTTGCGGATCTCAAAACGCTTGTTGGATTAATAAGCTCACTCTGCTTTGGATCCGTTATTCTGTCCAGTTCGCACACCGAGAACTTCAGTCTTGAAAACCTGTTATACAAGCAGATGATATGATAAGCTGTTTCATCCTCAGAGTGATAGAATTTACTTATAGGTGATCCTACCAACTTGAGTTTGAACATGTGACTAGTTTACAGTGACCGGTGTAAATCGCTGTTATTTTCCTTAGTGATTCCCTGTCCAATTTCAGCAGTTGTTTCCTTCGACTTGCACAGGGACTGTTAAGAAATATTTAGGATTTTCATGTAATTAAAAATTCCAAATATGTACATATGCATGTATAGAGATATGTCTGTGGCTGAATCACCATTTAGTTTTGAAACAACATCCTATATTTTGTCAAAGTTTTTTGTTTAGTACCTATTCAGTAGCCTCCAATCAAATTCCGCATGTCGTGATAACTGGCTGAGGAGCTATGGTCAGTTCAGGATAATTTTCCTTGAAAATGTACACTCTGTTTTGAGCTTTTAAAAAAAGTCTGTTTATCAGATGAAATAAACAAATCTACATCCAGGAATTCAGACCGAACAACTTTAGAAACACAATGGAACGTGTGTACTTGTGTCATGAAGCTTTTTAGGTTAAAATACTTTTATGGACTTTCCTGCTTTAATCATATACGGAGCGCCGCCTGACACAAACAAGAACCCTTTTTCAAGTAGCACACATTTTGGATCAAGAAGATTCATGGAGTCGTTAAAAAATCGCATGATTGCATATTTCCAACTATTGAAAATTTAGGAGAAGTGGCTTTGAAGAGGAATCTGGGCAGAGTGTACCAACTATGATATTTGCAATATACCGGCCTTCAACATGAGTTGACTTGTCTAACGAAACCCAATTAGGTCCCTAGAACTTTTTCGAGGGTTTCCAGGTATACATCTTGCTGTTCGTTTTTTCTTAAGGTGGTTTGGTCAGGCATTTGTTTCCCCATTATATATTTTCCAAAAAGCCTTAGAAATAGGGGTTGTTTATTTTGCTCAAAGGGATATAGGTTCTTACAAATGCACTACCCTAATCTATGCAAAAGATGGACTTACTGTCTTTACTTTTTTTAGGCGTAATGAAACTTTCCTGCGGTCTTGATTGTTTTTCTTTGTTTAATTTGTGTGGCTGTACCCATATGCTAAGTAACTTGAAAACATTGCATTGTAGAAACAGAGTTGTTACAGCAAGGATAATATAAAATATCTCCATCTCTCCTAAATGTTTCATTCAGGAAATCACAAAGATATTTCGCTACCCGATCTTTAGCTTTTTTCCCAACATTACTCCTTAAGAAAAGAAAAAGGAAAATCATGCTACTGGGATATATTTTATATATATTTTAAAGGGATATATTTGAATTTTGTCCAACTCACAGATTGACACTAAAATATAAACTACATCGCTCTGAGTAAAAATTAATAGGGAATAGCTGAATAACTGAATAATAGCAGAAAGAAAAGTACCACCAATTCTAGTGAAATCTGTTAATCGCCTTTGAATGTTAACTGATATTGTAGACTTTTTTTTTCTCGTACCTATCGTTATTCATGTCTTGATGTAAGTAAAAATAACAAATATGGAGCAAAATATGTAAAAAGACATGTAATATGTAAATTAAGTGAAATATGTTAACATATGTAAATTTAAATTGATTCCAAATGTGCCAAAACATAAAAAATGAATTGATACCTGGCTATTTTTTGGTAAAAATAATAATAATATCTATGGTCAGTTCAGTATAATTTTTCTTGAAAATTTACACTCTGTTTTGAGCTTTTAAAAAAGTCTGTTTATCAGATGAAATAAACAAATCTACGTCCAGAAATTCAGACCGAACAACTAATTGTGTTTGTGTCTTTTGAAGTTCAATGAGATCTTCGCTGCTTCGATTACCCTATTAAACTTCGAACTAGAAAGGGGTCATGGTCCTCAACTTTTTGGATGAGTTGTTGTTAAAGGGTTAGAATTTCTTGTGTTAAAATATACTCTTATACGTACATTCCTGAATTCGCAAATAGTCAAATACGAAATTCGCCTATATGTAATTCTTCTGCATTTTTGTATTAGCAAATAATCAAAATTTGCTGATATCAAACCCGTGAATATTAAGGGATCACTGTATTATTCATTAAAATTATTATTTTTATACTTATCTGCTTTTTATGATAATAATAATTAGTTATTTTAATTAATAATGCTTATAACTATTGCTATATTCTGTTTGAAATTAAATTATAAAGAAAGGATTTGTTGAGCTGTAGAAGAATTTCAATTTTATTAATTAAGTAAGTTATTATATGTGATAAAGAGAATTTGTGTTGACCTACATCTATTTCAGTTATCATTTACCATATTTTTCGAAGATGATAACTCTTGAACTGTTATCATCAGAAGTATTGTTTTTACCCATCTGTCTCATTCTTATCTAACATTGTAAATTTTATTTAATATTTATGGGCTAATTTATAGTATTCATGACAGTAACATTGTATTTTGTATGATTTATAATTGTTTCATTTTTCATATAATATTTCTTAATCAATGTTTGAACTATCATATTTTTTTCAGGTATATGTAAAAAGGAATGCCCTGGAGCCAATGTTGATAGTATAGCAGCTGCCCAAGAATTAAGAGGGTGTACAATTATTAGAGGTGCTCTAGAAATTCAAATTAGAGGTGGTGGTATGTATATTTATTTTCATTCTTGGTGGTATGGTATTACAGACACAGATTTATGTATTAAATTACCTGCTATAACTAAATTAATAGTGATGAAGATAGTGTTGACAATTCAAGGAGAAATTGGTTGAGGATGCGGTCCAAGAATAAACACACTGATAAGTAGAAACTTATTTTTTAATATGTGCCAATGTTTCAGTTGCAGGCCTTCATCAGGGCTAAGCAAAACAAGATAACAACCATGCAGCTATAAAAATTTTTATCTATGAAAATAATTGTAATATTGTATTACATGTATAATGAAAATTTGTATTTAATCTTACAGTCAGTACTCGAGTTATAACAGAGTTTCGTTCATCGACCTCGGTTGTAAGTCGAAAAGGTCGTAGTCGGACAAAAAATTTAACACCAAAGTATTTTCATGAAAATATTTTATTTGTTTTCTAAATATATAGAGAAATAGTAGCATAATATATTTGAATATAAGATTTATTTTAAGGTATTTTCTTCTTCTTACAATGAGAGTATCCCACATGTGTCTCCGAAATTTTGATGAAACTTTTTTAAGTGAATCTAGGCCTTAAAATATATTAAATATTTTTTTTTATTGACTGTAAAAATATTAGGGGCCAACACTTCCCAGGGGCCCCGGAAAAAATTGGGAAGTTCGGAGCAAAAAATCGGCATACATAGAACTCACTTAATTTTGTTTCTCTGGTTCTAATGGAGGTAGAAGAATGAATTTAGTGTCCCTATTGCCAAGAGAAATAATAATAATTAAAAAAAATACACAAAAATATTCAAGTATCATGCTTGGTAAAAATATTAAAACCGCCCTCAAGATAGTGATTTTTTGGTGGGAAACATTAGTTTCCTCAGGAACTGAGATCAGATTTGTATTTCCCATCCCAAAACAAAACAGTTTATGTAAATTTTTTATTAAAATCAAAAAATAAATTTTTTTTGCTAATACGCAACCAACCAAAAAAACTCTTTGAGGTTTTGTCAAAATAGTTTTACATATTTTTCCTGCTTCACATGTACAGTGCAGGAGTTTGAAATTTTACAAAAATTTACACCATTATTAAAGGTATTTAAAAAAAAATTGAAAATTTTGTAAGATCAGTAAAAATACATTTATGGAAGCAAAAACCACAAAATTGGTTTTTCATTTTTAAAACGGTTTTTCATAATGAAATTTTGATCCCAAAATAAATTTTATACACTTGTTTTATTCATTGCAGTTTACTTTTTTAAATGTGTGTTTAACCTTTGAAATCAGTCGATTTATGTATAGGTTATTACTAGACATGTGAATGGCCATAAAATCCTATTCACTCTTGGCCGGTGTTTATATTCCTCATTAGCACAGACTGTTTTAAATAAAACAACATTCCGATTTAACTAGAAATAATATGAATAATTCTTTAAATTTCATTATTATTTCTTAAAAAATAAATATGACATGAACTATTCCACCATTTCCTACCTATGGCATGCTAAATAAAAAATTTAAAAAATCCTTAAGAACTTTTGATAAGTAAAGGTATCAGTCAAGTCCAGATAAGTCAATAGTTATTCTTTTCCTACCTCTGTTTACTTATCAAAAGTTGTTAATGATTTTTGGTTCTTTTAGCATGCAATATTTCAAAATTTTTTGTTGAAAATAGCAGAATAGTTTATGTCATACTTTTTTTTTTTATTGCTAAAAATGTGAATGATCATAAAATTCTATTAACTCTTGGCCGGTGTTTATATTCCTCATTATCATAAACTGTTATAAGTAAAGCATTGTTCCGTTTTAACTAGAAATTATGTGAACAAATCTTCGAATTTCAATATTATTTTGTAAAAAATAAAAAAATATGACATGAACTATTCCGCCATTTCCTACATACGCTATTTGAAATAGAGCATGCTAAATAAAAAAATCCTTAAGAACTTTAGGCAAGTAAAGATATCAATCAAGTCCTGGTAAGTCAATAGTTATTCTTTTCCTACCTCTGTTTACTTATCAAAAGTTCTTAACGATTTTTTTTATTTTTTGTTCTTTTAGCATGCAATATTTCAAATTTTTTTGTTGAAAATTGCAGAATAGTTCATGTCATATTTTTTTTTTACGAAATAATAATGAAATTTAAGGATTTATTCATGTTATTTCTAGTTAAATCAGAATGTTGCTTTATTTATAACAGTCTGTCATAATGAGGAATATAAACAAGGGCGAAGAGTGAATAGGATTTTATGATCATTCACATGTTTAGCAATAACTTCTAAATAAACCGACTGATTTCAAAGGTTAAACACATGTTTAAAAAGGTAAACTATAATGAATAAAAGAAGTGTATAAAATTTATTTTGGGATCAAAATTTGATTATGAAAACCTATGTTGTGGTATTTGCTTCCAAAAATGTACTAATCTTAGAAAATGTTCATTTTTTTTTTTTAAATACCTTAAATAATGGTTTACATTTTTGTAAAATTTCAAACTCCTGCTCTGTACATGTGAAGCAGGAAAAATATATAAAACTATTTTGAAAAAACCTCAAAGGATTTTTGGTTGGCTGTGTATAGCAAAAAAATTTTGTTTTTTGATATTCATAAAAAATTGAAATAAACTGTTTTTTTGGAATGGAAAATACAGAAATGATCTCAGTTCCTGAGAAAACTAATGTTCCCCTCCCAGAGATCACTTCTTTGAGGGCATTTTTGATGTTTTTAATATTTTTACCAAGTATAATACTTGAATATTTTGAAAAATCCAACACGACAAAAACCTGTGTATGTGGAAATCATTCAAAAATAGTATGCAACAAGTGCTTTACAGACAATAATTCAGTTGAAGAAAGTGACAGTGAGTGAATGAAAAATTGATAAAATGGTGGTGAAAGAAGTATTATAAATAAAATTAAAATTTACATTGACTAGTAATGATTTATAGTAAAAGATATAAGGTTTCATAAATAGTTATTATAAAATTTAACGTACTGATAGGGCCATAAAAGGTAATAAATTATTTCATTGCAAAATTGTTGTTTATATAAAATATATTATTCTGTAACTTATAACATTTAAGTTTTTAATACTGTTCTCCTTTGTGTAGTTTATTAAATAAAATAATTTATGCAGGATAAATTTAATTTTATTTATGATCTCCTTATTTGAAATAAAGGATGAATTACATTCGTAATATGGAATTTATTCCAAACTTATACTTATTACAATAAAGAAATGTTTGAATGATATGAAAAAAAAAAATATATATAAATATAAATAATATATAATATTATATATATATATATATATATATATATATATATATATATATATACATTATTTATATAATTAATGGGGAGTTGCCCATCCTCAGGACGGGGCGCGACCAGTTGTGCTACGAAAATGGGGTGCAACCTATGGAGGGTTAATACATAATTTCCCATATTAATTTGGAATACTAAACATAACCTTTAAATGCAGAAAAAATAATTTTATGAACAAATGCAGTCAAGTGTACGGATACGAATTATTTTATTGAGTAAATAGGTGATTATGTTTCAGTTATTAGAATATAATACAGCTAAAATTATTATATCGAATATATTTGCTATAGATCTCAATGGAAATCATATAGTGATTCATTTTTTTTGTAATGTACATACAGTTGTCAATATAATTATTCGTTCTCTTAGTTTTTCGGGTAAAAATGTGTTTAATAATTTATTGAACATAAATTAACTGATGGATATGAGTGTAAACAACATTACGCATTAATTTTTACAGATGAAAGAAATCAGAAATCCGTACAATCTAATTAATAACAAAAATTGAAAGTTTATCATGCAAAAAAAGTATTCATACATTAACAGTTGTTGTGATGATATCTTGTTAGTTTGTTCTCAGCTCATGGTTACACTTAAAAGATGATTCCACCAAACTGGGTCGTAAATCTAAATGATTAAGTTTTATCTGCTAAGATAAATTGTTCAATTTTTTCATCAAAGATTGAGCTATCGATTTATCAGAAGAACACTGGGATTGTCTTGCTCGACCATGCAATGTATAATAAGAATCTTTAAAGCCTGATCACTGGACAATAAGAAACACACAAGCAGAAAACATTTTGTCACAGTGGACGAATCACATAAAATTTAGCGAAAAGCAGCCAAAAATCACCAAACAAGTGCTCATGAACTTGCCTTGCATAACTCATCATTTCACAATGGAAGAAAAATATTACTTCCCAAACTGTGAGAAATATTGGTTACAAAGATAAAAATATTGTAGGTCGCCCCCGAACATGCTGACAAACCCCTTTCATTCTGGTAAAATGTATTGTTTTTCAATGAAAGTAAATTCAACAGTTTAAGTTGGATGGTAGGAAATTTGTTTGAAGGCAGAAAGGCCTCACAACCCAAAAATTGAATAGCAACTGTTAAGCACGGCAGTTGACGTCCGCATGATGATGTAGAAGGATCAATCTAATTAGGGATTGATAAATTATTTGCCACTTCTATAATTTTGTTTTTATTGAAAACTAGTTTCGAATGCTATACATTCATCTTCAGTTCTAAAAATACACAACAATTCAAAAATAAGCAATTCAAAATACAGTTTGGTATTATAATAATACTGTATGGTATTATAATACCAAATTGTATTTTGAATTGTTGTGTGTTTTTAGAACTGAAGATGAATGTATAACATTCGAAATCAGTTTTCAATAAAAATTAAATTATAGAAGTGGCAAATAATTTATCAATCCCTAACTAGTTAAGCACGGCGGTGTTAATGTCATGGTATGGTTTGCGGTTGCATGAACAACATTATAGGCCAACTACAATTTTTGTTTCCTTTGTAGTCAACTTCATGAAGCCAATTTCTCACAGTTTGGGGAATAATATTTTTACCACATTGTGATGTGATGTGTTCTGCATGATTTCACATAGTTCGCGCTCTGTGACAAAACATTTTCTGTTTGAGTGTATTTTATTTTTCTCTGCTTTAAAGTTTTTCACTATGTATTGCATGGTCATGTGAGACGATTCCTACATTCTTCTGATATATAGATGACTCAATCCTTGTCAAGAAAATCATTCATCATTGCAGATTGAACTTAATTTTTTATATTTACGATCCATTTTGGTAAAATTATCCATCAATTCTGACCAGTTGGTCCATTTTATGTTAGTATTTTAATAAGGGATTATGTATTATGTGAAACCATGAGCTCAGAACAAACTAACAACTTATTATTAGTGTTACTGTATGAATACTTTTTTTGCATGGTAAATTTTTAATTTTTTTTTGTTAATTAGGTTGCACCGGTTTTTAATTTTCTTTACTTCTTTAAATTAATACAGAACGTTTTTTGTTATTGTGCCCATCAGTTAATTTATGTTCAATAAATTATTAAACATATTTTTACTGAAAAACAAAATGTATGAATAATTATTTTGTCCACTGTAATTTTCTGTATCCTCTTCAGACTAAAATAAAGAATAAATATTTATCTAATTAATCACATAAAAACATTGATATGCAAATAAATAGCCCACAATTAAAAAATATAAACTGATAAATGATGAAAACATTAAGTGTTCAATCAAAACTTTTTGGGATTATGGTAATTTTTAACATTAAACAACAAAACTGTAAATTTTATTGTAAAGGAAACAATTTATTCATTATACTGACTTCATAATAGTCTTTACAACAATGCAAACACGTTGTTGGAGATACTCTATCTCTTTTCATGGCTTTACACCACTTTGCTCATATTAGGGAGTCTTGGAACGAGAAAAAATTCTCTATCTGGTACAATTTCCATTGTATTTTTCATAGTCACAACCCAATACTTATACGCAGGTTTTCTCTCAAGTTCCATGGTTTAACTAATCATAAAATAAGAGCAAATTTAGTAAGTTTTACCAGAATCAATACAAAGTAGTTTAAATAACATTGTTGACATACATTGTGATGTCACAGATACCCCGCGAAAAATGGCCTGTTTGAATAGCCTAAATATCTTGCCCAAAAGAAATATTTATATTTAATTTAATAAAAATGATTTAATGTGTTAAGTAACTTTTGAGACAGAAATAATTTATCAAGGTATTTTAAAAAATCATGTATATACCCTATTCCTGGTATCCTATCGACCTACCATCCCCTCCTCTGCTTTACTATTGAATGTGAAATGAACAACTCCCTTCCTTTCCTTGACCTCCACGTCATAAGAAACCCCTACAACACTATATCCATGGACTGGTTTACAAAACCGACTTACTCTCAGACTTTTAATCTACTATTCCCAGCATCCTTACCATAAAAAACTTAATACATCGATGTCTCTCTAATTCCTATCTCCATGGAACCAGCACACACCGTATCAAACAGATAACAGATAGTTAATAGCACTCCCCCATTACCATTAAGAAACTTATCAACTACAAAAATCGTCCCTCCTTTGTCCCCTCCTCTCCTATTTCTTCAAAACCCACCTCCATCCTCTTATATAGATTCCTATCTTATGTTCCCTCCATTTCTGATATTTAAAATTACTTATGTTCCTCTATCCCCAACTTATGACTTGCTTTCAGATCTCATGACAAACTTTACGTCTACACACATCTAAAAGATCCTATTTCTCTTGATCACCACTCAATTTTCGTATATCGTATCCCTTGTTCCACTTCTAACTGTAATTCCTCTTGGAGGAAGTTTTTTAGTGACCATATATGTATATTTAAAGGGAGAAGTTGGTTAGGGGGTGCGGTCAAAGAATTGCACTATTATAAGTGAACTCATATATTTTGTGCCGACCTTTCAATCGGGTTGGCGCTCGACCACACGCCTCTCTACCCTGAAGTTGGCCTAAAACTTGTCCTTGTTGAAATGTCGGCACAAAATATATAAGTTCACTTATAATAGTGCAATTCTTTGACTGCACCCCCTGACCAACTTCTCCCTTTAAGTAATTCCTCTTGCATTGGTGAAACCAAAAACCTTAAAGATCACATTACCCAGCATCAGTTATAGCTGCTAAATATCGGATGCAAGACGCACTTGATGGCCTCTTCTTATGGACTGAAAAATGGGGACTGAAGACAAACACTGGGAAAACAAAGTACACCATCTTCAGCCTATCCAAAAATGCCCCTGAATCCATACATCTAAAGCTGGGTGCAAGATTGATTACGAAGGAAGACAAACCCAACTACCTCGGAATCAACTTAGACCCAAGATTAACATGGAAAGGCCATATTGATAAATGTGTTGTAAAGGCAACAAAAAGAACCAACCTTATGAGGATATTGTGTGGCTCAAATTGGGGAGCAGATCATAAGACCCTGAAATCTCTTTACACCGGATATGTCAGGCCCACATTAGAGTATGGGATAACCAGTTGGGGAGTTGCAGCAAACTCCAATTTTCAAAAGGCCTCTGTAGTCCAAAATCAGGGGCTTAGGATAATTACTGGAGGTCTAAAATCTACTCCAATAAATAAAATGGAGTCCATTACGGGCCTGCACAGACTGGAGGACAGGAGGGATATAAAAATGCTTAATTTGGACTCAAAAGCAAAATGCATTCCTAACCACCCACTGAAGGATCGTGTAGGTCAAAGGATACGAAACCGTATAAAAAGACAAAGCTTCCTACACAAAACACGTTCAATGAAAGTAGAACTTCAGTTGGCAGAAATTCAACCTGAAATAAAGAAGGCAACAGACGACTCCCCACCATGGTCGTCTCCTTGCAGACCCTCAATCTTTCCAACTATTCCAGGGATTAGAAAGAAAAGCGACCAGGATCAATTGGAAATTAGAGCTCGCGCACTCAAATATGTGAACTCAACCTACCCAAAAAACTTGTGGACCAGAATCTATATGGATGGTTCAGCCGAAAATGCTACTAGAAATGGAGGCGGAGGCATTCACATGGAATTTCCAAATGGTCATGTGCTTGAGAAGGCGATTCCTACGGGGTTCAGCTTTACAAGCTACAGAGCCGAGCAAGATTCGTTCCTGGAGGCCATGAGAATCCTAATAGACCTCAAGAGAAGCCAGAAATCAAAAATTGTTTTTCTGACCGATGCAGCAGCAGTTCTTTTGAAGTCCAAATGGAAAGCGGGGCTGATATTGCTTGCCTCTGAGTTGGAACGCCTTACAACTGTATATGAACAAGTCACCCTGCAGTGGATTCCTGGGCACTGTGGAATACAAGGAAACGAGCTGGCTGATAAACTTGCCAAGGAAGGTTCTAAACTTCCTCAAATCACCTCCATACCTCGACTGGAGGAAGTTAAAACTATAAATAAAGCATCAATGCAGCAGAGTTGGAACAATCAACATCCAGACTTTAAACCCCAGGATCTTTATTATTTGCTTTCCAGAAAAGAACAGGTTTTAATTTTCCGTCTTAGAACTGGTCATAATCGGCTCAACTCTCATCTCCACAAAAAATTTAAAATTGGCCCAACTCCTTTGTGTGAATGTGTAAGAGGCGAACAGACTACAGAGCATATCCTACAGTCTTGCATAATTATGGAGGAGCAACGGAGGCAGAGGTGGCCTACTGACTTGGTGACCAAGCTGTACGGCGACCTGGAGGATCTCAGGAGTACCGCCGACTTTATTATGTCATTCCCTGACTTGGCCATTTGAATGGGAAGATCGAAGAAGAAGAAAGAAGATTACCCAGCATAAATATTGTCTTTCTTTCCGAAACCCTACTGCATCTAAAGTTTCAGAATACTCCTATTCCTTAAATCTAAATTCCTAGCCTCTATCCCCTACCATGACTAACGACTCCTCTCAGAATGCATTTTTATCCAATTAGAATCCCTATAAATAAAAAAAAAATGACAAACGAAACTTGTCCCTAGCTTATTCCCAAATTAATTTATTAAAACATCAATAACTTATTATTATCCATCCCCATATCCTCAACTTCCTTTTCTCATTTTCATTATTATTATTTACTTTATTTTTTTTATTAATTAATTTATTTATTTTAGACAACTCCTTATGTATAATTCATTATCCATCATTCCATCTTTGGCCTCTTTTAGTTTCACCACATCGGAATCCCACATTTGTAATATTCATAACCCGTCACCTGCCATTTATTTTTATTATCAGTCAATTAATGATATCTTATTTTAAAACCGGTACTTAAATCAGTAAGTTTAATCAGTACTTCAATCCTATTTTCTATCAAACTTTTACTTTATCAACATAGTTCTTTCCATGTGTCATTTTTAAATTGTTCTAATGTATTTTTAGTTCCAATTTTACCCTTCTTCTGTTATGAGGGCATTATCTATGATTTAATCGCACTCGCTGTAGAACTCTGGACTTGCTGGTATGTGTCTCTTATTAATATTCTCTTGTAATCCTTCTCACCGTTAGGGTTGGAACATCGAAAGGAAAATATTGATATTCGATATTTTGATATATTGCAAAACCAAATATCGATATCCACCGATATTCACTAGAAAAATATCGATATATCGAAAGGAAATGGTGAGAATGCAAAGAAGAGAGCATTAAATAAGTATAATGTTAAACTGTGAAGAAGGTTATGAAATAATATAATGATTATTATTTATAAAACAATATTTTTATTAGCCATGAATCATTATAAAAAATGATAGAAAAGAATTATACTTCAAAGAAAAAAAATGTTATAACATATTTTTATTTTGAAGACTTTTAGCCATATTTGATACATTATATTCTTCTAGAAGTTTTTCAATAATAAAACCTTCAAACTTCTCAAATTTTTATTTATCTTATAACTTCCGATTATATAGTGCATTCTCGAAACAGTCATCTAAAAACATGTAATTTATTTGATATACATCTCAGTACCATCAACATTTATATAAATCATCAATTTTTCTTTATATAGGATTAATCAACATTATTTGTATGTAAATTTTATCTACTAATTATTGTTTGGTTATTAAATATTGTTTATTGTTATATTTACTGGTAAAATTCCAGAATGGTAACCCAACGTGGAGGACATCTAGATTTTTAGGACCTGGCTGATCTTAAAAATCTAGACCTCCGCTATTTCGGGGTTACGATTCTGGAGTTTTATCGAACAAAGGAAATGGTTAAAATAAAATACAGTAGAATCTCGATAATTCGTTTGGTCAAGGGTTCAAAAGGTAAATATGAATTATCGAGATATCCAAATTATCGAAATTTTCCAATAATCGACGGTAAAAAGTAGGAAATAACAAAATTCATACAAAATTGTATTAATATGAATGGAAATACAAAGGATATAGTTAGATCAACAAAAAAATTCGGTTATTTTCTTATGGTGCAATCCTTGAAGACGGATCTCATCGATGGCTTCGTTAAGCATGTTCAGAGCAGAAAATACGTTTACGCAAAACATCCGATTTTGCTAAGAAATGACACACGTTGTAGATGCATTATTTCACCATTTTAGAACTAATCGTCGGCACATCAATTTCTTCTTAATTTCCTTTTTTTACAGAGTCAAAATTTCCTCGTCAGTTAGGATCCAAGCTACTGCTAAATCTTCGTTAAAATAGGCGAAATCTCGAAAAGTCATGGGAGTTCTTAATTTTGAGGTAGGTGATTCCCATCCTTGATGCTTTCTAAGAGTTGCATCACTACTTCCTTGCGTTAAATGTCTAAAATCGTTTAATTATGGCCAAGTTTAGAGATTGCAGCTTTGAGATTGTGCTGGCAGGCAAAAACAGAAGATAAAAATCGCTGAGTGACGTGGTACTGTTGAGGGCCGTACAATTATCAATAAACAGTTGAAAATTTTCGCTGTTTTTTATTCCATATCTGTACCCATTCGTTGAAAATTTCACTTATGATACATGCTTTTGTATTTGCACGATAGGCGTTCGGTAAAGTTTTTGTTTATATAGCACCTTACATTCGCGGATTTGCCAGTCATGAGCTAACTTAATTTTTCAGATCAATCTACGTTGTTGGCTAACAATATGGTTGCAGGTTTTTTTACAATTTTATTTAAAGAGAACTGAATAGAAAAAAAAAGGGTAAACCGACCGAAATTCATAGAAACGATTCCTTTCTCACTCATTCACCTCTCCTCTTGAAAAGATAAAGAGTTAACCAGAATTTTTATTTGGAAATTCGAATTATAATACATTTAAATACGCATGGAAGACGAAAAAAAAATACGAATTATCGTTGTAACCGGATTGCAGTGTTTTTATACAAAATAAAGGGAGACTTTCAAGAAAATCTATACGAATTACTGGGATATGAATTGCCGAGATTCTATTATAATATAGTTTAGCATATGGTGTGATCGATATATCGTTGTAAAATATTGATATCATCGATGTATCGGATGTTAAGATATCGATATAATATATCGGTTTTCAGCTCTGATATATCGTGTGTCGATATTCCAACCCTACTCACCATTCTTTCCTTTTTTCCTTGTATTTCTACTATTATTTATTTTTCTGTACATATGATGTTAATTTACGATTCTTATCACATCTTATTTTTTTTCTGTTTTACTACATATTCTTTTAGCTTATATTATATTATGTTTTGTTATTTTTGCTTATATATTTTTATGTATTCTATTTTATCTTATTTATTTCTCTTCATTTTTAAAAATTCATGGATACAAATTATCATATATTTTAATAGTTCTCTTGTATAGCTGCTTGATGGTTATCTTGTTTTGCCATGATGAAGGCCTGCAACTTAGGCCGAAACGTTGGCACACATCAAAAATAAGTTTATACTAATAAGTGTTTTTTCTCCTTTGATCACACCCCTTAAACAATTTCTTCTTAAATTCATTGTTTTTTGTGGTGTGTTCTTCTTATTGTCATCGTCAGAATCCAAAGATGCCTTCATATTTAATTCCAAAATAGGTAAAAATCTGATGGTATACATTTCAGACAAATGGGCATAGTTATGGAAGAGCATTTCAATCATACTCCTCATACTGGTACACATTAAAAATAAGTTTATACTAATAAGTGTTTTTTCTCCTTTGATCACACCCCTTAAACAATTTTTCTTAAATTAATTGTTTTTGTGGTGTAAGTTCTTATTATCATTGTCAAAATCCAAAGATGTCTTCATATTTAATTCCAAAATAGGTAAAAATCTGATGGTATACGTTTCAGACGAATAGGCATTTTGTTATGGAAGAGCATTTCAATCATCCTCCTTTTTTTGTAAGATTATGTTTGATGAGGTATGAAGGAAACATCAATTGGATTCGGTCAATTCTCAGCACTTTTCTTCAATCGCTGGCATTATCCTATTCAGTTTTATATATTATTGCCTGGATTTAATTTTCAGATTGACCAGAAAGTCCTATTTGAAAACCCCCTTCCTATCCACAAACTCACAGCATTACTTTTGTTGGATGTCTTCCTTTAAAAGTTAATGTCAACTTGCAACTTTTTCTCGAGGAAACCTATAGTTTTTTCTGGATTGGATTGATCGTCATACTCTCATACAGCTTAAGAAGCTTGTCTTGATTGATATGTTGAAAATCTTCTTAAAGTTTAGTGCCATTGTATGGCATCGTTGCCCACCTTTCTATCCTTAAAGTTTAAATACTCATTTTAGATCTGGTTAAACCACTTACAAACGGTATTGTCCTTTAATGTGTTATCACCTGAAACCTTTTATTTTTCTGTCTGTACAGTGTTCGTTTCCTTTTTAGAAAACTTTTTTCTTTATTTTCATTTAAGAAATGAACATTATAAAGACTCAAGATCTGGATTAAACTCTGGCATAGGAATACCTCGACTCAACCTCTTACTGAACTTAATGCTTTAACCCTAATGGGGTTCTGGGCTCCTCAATGTGCCTACGCCATTCAGTTTAGTCTTATTGGCTTCTGGCATCAACTCCGTCTTTCCCCCTGAGAATGGGTCTATCAGTACATTCTTTTCTGTTCAGAACTCATTTAAACCAGTTTTAGAACATATTAACATGATTACCTGAATCAAAACAAAAATAAAAAACATAAAATCTCTGTAATAGAAAAACATTGTGGATCTGTTGTACATTCTTGTATATCTCTAGGTAATTGAGTAAAAAATATTATACTGTTTAAATTCATTTATTTTATCTAGTAGGATGGCAGATTAGCACCACTCATAAACCGTATGTGAAAAACTAATGTAAGGACTGCATGGTTAAGAGAAGTGAAGTGTCTGTGTTTTGGCACATACATTTGTGTGTGAAGATTGATTACCTAAGAAGTAATTTAAATTTAAGTAAGAAAGGCCATACTTTGTGTGGATCTTTGCTTTTGTTTGTGTACACAAATTCAGGTGTGCTCATCTGCATATTCTGGCTACCTCAATTTATTTATTAGGTTTTTATAAGTAATGAAATATTTTATAAATTTTCTACTAAAATTAATTAATAAAGTGTAAATATGCATAATAATTATGTTAATTATCTTTTATAGTCAACGTTGTTAAAGAACTTGAAGAAAGTTTGAATACCATAGAAGAAATTGATGATTATTTAAAAATTGTTCGCTCTTTTCCCATTGTTTCATTAAACTTTTTAAGAAACCTTCGAGTAATACATGGTTATAAACTTGAAAGTTCCAGGTACGTTAATTCATTTACACATTACTTAGTTTTAAAACATATATATATATATATATATATATATATATATATATATATATATATATATATATATATATATATTTGAGTGATACATTTCATTGAAATGATTGTTATTGGTTTGAAATAATGTCATAGTATTCTTTAAAATATTAACCTACCAAATTCCTTAGTTCAGATCTTCCGTCCAGTTTTGTATAAACACTAACCTCTTCTATTTTATGAAAATGTATGTTTAATTCTTGCTTGTTGATGAATGTATGATCACTAATTTTGTTTAGGTGTTATATCATTGATGGAATGGAAGCAAAAAGCTGATATTATTGTATTAACTTCTATCTTCATTTCTTTTGAAATAACATTATTATATTGTTTCTTTATTTGGGTTTTAAGGCGTAAAACCGCTAGGTCATCAACGCCTGTGGGTTTTTTTTATATCGAGAATTAAAAAAAAAAAAATAATAAACAAATAATAAAATATATATATATATACACACACACACAAGATAATAAATAAATTTAGATAAATAAACAGAATAAATACATAAATAAACAAATAAAATATAATAGATTATAAAAAACTATATTTTATTTATTATATCATTTGCCTTCAGAAAGTTTAATACACTTTTTTATCTTAGTTTTATTGTTACCTAGACTGGTTGAAATTTCAGGTGTAAGTCCTGACCGGGCTAGAGCCGAAATATAAAATGGGCATTCCTGGAAAATATGACTGACCGTGAGGGTGGGTGTTTTGGCAGTGTTGGCATTTTGGTGGCAGATGCTTGCTAATAAGGTAGGAATGGGTCAAATTGGTGTCCTATTCTCAGTCTGATTATTCCTCCTCCTCTCTAAGATTAGAATGATTTGACGTGGTCCATGGGGAAAAAACAGGGGAAAGAAGGCGGAAAGAATAGCGACATCCAAGCTAAAGGATCCGGAAGTCAGTGCACGCTACCGCCAGATACTGGATGAAAAGATAACAGGCGCAAGCTTGTCGGAGGGCCATGCAACCTCTCTCGAATTGTTAAGGAGACAGCAAAGGAAGCAGTAGGGCTAGAGGACCGAGCAGTTTGGTCCTCATGGTTTGACGCTGAGTGTGCAGTTGCCACGGATGCAAAGAATGAAGCCTATAAAACATGGTTCGGAAGCGGCACACAAGAAGGGCCACAGAAGAATATAGAAACAAAAGAAGGGAGAAGAAGAAGCTTCATAGAAGAAAGAAGAGATGGTGGGAAAGGTGGCAGCTGGAGGAGCAAAGGAGACAGAATGAGTCAAGGGCATTCTACAAGGTGGTGAATGAGATTAGAAATTCATTCAAACCGAGGGTCAAATTATGTCAAAAAGAAGACGGCTCGATGATCATAGAGAGAGAAGAGATCCTGGCTTGATGGTCCCATCACTTTGATGTGCTTCTGAACGAGGTTGCAGGCAGCCCAGACGACTTTGTGTGTCCTAGCGCTGAGCATGATCTGGATCCCCCTGACCCACCGACATCTGAAGATGTTGTTTAAGCCATTAACAGGCTGAACAACAACAAAGCTCCAGGAGAGGATGGGATTCCTTTTGAAGCATGGTGGTGATGAGTTCCAGAGAGCCCTATACGACATCATCCTCACCGTCTGGGAAGAAGAGAAAATGCCAGATCAGTGGAAGAAAGGCATATCCTTGCAGAAGAAGGGTAACATCCTGGAGTGCTCCAATTACCATGGGATCTCACTCCTTCAGTGTGCTTATGAGATCCTCTCGAACATCATCTTCCGCAAACTCCTCCCATTTGCTGAAAGGGAGATTGGTAAGTATCAGGCGGGGTTCAGAGGAGGAAGGTCCACAGTTGACCAGATGTTTAGCCTCCGGATGATATTGGAAAAGTCTCAAGAGTACAGGATGATGACTCATCACCTGTTTATTGACTTCAGGAGTGCATATGATAGCGTCAAGAGACCTCAACTGTACTCAGCCCTGTGTGACCTTGGAGTTCCTCTGAAACTTGTCCGTCTGATCAAGATGACCATTGATCAGACAGATGGCAAAGGTATTTCAGATCAGTGAAGGGTTGTCAGACAATTTTCCATTGACTGAAATAGTGTAACGGGAGGAAGGAGAATTTTTAGTAAGTTTATGGATTTTGTTCCATACGCCAGCTGACGTAGTAGAAGTATTTATGGAACTTATATATTCTTTCCAAGACTCAGTCTCAGTCTTATACTGTTTGAATATTTTCCTGCATATAGCTCGCTGTTTTTTATACTCTATCAGATTTTCGGATGTCATAGATTTTTTGAATTTTTTATACGCTTTACGACAATCTTTAATGCCTTTTTTGCAAATATCGTTAAACCAAGAGACTAGCGGTCTTCTCGGTAAACCTGAGGTCATTGGTATCAATGCTTTTACTACTTTTATGATCGTATTCATGATTGTTTCACAGCCTTCATCCATGCTCAGATCGGATGGTGGTGTTTGGGGTGGTGAGGCCAAGGAGGTAAAAAGGGACCAATTAGATCCGTTTAGCACCCATCTCGGTTCTACGTGCATGGGATTCATGTTAGTAAATTTGATGAGTAGTGGGAAGTGGTCATTACCATATAGATCAGGACCTTATTTCATAATAAAGCTAATAGTATTAGTTCACAAATACAAGTGTACAAACTACAAAGTACAAGCACTAATACTTTTTGTTTCATAATAGGGACGAATATTAGTGATTTCTACAAGTGAAATAGTACAAGTTAGCATGTAGGAAGGTTCTTTCTTAGAAGGTTTTTAATGTAGACAACCCTCAAAATCAACAAGCTTTTCAGCTCTCACTCCAATTTCTGTTTTAAAAGGAAGAAATAAAAGAATAAAAAGCCAATCCAACTGTATTGGACTAATATTTAACAGTTTAGAGCCTATACACGTACGCACTCACACCAATAATGCACTTACCTACCTCTGATATCATCATTATTATTATAATATGAGTAAGTTCTTTGGAGAACTTTATGATAAAAACTTTTGTGATGAAAGTTCTTCCTATAACTTTTTATTGACACTTTTTGTACAAGTTCTGTATTGTAAAAGCTCTCCATAAAGCTTTTTAGTGAGAACCTAGTAAATATTATTGCATTAAAAGTTCTCATTATTAAAGTCCCCACTAAAATATGGGTAATATTGACGGAATTGTGTCTTGAGCATCTATTTGACAGGTTTTTTGTGGTTATCTCCTTATTTCATTCAAAAGATCTCTGAAAAATAAGCTTATAAAAAAAGATGTGCCCCACAGGTATGTGAAAACTTATTTGTGAGACCTTATATTTAAAGTGTTCCAGTAGGAACTTTTATTATCATAATTTTTATTAAAAATGTTTTGGCAAGAACTTAACTACAGAAGATTTATAAAAAAAATTTCTAAAGATATAAGTTCTTAAGGTACTTTTTATCAGAAGGTTCTTTTGTGTAGACCTTTTATGTTAGTATTTTAATTATAAAAGTTCTTGTAAAGCAGTTAAACTGAAACCTTTTGAAAAAGTTCAATAACTGTTTCGTGCCCTGATTATAGGATGCTTTCATTATGAGATACTTTGATCTAAGTAATAATGGAAGATCTTAGATTCACTATTGATAAATGAATTGTTAATTAATAATAATAAAGTTAGTTAAATTCTGTAACACATTGTCAATGCCAATTTTAAACATAGAAATCAAACAAGTGTGGCTGAGAATCTGATAAATAAATTTAATACTATTAAAATTAAAAAATGATTATAAAGACATAAAAGAAAATAATTTGTAGGAAGTATGTAATAGACATCTAAATAATTCAGAATAATTTTAATTAGTTTGTCGATTAGATGAAACATGAATGTTATAGTACTTATACATGCATATGATATGCATGAATATGATAGCTAAAATCAATTTTTGAATTAAATGGGTATAATGATGATGGCTTAATGTTGAAATAAAGCACTTAAGTCTCTCATAAACACTATAATTAATCATCATAAAACTGAATAATAAGTAGAACATGGGAGTAGGTAAAAATTAACATGATGCTAACTCTTATGTCTGAACAAGTGTTGTGGAAATGCCAATAACCTATAGATTATTTGATTGAATAAATTGGGTAATGGAAAACTAAAATCAAATTAAAAGTTACACAGATTATTACATTATATAGGTGATCAATTATCAAATTTATTACACCATTAAAAATAAAATATACCAAATTGGTCATTTACATTACATAATATATACATAACTGATCAACAAAATATAGATATTTATTACATTATAGGTAAGTTTGAATATATATATATATATATATATATATAAGCTTTTAGTGCTTTTCAATAGTGGACATTGTTGTTATCTTGGAAAGTGGTTCCATTGATAACTAAGAAATTTGGTATCACTGGGAGAAAATTTCAGTTTTGAGGGTGTAATCATAGATGAAGACATCATTCAAATAATAAACTGAAATATAGATACTCAAAAAACCAATACTGAATAAAATTATTAAAAAAGTAATACTAAATATGATAAAATACCATACATAGGGACAAATAGCATAATATAAAATATAAAATTAAATAATGTAAAGGGGCATAGAACTTTATAAAAACTGGTATAAGAAAACAGAATTGTTAATCTGACAGAAAAAGAGATTCCTAAAAATATATTAAATTTGCTATCACTGGGAGATAATTTCAGTTTTGAGGGTGTAAGCATAGATAAAGTCATGATTCAATTAATAAACGGAAATATAGATACAATTGAAATACATATAAATAAAAACAAACGGAATAAATAAAATTTAAATAAACAAATTAACATAGATTTGAAACAATTTATAAATTTTATGAAAAAGGATATCATAAACATTTTGAATTATAATAATTATATATGATAAATTAGGGGTTTGAAAACTAATTAGGGATTTTGGAAACGTTGATTTTTTTATAGAAACATATCGTAATATCGATATTAAAATTTAAGCATTAAATTTTTTCCAAAAAAAAATTAAATAAACAATCGAAAGAAGCCGTTCATTTTTTGTGACAAAGTTCCTTTTTTTTTATCTTCCATAATAATTTAAATGACCTTCATACAGACACACACTTTTTGGTATTACAGGTAGGTTAAAAACCGTCTCGGAACCAATGTTATAATAGCGTTAGTACGTATGTGTCAATGTATTTTCCTCTCAAGTCCTCACTGACTTTTACTTGTTCTATCAATTTTATAACTTGCAGTTTGTACTTTTGTATTTTGCTGTTATGAAACGAAATTGTACAAAGTACAAACAACAAGACTAATAGTATTACTTTGTACTTTATTATGAAATAGGGCCCAGTATACATTGTCCAGTAAATATTACCAACAAACATTGGACTATAGAGAGAAAGGTCCAGGGGTGAATAAGTTCCGTAGCTGGAGCTGAGGAAGGTAGATTCTCCAGTGTTAAGTAAGAGAAGTTAGAGATATCTAAAAAAAAAATCTATTATTTTACCCCGCATGCTATCTTGGGATCCCCATAGAGGATTGTGGCTGTTCAGGTCCCCAATAAAAAGAACAGGACGTGGCAGTTGTTTGTAAATATCTAATAGATGTTGAGTATCTATTACACGATCTTGTGGTAGGTATACATTACAGATGGAAAAGGTGAAACTTCGGTGGACTCTGACAGCAACAGTTTGGAGATGGTTGTTAATCAGAATTGATGCTGAATATATGGATTTATGTACTATTAAAACTCCATACTGATTATGCTTTGGATTGTGGTTATCTTTTCTATAAATTTCGAAATTTTTTATTGTGATTTGGTCTTTTGTTGCAAGATGTGTTTCCTGAAGAGCTAGGCAAAACGGATCTGTGTCACGTATTAATATTTTCAAATCATTAAAATGAATTTTTAAGCCATTACAGTTCCATTGAAGCAATGACATATATGGTTATTATATTTAAAAGGAATAAAATAAAAAAAGAAAGATGGTTAAACCATTAAAATATCTGAAAGATTTGTAAAGCCAACAGGGATAAAAAAAATAAGTTAAATTTATAATTCGTACCTGCCTCAATAGTATATGCCCAATAAAAAAATTATTAACCTTTATTTTCATGTCTGTAACCTTTAAATGATATTTTTACTATTTATAAATAGTTTGTTTTTTAACTGTTGTGAATTATACTGTCAATGTTTTTTTTTATGATCATTTAAGTTTTATAGAAATAATATAAATGTATTTTAATTTGCTCTTTTATTTCCAGGTCTGCTTTGATTGTATTAGACAATCAAAATTTGGTAGAATTATGGGATTGGAAAACTCGTAAAAATAAATTTCGTATTGATCAAGGAAGGTTATTTTTCCATTTTAATCCCAAGTTGTGTCTGTCAGAAATTGATAGACTTAAAAGGGAAGCTGGATTGGGAAACTATACTGAACATGAAGTAGCTAGTAGTTCAAACGGTGACAAAGTTGCTTGTAAGTATGCTTTTGAATTTAGGGATAAATTTTATTATGTATAATGGTCAGCTAGGGTAAATTTAGACATACTGTATTGGAAAATTATAAGCTTTTTGTAATGAAAGGGAAAAGAAGACCAGATAAACTTGAACATATTTAGGAACATGAGTAATTGAACAAATTATGGTTTATCCAGGTATTTCTTATTTTATAAATGAAACATCAGCAACGTTGTTTTTCTTTATTAAAATTGCCCCAGCTGTCCTTATGATTATTAATTATGCTATTTTATTAAATAATTCTAAACCATTCCTAAACAAAGATTTATATAATTATTTGCTTACCATATATTGGATTCTAGAAGTTCTTAATCTCTTTAGTGTATTGGATAGTGTCATTAATTAGAAACCACAGAGCTCGGATTTTATTTCTAGTTCCCTTAAGAATTTTTAAGCAGCCTCTTGAGAATAAAGAATTAGGTCTTGAAACAGTAACTAAAGTAGTTAAAAATCATTTACTGCTAACCTTTTATTTATAAGTTTAGGAAAAATATATTGGAACAGTACTTTATCCTTACATGACAGTAGAGTGATAAATAGATACTGTACTCTGGGTCAACGTTTGCTAATTCCCTCTAGAACCAGAAGGGCCCAGGTACTATGCGTGCTCGTACAATCCGCTCAGGGAGGAGGTGAGTAACCCGAAGGTAGCTCCCACGGCTCGGTGGATGAGCACCTCACGGCCGTGTTTGAGACTCGGCTGATTAGAGCCTCACTGTCTCGGTTTAGGAGAGGAGCACCTTACCTCAGCTGATTAAAGCCTCACCGGTAAGTTGGAAACTAGGCCGATTAGGACCGCACCGTTTCCGAGATAGGAACCCCCGCCTTAGCCTATCAGAGCCTCACTGGCGGGTTGAAGACTTGGCCGATTAAGACCGCACTGCCTTCAGTGAAAGGATGAGGTAAAAAAGAAAAGGTAGCCAAGGTAAGAAAATAACAGCTTTTTATTAGGAGCTTACAACCAAGAAGGCCGTAGGCTGAAGGAGAAGGATGGGCGGCGCGGATGGTAGAGCAGTCAAGGCACTGCGCCGCTCCTGGGTCAGGAGTGGCCCAGGAGAGCCCTGAGAATGCTGCTTAGTGAGGCGAGCGAGCTTATTTATAGCCGGCCGGCAGGAGTGGGAGGCGGCGCTCCCCACCACTGCCCGGCCGCTGACTGCTCCCACCACTCAGCGTCCGCCACAATACTATTGACAAAATTAGTGTATCTTCAAGAACTTTAAAATCTATTTATCCTTTCCTCCTTCTGAGCTATTAGTAAGTAGCGTTTGCCAGTATCCAGGAAGACCTAGATAGAATCAGTGCCTGGGCAAACCTGAATAGATTAAGATTAAACGCTATGAAAACTCAGGCCATTGTCATAGGTTCCAATTCCCTCCTCAGATCCAATGACACCTTTCCTACTTTAATCCTAAATGATAACTCCATCACATTCAGCTCCTTAATTAAAAACTTGGGTATTACTATCGACTAAACCCTTTCCTGGAAACCCCACATCACCCAAATTTCCCGACGGTCAATAAGTAACCTTAAATTGCATCGTTCTCAACATCTTCTTCCACAACCTACTCGCAAACTCTTTGTGTCCTCTATTATCTTTCCCCACTTTGACTACGGATATGTGGTATACGGGAGCCTCTCGAATGTGCTCGAGGACAGATTGACGGGCCCATGTGTCCCACCTTTACGGCGAGTTAAAGTGGCTCTTCCCCTACAACCGTAGACAATATTTCCTCAGATCTTTTCTATACCAAACTATCACCACCCACCACCCTTCCTACATCTACAGCTTTCTCAGTCCACGCACGGGAAACAAGATCTTGCCTTTCTGACCTCCATATCTCCTCCCACAGGAGCAAAACATTCGATAGCTCCTTTCTTGCCCGCTCCTCTACCCTTTGGAATTCCTTTCCTTCTAATATCCGCCATGAGTCTTCTCTATCCTCATTCAAATCCCTCCTTTTCCAACACCTTCTTTCTCTCCAAAATGATGCTCTCTAATTGCGAAATTTCAGTTTAGGATTAACATCTGGATCAGAAGTGAATAATTGTTTTTTAATGTACAAACTTCAACTTTGCTAATCAATTCATTATTTTTGTATTTTTCATTTTCTCTCTTTTTCTTTTCTTTTTTCTTGTTTTTTTTTTCTCTTTTTTTTTTGTTTTGTTCAAATTAATTATATTTTTAGATAAAAAAAACTTATTTATTTTACTGAAAATATTGTAAAAATTAACTGATCTGTATTTTGTAGTCTTATGGCCAGATAATGTTTCTGTTTTATTTGTTCATTCATGTTATTCTTAAGGGACCTAGTCCCAGAATAGGGTTCTTTTATTTATCTATCTATCTATCTAATTACAACACACTACACACACCCCCACAAAACAGACACAGGTCACCTGCAGTACACACCCTAGGTAGCCGCCCCGGATGGGGGAGCTTGTCTGGATGCTCTGAGGAGGCAGCCCCTCTACCTGACTCGGGGACAGCGGGCTGCTACCTCGTTCCCCCTAAATCAGCCAAATCATGAACCCTAGCTGGACAGATTTGTGGTAAATGACACAGGATTCGCCAAAAGGACTTAGCAATAGGACAGTGGAATGTGTTATCCCTATATAGACTGGGGTTGCTTCGGCAGCTTCTGCAACAAGTAGACAACTATAACCTCGACTTGGTCACTCTGCAGGAGGTGAGGTGGAAAGGAAGTGGAGTTCTGGTGAAACGGTTCCATACCATCTACTATAGCTGCCACGAGCATCAACATGTCTCTGGAACAGGCTTTGTGGTCAGGGGAAGAGCCAGGAATCTGGTAATAAATTTCATCCCAGTAAGCCCCAGGATTTGTCTTTTGCGTCTGAAAGGCAGGTTTTATAACTGCACTCTCCTTAGCTGCTATGCACCCACGGAAGTGTCTCCTGATGATGAGAAACAGGCATTCTACTATCGGTTAGACATGACCCTTGACAGCTGCTCTAAAAGTGATATCAAGATCATCATAGGAGACCTTAATGCGAAGATTGGCAAGGAACAAGTCTTCAAACTAACTATTGGAATGCACAGTCTCGATGACACAAATGAGAATGGGCGAATGCTTATAAACTTCGCGGCCTTCAAGGACCTGGTTTTCGGCAGTACGTTCTTCCCCGGAAAGAATATTCACAAAGGAACATGGCGCTCTCCTGACAGAAGTAACATGAACCAGATAGATAACATTCTGATTAGCAGGAGGCACAGGTCCAATCTTTTAAGTTGCAGATCCTACTGAGGAGCCAACATGGATAAGGACCACTATCTGGTGGTATCTAGGATCAGAGCCAGAATATCCTGTGCAAAGAAAACCAGGGGAAAGAAGGCGGAAAGAATAGCGACATTCAAGCTAAAGGATCCGGAAGTCAGTGCACGCTACCGCCAGATACTGGATGAAAAGATAACAGGCGCAAGCTTGTCGGAGGGCCATGCAACCTCTCTCGAATTGTTAAGGAGACAGCAAAGGAAGCAGTAGGGCTAGAGGAATGAGCAGTTTGGTCCCCATGGTTTGACGCTGAGTGTGCAGTTGCCACGGATGCAAAGAATGAAGCCTATAAAACATGGTTCGGAAGCGGCACACGAGAAGGGCCACAGAAGAATATAGAAACAAAAGAAGGGAGGAGAAGAGGCTTCATAGAAGAAAGAAGATATGGTGGGAAAGGTGGCAGCTGGAGGAGCAAAGGAGACAGAATGAGTCAAGGGCATTCTACAAGGTGGTGAATGAGAGTAGAAATTCATTCAAACCGAGGGTCAAATTATGTCGAAAAGAAGACTAGGAAGGTCCACAGTTGACCAGATGTTTAGCCTCCGGATGATATTGGAAAAGTCTCAAGAGTACAGGATGATGACTCATCACCTGTTTATTGACATCAGGAGTGCATATGACAGCATCAAGAGACCTCAACTGTACTCAGCCCTGTGTGACCTTGGAGTTCCTCTGAAACTTGTCCGTCTGATCAAGATGACCATGGATCAGACAGATGACCATGGGGCACTGTTCGATTACAATCTGACCTGTCACCCGAATTTGTTTCCACGCGAGGAGTATGCAGGGTGATGGGCTTGCTTGCCTATTGTTCAACCTGGCCCTGGAGAGAGTGATACGTGACATGGAAATCCAGACTGCCGACACTATCTTTAACAGGTTGACACAAATACTAGGATTTTCTGATGACATAGACCTGGTAGCACGTTCCTTTGAGTCCCTTAAAAATGTGTTTTTAAAGTTGGCTGAAGCATCAGAAGCCATGGGAATGAGTGTAAAGCAGGAGAAGACCATGCATATGCGTGCAGGACCTGGAACAGAGACCGCAGTTCGAGTACCAGTAGTTATGGGCCCATTTACATTTTGGAATGTGGACCACCTTACGTATCTGGGAGCTGTGGAAACAGAATATCCCTGGAGGTTAGTCAGAAGGCTCATTGAGGCGGCGGTCTGTAGATTGACACCGGTCTGTAGCGCCATGGAGTAGTAGTAAAACCAAATCTGACAACAGTTTTGAATAAAAAAAATCTAATAATTCTTTAATGTGGATTAGCCCTCTCATGCAGGATAAAAGTTTCTGTCTTTTGATACATTGTATATTGGTCCTAGCTCCTAGCAATCAGGAATGACACTTGAAAATTTTTAAAAAATCCCCCCCTTCCAAAAACTGGGTGAAACATATGTCCAGTGCCCAGTTAGGCACATTAAATTTCATTTAAGCTTTTCATATTTTTACTTTCCCTTTCCTATATACGAAGTATATAGTAAGGGGAAGTATTGCGATCGTGAAAATTTTCGAATTCGAGTTTTCGACGAAAATACATGTTTAAGGTCCCCTGAGTCCAAATGACCAAGTCTCGCAAGATGGTCTGTGTGGATCAGTCTAGCTCAAAAACGAAAAGTTGTACAATACTGAAATTATGTGTTAAGGTTGGCACATGCATGTGATGTTACAGCAACATTTTTGTCAAAATCGACTTACCGGAAGTGCCACTTTACCTAGTTCTGCCATAAATACTTTTACAAAAGTTGAACTTTGTTTACATCCTTGGGTACTATTTAGATAATCCTTATCTCTATCAGGTTATTTTATTTACATGTCAGGATAATAATCCCAATTAGTTTGTATTTTTCTTTCGCTCAGTTAACATGGAGTGGGGTGGTAAAGAAAACCAAATAGCTGTGACCGCCTTACACAAAGTTGGAAAATGTAGATCAGAGATTTTCAGCACTGTGAAACCTTTGGGTATCAGCCATATGTTCGTGTACCAGACCATAAATAGATATAATAAGACACTATCTGTATGTGACAGACCTCGATCGGCCCGTCCCCGCACTGTGAGAACGGCAAATGCAGTGAGAGCAGTAGCTGCTCGAATCAGAAGAAATCCCATTCGAAAACAACAAATCATATCTCGGGAAATGGGAATCTCTGTCAGATCAATGTCTCGCATAATAAAAAGTGACCTTAGGATGGGTACATTTCGAAGAATGACAGGAAAAAGGCTAACCACTTCCCTAAAAAAAATAGAGTGGATAGATGCAAAGTGCTCCTTGGCCATTACACTGGTGGTTTTCATCGAAAGATTTTGTTTAGCGATGAGAACATTTTTATAATTGAAGAAAAATTTAATCACCAAAATGATCGTTTGTACGCACACAGCTCTCTTTAAGCCCAGGAAGTCATTGGAAGAGTGAAAAGAGGTCATCACCCTTCCTCAGTGATGGTTTGGTGAGGAATTTGCTTTGATGGCACCACAAAGCTCCATTTTTGTGAAAAAGGAGTTAAAACAGCCGCTAAAAACTATCAGGACGATATTTTGGAGCCTGTTGTCAAGCCTCTAAATGTTACTCTGTTTGCTGGAAGTCATTGGGTTTTTCAGCAGGATTCTGCTCCAGCTCACAAGGCCAGGTCAACTCAGCATTGGCTGCAAAAGAACATTCGAGTTCATCTCTGCCTCGGATTGGCCCTCAGAAAGCCCTGATCTCAACCCACTAGATTACCGGCTTTGTTCCGAACTGGAGAGGATGGCGTGCCACAGAGCACACCCTAACTTGGAAAATCTCAAACAATCTCTGGTCCGAGCAGTTAGGCGCTTTCCTCAAGAAGTGCTGCGTGCTTCTATTGATGACTGGCCACGGAGATTAAATACCTGTGTCAAGACAAAAGGGGGTCATTTTGAGTAATTTATTTTTTGTTTTACTCTCCGTAGATACACATTTTATTTTCTAATATAGTATTTGAAAAAATTAATTTTTCTGTTGAAATCTGTATATATTTCCTTGTAACAATATTTATGACAGGACTAGGTATATAATCGATTTTACTCTTTTTTTACAATTTTCTCGAAAACGGCTCTAACGATTTTGATGAAACTTGCCTAAATTATTCTTCATAAAGGTCTTTAACTTTTCATATACGTGGTACCTCAGTAAATCACCGAGGAAATGCAGGGAAAAAAGTTATGATGAAAAGAATATTTTATTTACGCATAACTTCAAAAGTGTGCAATTTATGGTAAATTATCTATATACTTGTATGAAAGGTAATTAAATCATCTAAAAAAAAAGAAAAAAAAAAAGAATCATCAGAATCGGACCAATATTAGCAAAGATAGAGCGCATTGGACTAACCAGAATTAGCTATAATATCATGGATTTTACACTTTTTTACATTTTTCTGGAAAACGGCCATAACGATTTTGATGAAACTTGCCTAAATTATTCTTCATAAAGGTCTTCAACTTTTCATTTATGTAGTAAATCACCGAGAAAATGCAGGGAAAAAACTTACGATGAAAAGAATATTTTATTTGCGCATGGCTTAAAAAGTATGCATTTTACGGAAAAATATGTATAGAATTGTATGGAAGGTAATTAAATTATCTATAAAACATTAAAAGAATCATCAAAATCGGACCAGTATCAGCAAAGATACTGGGCATCGGATTAACCGGAATTAGCTATTATATCATGGATTTTACAATTGTTTACAATTTTCTCTTGCCTAATGTCTTCAACTTAAAGACGTTTAACTTTTCATTTATGTAGTATATCAACAAAAAAGTGCAGGGAAAAAAGTTATGACGAAAAGAATATTTTATTTGCGCTTAATTAAAAATCATGCAATTTATAGTAAATTATGTACAGAATTATATGAAAAGTTATTAAACTATCTAAAAAACAAAAATAAAATCATCAAAATCAGACCAGTATTAGCAAAGATACAGTGTATTTTATGAGGAGCATAAAATAGATGGATAACCGAGCACATCTGAAAGGAGATGGATGCGACCGAACCTCCTCCCACCAATCTGTCAATCTGTTGTAAACAATGCACTCTGTAACAAAGTAATTTAAGAATACAAAAGCGGAAATTAACTTAATAATTTCTACTTTCACATTATTTATGGAAAGAAAATGTTTTCATGGAAACTAAACCAGAAACTTTTAAAATATATTTGCAACTTGACAAGGTTAAAATATATAGATAGTGTACAGAATTGTTGTACTATAATTGTTTAAAAGACTGTTTTATGGTACTTAAGTGGCAGAAGAAGTGAATGCTGTTGAGTTTATTAGAAGCAGTGTTTATGTGAACTCTTTAAAATTATATTAAAAAGATAATTATTATAGGACGGTAAGGGAAAGTTGTGTGATGCGTGCACCGCACCAGATTTTTTAAAAATGAGATTCAATGTGTATATATTGACACCTACAAACGCAATAAATATATATAGTTTATTTTATTCATTTACTATTAAAAAAAAGTAATAGAAATAGGTATATTTTGATGAACAACATCAATGTTACAGAAATAGGTATATTTTGATGATAAGAATAAGACATATTATATCAATAAATTTATATAGCATAATAAAAGGAATAAAGAAAACAATTTTTTTTCTTTTCGGACAATTCCTTTCATTGTTCACATAATTACTAATATTATGCTAGCGAGAATGTAAAATAAAATAAAAATTGCACTAATATTATCTCAAATAATAATATTATAAAGAACTTCCCGTTCTGCCTTGGAAAAATCTGCCAGTACATGGAAAAATTGAAAACAAATTTTAACTACGTTGTCACCGATGTCGGTACCTACTGGCCATATTTGTCTCACCAAAAATGAAGTTTGATTAGAGCTTGCTGACACACAATTCTAAGCTTTCAAACATTTTTTTATAACTTCTGCCATCTAGAGGAATGTAACCAAGCGGTTTTGAATGTCAAATTTCCACTTTTTGATAGGTGGGACAAATATGGCCGTTGCCCATTTAAGAGTTAATATACTTCACTCTATGCAAGATACTGTTTTCATTACATATAATTTAGTGGACCCTTCAGATCGCTCTAAAATTCAATTATTTAATTTAAAAAAATTAAATCACTCTAAAATTTACTATTTCTGGATTACGAATAATGTTTTTTTATTACTCATCTCACTTTAAACACAGCCTTAAATCTTCAAATTAAATTTCAATTTACTATGACATCCCGAGCAAGGCTGGGTTCTTAAAACCATGTACATTTTATTTTATAATAAAGTTATTTATGATCAAGAAATAGTAAATATTACTGGGGTAAATTTTTTTGACCAAAGATATAATTAAGGAAGAAGTTGGTCAGGGGTTGCGGTCAATGACTAACAAACTAATAAGTATAACTTATTTATTCTGTGCCAACGTTTCGGCCTAAGATTTAGACCATCAGGACAGAGCGGCGTACAGCCGAGCGCCAACTGCATCAGCTGTACATCTCTCTGACCTGGTGTTGTCCTAAAACTTAGGCCAAAACGTTGGCACAGAATAAATAAGTTTTACTTACTAGTGTGTTAGTCATTGACCGAACCCCCTGACCATCTTCTTCCTTATTTAATAAATATTACATAATCACTATTAACATATTCGAAGTAAAAAAATATATTTTAACCCTATTATAATACTGTTCTAATTACATATAATCCAAGAGACTCATACTACGATAATATTGGTAGCGGTGGTGTAAAAGTGTAATATTTACTGTTTCTTGATCACAAATAATGTTTTTATATTATAATATGCAAATGCTTTTAAGAACCTAGCCTTGCTCGGGGTGTCATAGTAAATTTAAATTTATTTTGAAGGTTTTAGGCTGTGTTTAAAGTGTGGTAAGTAATATAACAACATTATTCGTAATCCAGAAATAGTAAATTTTAGAGTTATTTAATTTTTTAAAATAAAATAATTGAATTGTAGAGCGATCTGAAGGGTCCATTGAATTATATGTAATGAAAACAGTATTCTTCTTTGGGGTGAAGTATATTAACAGATTTTTTTTATTCTGAACTTATTTCAGGTTTGGTTTTAGCACTTTGTAAAAACTGTATATTCAATTTTTTGGGTGAGCACTCCAAATTTCCTTAAAGATTCAAAAAATCACCCATAAATCATTAACCCTTTGAACAATTCAAACCAAATTTGGTGCATTGGTAAAGGTTCTTAAACTATGCAAAAAAAGGTTATCCGAAAAAAAACAACTTAATTTTGTTTTTATTTGATAATTACATTTTTTTACACAGATCTTGTAAGATAATGTAAAAGTTGTTTACTTGTATGGAAAGAACAAACCTCCTTCCCTCTTTCTAATGAGTCCAAGAATGTCAATATCGGATTAACTAAAAAACAATTATTTTTTGTTTTGTAATTTTATTTATATGATTTTTTCAACATTATGGTTTTTTGATGTGCTGAATCAAAATTTGCCATCATTTTTGGTTTGAAAAAATCTGTAAGGCTAGTTAACTTAATAATTTAAACATTTTTAAAAAAATGTATTTGACCAAAAATGAATTTTTTTTTTAATTTTTATATTTTCCTTTTAATATACTCTAAAAAACAAATGTTTTTCTGGAATAGCCATGTCGATTTCATTTCATTTTTTTTCTCAACTCCTAGAGCCTATTGGACGAAACGGTTGGATACTTGTTGACTTTTTTCAATTTAGTATCACCAAAAAATTTTGATCAAAATCTGCATCGGACACACCGTGCACTCTATCCTGTTCGAAGTTTATCAGTATCACACACCATGAAGAATTAAAGCCTTGTAGGAATCGATTAACAGAAAAATTTTCAAATCCCTTTGGTAATGAATATAGTGAATATCTTATGGATCGTGCTGGCAGAATATCATAATCCCTGAATAGACAATTCGTATTAAAGTTAATCTTAAAAAATTTATTTTTCTTTTTATTATTATTATTATTATGAGGCATGTCCACAAAGTAAGAGTACTGTTGCCGTCTCGTGCTGCGAGAAATGTTGTTTCCAAGGTTGGTAACACTGAGTAGTAGTGTGAAATATGTTGTTAGGAAATCTCTAGGAAGTGCTGTCATCAGGTTCCTTTCCGTGGAAGGAAAAGTACCAACTAAAATTTTATCACAGATCAAAACTGTTTATGGGGAAGGTGTTTTGAACCGAACGAGCATGCTGTAGTGGTGTCATGAGTTTAATAAAGGCAGAATGAATGTTCACGGCAATTAGAGCAGTGGAAGACCTTCCATTTTGACCGATGAGTTGGTGCTAAACATCAAGAAAACTGTTCGTGAAGACCCTATACTGTGAGGTTTAGTACTTTGATATGCTCAAAAAGCTCAAGAGAGCACTTCAAAACAAATAGAGGGGAATGTTGACAAAAGGAATGTGCTTGTTGCACAACAACGCTCATCCACACACAGCCAAGGCGACTAAGGCATTTTCAAACTCATTCCGTAGGGAAACTTGGTACCACACCGCATACTCCCCTGACATGACGCCTTCAGACTTTCATCTTTTCAACCCCCTAAAGGCTCACATAGGTAGAAGCATATTTTCAACCCAGGAGGAGTTAAGAAAAAAAGGTCCTGAACTGGAAGAAGAATTCTTTGAGGACTTGGTCAAAAAGCTGGTGCCACGGTTCACAACCTTCATAGGGAAGGAATGGGAAGAAGAAATAACTGACATATTTACCAACAAAATCCTCTTCTTTTTTTTTTTAATAAAAAAATCTTATGCACTTTCTGGACGTGCCTCGTATTATTTATTGTCTTTTAAGAATTCCTGTTTTTTCTGCATATCCCTATATTATGCAATGTTTTTTTCCTAAAATCTTGATGTATTATGATGTTTATTTTGTCCAAAGTTATAAAATCAAAATTTTGAAGATATAGTCTTGTTCCAAACCGACAATATGCTCATTTGATTGGCCAATATATAACTTTTAGCACAGTGTGTGCATTGTTGAGCTAGATACCAATCTATACAAAACCAAGTAATATAGCAATGCACATGGCTTGAAATGAAACTATAATCATATTAAATTTTGTATATAATCATATGAATTTAGTGAAGCAGTTTATGCGTATTGCCTTGAATGAATACATATATTTATATTTACTTCTACGCTTTAATTTTTTAGGTAACATAAAGGAATTAAAAGTCAATGTTTATAAGAAGAATTCAATAGCAGCTCTTATTAGTTGGAATCAGTTTGAACATTATGATTCCCGTACATTGCTTGGCTATGTCGTTTATTCAATTGAAGCACCATACCAAAATGTTACAATGTATGATGGAAGGGATGCATGTGGTGGAGACGGGTTAGTGGTAAAATTATTATCAATAGTTTTTAAACCTATAATTTTTATATATATATATATATATATATATATATATATATATATATATATATATATAAAATTATACAAATGCATGTGGTGGAGACGGGTTAGTGGTAAAATTATTATCAATAGTTTCTAAACCTATTATGTTTTTTATATATAGTCTGACAAATTAAAAATTTAATTACTGTGTATTTATTGCTATATTTATTGTGTTACATCTCAGCCTTTTCAATGAAAAATTCAATTTCCTAATTTTACTACGTGCATTTGTATTACAAATAAATTATTCTTTATTTTTTCCTGTACAAAATAATTTGAAAATCATCATCATAATGGAAAAACAAAGCTATCAAGGAGAACTCTCCATAGTTAGTAGTTGATTTGTGATTAATATGTGTTTAGATTTATTTATTAATATTTGAATGAAAATACTTAAAAAATCATGATGCATTTTGTTTATCTTTATATTACTCTGTTTAATATAACATTTCCAAATCAATTGTTACTTTTTCCATTTCAATTATAACCCTTTCCTTTTCAATTATAACCCAACCATACTTGAATTAATACATAACTATTATATTTTATATATTTTTTTATTTAAAAATAACTATTTTGATTTAAATAACGACTTTTGAAATAATTTTGGCATATTCTTCTGATGTTTATTGAGATGGATCCACACAGAGGTAAGAACGTGAAGAATGATATTGGGCACCAGTTAATTGAGTTTTGTGTTGATAATGACATACTCATAAGGAATTCATATTTTCCTCACAAGTCAGTGCATAAAATTACCTTCTTAGCCACTGATAGAAATACAAACAACTGTTGTTGATTATTTCATATATGACTGTAACATCAGGAGGTTTTTCACAGATGTAAAAGTTATTAGAGGAGCAGAAATAGGAAGTGACCATATGCTATTGGTTGCCAACACCCAGGTACTTAAGGAACGTAAGACAAAGCCAAAAGTATTGTGAGTACAAATTAGTTTGGTCTGTTTTCAAAAGATGGTATTGGCTGTTATGAATGTTTGATAGTGACAGCTGATTTTGGTTATTTAAGGGAGGTTAGACATCTGTCAATAATATTCAGTTTATATCGCTTTGAGCTTCATACAAAAAACTTTTTTTTTACTGTGTTGAATATGTCAAATTTTGTGTTAACTAAGCAGCATTTGTGGGATGTTTTAGTTTTCTGCTTTAATTGGAAGAAAAGTGCTGCTGAAGCCCATCGAATGCTTGTGGAAGTTTATGGTGACAATGCTCCAACTGATGAATGATGTAGGGAATGGTTTTGATGTTTCAAAAATGGTGATTTCAGTGTTGAAGACAAGCCTCACTCTGGACAGCCAACAAAAACATTGGAAAATGAAGAATTGGAGGCATTACTCGATGAAGATCCGAGCCAAACGCAAGAGCCGCTCGGTGTAGGCTACAACTGATTCGTTTGAGCCGTGGATTATGAGAAAAATGGCTGGAATGCGAGCAAACATGAAAAAGTTATTCTTCTTCATGACAATGCTCGGCCTCATGTCGCAAAAGTCATAAAATAATATATTGGAAACGCTTAAGTGTGGGATATTTTACCGTGCCTGCTGTATTCTCCGGACATTGCTCCTTCTGATAACTGGTTTTTCCAACTGATGCTGCACGATTTGGCAGGTCACTGGTTCACTTCTTTCGCAGAAATCGAAAATTGTCTCCTAATTTGGATCACCTCAAAAGATGAGACATTTTTTCAAGATGGAATTTGAAAATTGCCTGAGAGGTGGAAAAAAGTAGTAGCCAACAATGGAGAATACTAATAATCTATTTATTCATTTCGTTCTGAAATAAATGTATTTTTGACCAAAAAAAAAAGGACCGAACTAATTTGTACTTCCAATATATGACAGGATTGAGGCAAAAAAGCTTCAAGTCCCTAGGGTTAGGCAACAATACGAAGATGAACTACAAGGAAAACTGCAGGAATTGGACGCGGATGCAAGCCTGAATGATGTTTGGAAGCATATCTGGGTTGGTATTTTGGAGTCAAATATCCTAGTCTGTGGATTGAAGGAGATATGTACATAAGGCAAGCATACTACGTGGTGGAGTGAAGAATTAAAAGTGCGGGTTAGTGAGAAGAAAGTAGAATGAAAGGATTACTGCTGCAACAAAACTCATAAAAATGGCGAAACAGAAGTTTGGGAAAGAATTCAGGGAGTAACTGGACCAGGATCATGATGAAAATATAAAATTATTCTAGAAGAAAATCGAAGCATTGAGAGGCCAAAAAAGTAAAGAAATATTAAGAATGAGCAAGGGAAAATTGTCTCTGAAGATAAGTGCATTTTGGAGGTATTGAGGAGACATTATGAAAGACAATTCAGAAATGAATATGTGTATCCTATCCTATGAGCAATCAGAATGGACATTGGAACGAGGATGTGTTAGAGGAAGGTAAAATTGAATGAGCTATTGAAATGATGATGAAGACAGGAAAAGCTTCAGGATGGGATAATACAGTTAGAGAGTTTGTGAAGTATGGGGGGATGGATCTTGTGGGATCTCTCCAAATAATTTTTCAGAAAGCCTGGGACGAGAAGAGGATTCCTATAGAATGGGAAAATATTGTTATAATTTCCATATACAAGAAAGGCAGCCAAGCTGAATGTTCCTACTACAGACCAATATGCTTATCCCGAGTGGTATACAAACTGTACATCTATCCTAGAATGTAGACATATCTCAGACTTCTGGTGGAGCTGCTCATAGGAAAGGAGCAAGCTGGTTTCAGACCAGGTTGATTAACACAGAATCAAATATTCTCCTTCCAAAATATACTACAGAAATCCTGGAATCGGGATTAAAATATGTGCCTCACCTTCCTTGACCTAGAATCAGCATTTGATTCCATCCCGAGGAACGTAACATGGGAAGTATTAAGAGCTAAAAACGTTACATCAATCCTGATGAAAGCTATTTAGTCCATTTAGCAAAACCCAAAAGGAATTGTCAGACTGAATGGATAGGAGTCTAGGTCTTTTAGCATAACTAGGGAGTCAAACAATGTGAAAGTCTAAGCCTCTTGCTATTAAATTACATACTATATATGGACGATATAGCAGCAATCTGCAAAAGGTGAACTGACAGGATGTTTCTCGAGTGAAGAAATCTACTTCCTGTGGTAATCCAGCTTCTGTATGCAGATGATATTGATCTCATTGCAACCCAAGGTATTCTTATCAGCACTTATAAAAGCAAGATCCTACAGGTTGGAAGATGTTCAGGTGTACTGTAACGGAGGAGAAATGGAAGTAGTTGTGGATTTTTCCTAACTTGAAACAGTTATGGGCGGGTCTGGGAAATTGGATTCAGAAATCCTACGGAGGATAAATAAACATAAATCTTGTCTTCTTCCAGGTTTGCAATACAATTTTGGGAGGTGAAAAGTGAGCAGAGACGTGAAAATCTACATCTTTAAGTCAGTGTACTTGCTGGTACTTCTATGCTATAATATTAACAGGAGAACAGAGTGTGACAGCTGCAGAAATTAAGTTCCTCCTAAGGACTGCTGGAAGAACAAGAAAGGACTGTATCCATAATGAGAGGATCTGAGAGGAATTAGGGGTCCTTTCGATGAAAGAGGATCTAGGGGCTCACCAGTTGAAGTGGTTTGGCCATGCTATCGGGATGGAGGAACAGCAAGATCCACTGAAGACTATGGACTATGTCTCTGACTGTGAAATACCACATGGCCGACCAAGGGTGCCTTACCTTGAATACGTCCACTGTTTGTGCGACAGGAGGGCAAAAAATTTCCGCCAAGCCAGGCACCTGGCTAGAAGCAGAGAGCTGTAGCAGTCCTGGCTAGACACTCCTCTATGCTGAAAGGCACTGCAGGATGACGCAAAAGAAGGAGCATTAAAAATAAATTATTCTTTAATTTTTTTTTAACAAAATAATTTAAAAAATAATTAAGATAAGGTCTTAATTAAGTGCATACCAAAATTTCATAAGATTGAATTTGGGTGAATGGAATAGAAGTTCTATTTTAGTTAGAAATATGATTTTTTTCACATATTGTACCCCAAGACCATTTCTCTATAACAAACCAGTATGAGATTGTTCAGAAATCAATATCAGTTTGATATGAAAGAAAGAAGGTAAAAAACGTGAATACCCAGTTCAGAAATCAATATCAGTTTGATATGAAAGAAAGAAGGTAAAAAACGTGAATACCCAGCCCCTTATTTATCTTTTTTATATGTATTGAAAATTTGATGTAGCCATCAAAAACCCAATGTTCTGAAAAACATAAAGGTTTTGTAAGTTTTAAGATACGGGATTGCGTTTAGGAGTTACATAGTTTTTCTTGGGAAAAGAGGAAATTTTTATTTAGATTCAAAAAATCGCTCATTAATAAAAATGCATACCAGGGTTCAAAACGGGGAAAAGATGAAATTAGGATAAAGTAATTAAATAATTTTGAAACAGTAATGTCTAAAATGTTACTTACCACAAAGAAACTGAAGAAACGTCCAAGACTCACTGAGTAAAACAGGATAAAGCAAAACTTTAATAGGAACTCCACATGCACAGTTGAAACACAATGTTGAGTTTTTAGCCTTCCTGTAATTAATCCCTCCAGACCAGTGAACTCTAGTAGCATTAGTTTTAAGCCTCATCTAATTTATTTGAAATTCCCATAGATGGCAGCACTCCCAAATAAATAAATTTGAAATAAATGCCTAGGTATGCACTTGCCCTGAATATGCACTTACCTTATCATAATAAAAAACATAGATATCAAGAAGAACTCTCCATAGTAGTTGATTTGTGATTAAATAAATAAATATGTTTAGGTTTTTTTTTTAATATTTGAATAAAAATACTTAAAAAATCATGTATTAGGTTAATTTTTTTATTACTCTGTTTAATATAACGTTTCCAAGTCAATTGTAACCTTTTCCAAGTTAATTGTAACCTTTTCCATTTCAGTTGTTACCCTTTCCTTTTTAATTCTTACCTAACCAGACTTGAATTAATTTATAAATATGATTTTTTATTTAAAAATACCTATTTTAATTTCAATAATGACTTTTGAAATAATTTTGGCATCTTCTGATGTTTTTTTTTTGTTTATTAGATGATTGACATGTTCTTCTGAAGAAGGGCCCTTAGCCAAATATTTAAAACTATTTTAATTTAATACTCTGATAACATTTATCAGTAAAATATTTATATGCATTTTGAATTGAGACTTAAAACATTCAAATATTCAATAACATAAACAGTGTTGAACTGCCAACCCAACAAAATTTTCAATTTAGTTTGCTATGCTGACTAACTGCTTTTCTAAGGCAGGTGGGAGTTCCAGAAATCGCATTTGCTTAATTTGCTTTTTTAATATACTCTGTATTTGCATTGTTCCAGAAGATCGACTGTCGAAATTTGGTTCAACATTTTGATTTGCTGCAGTTATTAGTATTCTTCAAAACAGAGAACAAGAGAATTCCATTTTTGATCGATCATGTGCATTTCAGTTAACTCTAATTGTTAAAGTTTTTTTGAAATGTTAAACGATTCCTGTGCCACTGATTTCTGCAAAACTAATAATGAATTCGAAATGTTCATGCTTGAACAAAACTTCTATAACAAATTTGAAATTAGCAACTCCTAAAACCTAATGACTGATCAGTAAATCAATGAAATGCATGCCCTCGCCCCTCAAATAAAAATAATTATAATAATAACTATTTATAAAAATTTTTTTTTAGAAAATCTGATAACTATAGTCCATTCACTGAAAGAATGCCCTTGAATATTGGGGCATAATATGAAGAAACAAGACAAATTACACACAAGTTCTATACGAGAATGTCTTAATGGCAAGTTAATTTTATTTTATATAAATTAAATGGCAATGGGGCCAATTTATATTAATAGCTTGATACCTTTCAGCTGCATTCTCTTAGCGAATGGACTATAGAGAAGAGTTATTATTGTTAATTATAAAGTTATATTTATTAATTATTTAATGAACAAAAAAAAAATCAGAAGTATAGGCCGAAATTATTTCAGAAATCATTATTGAAATTAAAATTGTTATTTTTAAAAATAAAAATGGTAGAAAACATAAAATTTATGAATTAATTCAAGTCCAGTTGGGTTACCATTGAAATGAAAAAAAGTTACTTTTGAACTGGGAAGGATTCAAACTGTAATGGAAAAGTTTACAATTAACAGGCTTCAATTGACTTAGAAATGCTATAATGTAATTATAGTTCAATGTTAAATTTATTTTATTCATTTATCAGGTGGCAAGTAGATGACGTATCTGCATCAGAAAACCCTACAAAAGATGGGGAAAAGCAAGAAATAAACCATATTCTCACACGCCTGAAGCCATATACTCAGTATGCTTTTTATGTGAAAACATATACTGTTGCTACTGAAAAAAGTGGTGCACAAAGTCGTATACAGTATTTTCGAACAGAACCTGATAGTAAGTTACATTTTTTTAATGCTTTATTGATTTTTAAAACGGTTCGTCCAATTTGGCCCTAAGTTGGAGAAAATTTGGGGGCTAGCATACAAATAGTCCAATCCAGTATCAATTTCATCAAAATTCATAGTGTACTGTTTTATTTGTTCCTTCATGTTATTCTTAAGGAACCTAGTCTCAGAATAAAGTTCTTTTATCTATCTATCTTGATACATATAACTATATATATATATATATATATATATATATATATATATATATATATATATATATATATATATACATATACATAGTTATATGTATATAGTTATAATAATTAATTTATTTTTATAATTCTTTTTTAATAAGAAAATATTTTTATTTGATTGTTGGTCAAAATTAAGAACATAAAATGCAATAGGACAAAAGAATTTATAACTATGAAAATTAAATCTTACAATGTTCCCAAACTATTTTTAAAAATAAAAAAAAAATAAGTTTTTATATTTACAGACATTGGATGTATCTCAGGAAATATTTTAAAATTATAAACATGATTTTATATGTAATGTAATATTAAAGGTATCTTAACTCTTGACAAAAAAATTATTAAATTTTTATTTTATATAACTAGTAGTTCTGCGAACAGTAGACCTCGTGAACTAATTTAGGCATTTTGATTTTATTTTGCATCCGCCTATTCCAATCACAATGCAAATCTGCTGAATACGAATGTCACTTTTCATAAACCTCTTTCGCCTCAGTTCACATTATCGTCTTGTAATATCAACATCAGTAATACAATTACAGTTCTCAATGTCAAAAAGTTTCTAGGATTATACAAGATTTAAGCTAGAGATATCAAAGACAATTTACAAATAATCATAGAGCCCATTATTGAATTTATCTATTTTTCATTAAAAAAAATAATTTAATCTTCTCTCAATTATTGTAATTATCTCATTTTATTTTCCCTTCACCATCTGTGTCAATGCTTATAATAAATACATCAAATGCTATCAAGGAATATCCATGTTGACTTTGATCCTGACTGCGAAATAAACAGATTTTTGATGATACGGGACCAATAAAATGCTCGCCATCTTGGATCGAATGATCGAATGAATGAGATGGGAAGGGTATCATTTGATAAAGAGGAATTAGACCATTATAAAAATTCTTTGGGTAAAGAGTCCATAAATTAATTTCATAATTCTCCTACATGAATATATTTCTTATCATTAATAAAGATTTTCTCTTATCACTACAGTCATATTTTTATTCAATCATACTTTAATGATATTTACCTGTAGCTCAATTTTTTTTGTCATCTTACTAATCATATCTATTCTCTAATTGTTATGAGTATAACATGATCCACTTATTTAAAATATGATTATTGTTTAAGGGCCTTCTGAACCTCGTGGCTTAACTGCGTTTTCTAATTCTAGTTCAGAATTAGTTATTCATTGGCAACCTCCTGCACACCCTAATGGTAATTTGACGTATTACATTGTGACCGGTCATTGGGAAAAGGATAATGAAGAGTTTATTGAACAAAGAAATTATTGTCTTGAACGTAAGGATGTTTTTTTTTTGTTTTACATATTGTGTTATTGTGTTATAGTTATCTTAATTTCATTCTATTGCAGCTATTTCATTACCTCCTGATACACATAAAATTACCCCAAAACCTAAGATAGAAGAACATAATGAACTCACTGATGAAAAACTTCTTTTTTGTCCATGCAAACATAAAATAGTTGACAATAAACAGCGTGAAAAAGAAATTCAGCTTGAAGACCATTTACAAAACCAAATTTACGTCAAGAGGTATAACATTCAATATTTCCAAGTGTGTGATTATTGCTTATTTGTGTTTTTATTAGAAGGCCTGAAATTTATATTAGAAGATTCTTTACATTTTTTTTTTTATGTTTTTATAAATAAATTTATATACAGAGGAGTGGGGTAGAATTAACTGACACATTTTGAAGGGCTGTGAAAAACAGACCACACTTCCCTCATCAAAAAAGCACATTCTGATAATACCAAAGTCACTAAAAGCCACCCACACTGCCCTCCCAAAATGTGCCAGTTATTCCACCAGAAATAACCTGAAGAGTGATGGAAAATTTCCATAACATCTTCGGCAATGTTATCGGCCTACATTTGGAAGATGTAATTTTTCAAACCCACTGAAATAAAACTATTTCCATTATTCTTTTTAAAAACAAAACCATTTTTTTCTAGAGGCATTAGGTTGTTTTTTACAGTCCTTCAAAATTTTTCAGTTATTTCTGCCCCTGTATTTAAACAATATACAAATTAAAAAATATATAAATAAAAGGATGAGCAATATTAACTTTCCAATAAATTATTTATTAAGGAATATTGATTGCTCATCTGTTTACTTAGCAGCGCACTTCCTACTAAATTTGGATAGAAAAAATTTGTGTGTATATATATATATATATATATATACGGGATGTTCAAGATTCGATTGGCACCCCCTTGAAATCCACAATTTTTAAAATATAGGGGTGAAACTTGTTGGGTTATAACTGTGTCCCCTGAAGTTTCCTTTGAACTCATATTCAACCACCTAACTTTCTCCAGCGCACATAGCTCAGGAATTTTAAATGGAATCGGATATATTTAATGGCGGATTCTTATAGAAAATCAAATTCTAAAGAGATGTTATACCAGTGAAAATATCGATCCAACGCTTCTGTAAGGCGCGAATCACAAAAAACTGCAATAAATCAGCTATTTTTTCCTCCAAAAGAAATCCTTTTATCAAAAATTCCTCCATAGTAAATGTTGTAATTAATTGAATTAGTTATAAACTACTAACTCATGCACAGGGCCCTACGTTTAGTAGTAACTGAAAAAATCCTGTTTGAACATAAAACCAAATTGTCATTTTGTTGAAAAGGTTGTGGTAGAATTCTCAAGTATGGTGTGTTTGTTGACCCTTTCTTACAGTATAATAAAAATAATACAATTTTTGTTTTTTGACATTTTTCCGCTTCATTTGCACCGAAAAGCAAAGGAACCCACTAAACACATTGATTATATTTTGTTAATCCTCAATATAATCGTTGTTTTCTTCTTAGATTGATTCAACGACAGACCTTTTTGGGAGAAAGAACTGTAATCAAACACACCCCACACTTAAAAATTCTACCCCGACCTTTTTAGCAAAACAAGAATTTCTCAATTAATACTTAGCATAGGACTCTGTATACAAGTTAATTTTATAGCTCATATATTAATGACGAATATATTAAGAATTAACAAAAGATAAGTGGGTTTCTTTTGCTTTTCAGTGCGAATGAAGCGGAAAAATGTCAACAAACGTATTATTATATTATTGTGTATAAAATATTATTTTTAATATACAGTAAGAAAGGGTCACCAAACAAATACCACACTTGAGAATTCTACCCCGATCTTTTCAGCAAAGTGACATTTCGGGCTTATGCTCAAAGAGGGTTTTGTCAGTTAATACCATACATATGGCTCTGTAATAGCAAATTCAATTAGCCACAACATTTACGATGGAGGAATTTTTGATAAAATGCTTTCTTTTGGAGGAAAATGAAAAATTGTAATCTTAAATTGCGGATTTTAAGATGATGTCAATCGAATCTTAAACACCCTGTATACAGGGTGTTCCGAAAAAAAAAGTATGACCCTTGGGGATTTTTCAGCAAATTTAACGCTGAACAAAACAGTTCCTACGAATATGTGTCAGCAAATGAAGTCTTGACCAGTTTTGAGGCAAAAAACATGAAAAAATACGTTTTTCGATACTTTTTGCCAATCGATGAAGAAACGATTGATTGCATGAAAAAACAAATTGAAACTAATGTGATGGAGAATTAGATTTGGTCTCCTATGAGACCAATAGCAGCTTGATAGATCAAATACCTGATTTGTCGGAGTTGACATGATTTTCAAAATGACTGGCTTATGTCGACTTCCAAACAAAATAGTTATTTTTAGAGAAATTGGTTTTTTGTTGTTTTGCAAAAAAATAATTTTTTTTTTAAAGTCGACAGACAAAACCAAATTTGTTGAGAAAGGTATACCATAAAATGCCAGAGGAAATTTTGATTTTGGAAGACAACAAATTTTAAGTTCTCAAAAGTGGTTATAATGCCTTCTGCTGCCTATGATAGCTTGGAATAAACATGAAGTTGTAAATTATTTTAAATCACCAAAAAATTGTTTTTTCATTTACTGCCGCATGTTGCTTCCGAGCCATCAAAGTTAGCGGAAGCCATTACAACCACTTTTGTGAGCTGAAAACTTGCTGTCCTCCAAAATCAACAAAATTTCCTCTCACATTTGACGTTTTACTTTTCTGAAGAAAGTTGATTCCATTTCCGTCATTTTTTAGATTTTTTTTTTTTTTTTTGCAAAACAACTTAAAACCAATTTTGTTAAAAATAACTATTTGGTTTGGAATTCGCTATTCGCCAGTCATTTCGAAATTATGTTAATTCCGATAATTCACCAAAGATCGTGAGTTTGATCAAACTCCTAATGATCTCATTCTATGCCAAACTCATTCTCCATGATATTATTTCCAATCTTTTTTTTTGTTGATGCAATGAGTAATTTCTTCATCAATTGCCAAAAAGTGTCAAAAAAACATATTTTTTTCATGTTTTTGTCTGATAACTGGTCAAGACTTCATTGGCTGACCTATGTACATAGGGATTTTTTTGTACAGCTTTAAATTTGTTATAAAATCCCCAAGGGTTATCCATTTATTTGGAGAATACGATTGTAAGGATCCAAATACAAATAAATCCTTAAATCTTTAAAATACCGGTATATAACTAACGAGTCAATGTTTTGACAATTCAGGCACTATCAGGACATACAACAATAAAATCACTTATATGAAGATCAAATTCAGTATATCTCACATCTACAGCCTAAAAAGAGGCATCAACCAGAGAGAGTAAATCACTCCAATACAAAGATTAAAGGTAAAGGGTGGCAACTTAAGAACATCTGAGAAGGTTATATAATCAAACAGCTGATCAGCTGAAAATATACGCACCAAACAACCAAAAAAGTAGATAAAAAATGGACAACAAAATTAAATAATAAGTGTAAAAGACAAACTAAATACAGAAGAAAATGAAAATGCATGGCCGAGGAAGGTTATAATCAAAACAGCTATTCTGCAAACAAATCAAACATAAAAGGCAATCTAGTTAGATTTTATTTTTGTATGTCCTGATGATGCCTGAATTGACGAAATATTGACTGGTTAGTTATTTTCTGGTATTTTAGAAACTTAAGGCTTTGTGTTAAGAATCTTTATATATATATATATATATATATATATATATATATATATATATATATTTATATATTTATAAGAGCAAAAAGAGACAAAGATTCTAAACACAAAGCCTTAAGTCTCTAAAATACCAGATATACATATATATATATGTTATTATGTAATAATGTTTCTTTTAATTTAATGTTTTATGTATATGTGGTAGGTATAACAATAGAGAAAAGCGTGACATATCCAGCCAAGTCATGGAAAAGAGCAAGTCTGTTTTACCTAATCAAAAGGAGGAAACAGAATCACATTCTTTTATCAATGGTATTTATGTTTTGTTGTTATCATTAGAGCATGGTTTACCTTATAATTGCATCTTTGTATCAGCTAATCATAAATTGATAAATTTAGTTATTAATCTGAACCACATCGAATAGGTTGTTTTAACCCAATTTTATGCTGCATGCATTGTACGTTTTGCACATTTTGAGGTATTTTGCATGATTTAATTTTTTTTTTTTTTTTAAATTACACATTTAATGAAAAAATGAAAAATAATCAATTTTTAATATGTCTACGAGTTCCCAGAAGGAAGAAAACAAGACCTAATGTTCCTGAACTCATGAATCAACATCCGGTTTACATATTTTCGAGGTATTTCGTTTGCACATTTTTTCCTTTCCCCCTTCATGCTAAATCTTTATTTTAACTATTGGGTTGTCCAGAAAATAATGCAGGATTCTAGTTTACATTGTATTAACCCTCTATATAGCAAACTGTACGTTTAAGGAATTATTCTTTTTAATAGATGTCAACACTTATTAATCCTCTTCCAAACAAAAATGTATTTTATCTTCTGTAGCATTTCACTATTTGGAAATAATTCAGTTTTTACTAAGATGTTGAAGCATGATTTTTGCATAATTTCGTTTTACGAGTTTAAACTCAGTCGGAACGGAGCCCAAACGGGTAGAAACGTTAATGAAGTCTGGGGCGATGGCAATGTGTGTGAGTGCACTGATCAACAATGGTTTAAAAAATTTCAAGAGAGAGATTTCAGTCTTGAAGTCAAAGATGGTTGTGGAAGGACTTCTTCCCTTGATGACGTTCTGCGAGCTTTGGTCAAAGAAAATCTCAGAACAACTGTTCGAGAACTTGCAGAGAAACTCAGTTAGCAAATTGACCATCGCTGACCACCTCAACGCAATTGGAAAATTAAAAAAAGCTTGAAACTTGGGTTCTTCATGCATTAAACAACCGCCAAAAAAATCTTCGTTATGAAGTTTGCACTGCACTTCTTGTCGAAACAAAAACGAACCTTTTCTGGCAGAATTGTTACACGGTACAAAAAGTGGATTCTGTACGACAACTCTAAACGTTCTGGACAGTAGGTTGACAAAAGAGAAGCAACACAACATTTTCAGAAGTCCCCAATCAAAAAAAGCAGTTGGTTACTGTTTGGTGGGCTTCATTTGGGCTAATTCACTACAGCTTCTTTAATCCTGGTGAAACAATCAATGCCGAAAGGTATTTCTCTCAAATTGATGCATTGCACCAGAAATTGGCATTAATGAAGCCATATTTGGTTAATTGAAAAAGGCCTATTCTCTTGCACGACAACACACGGCCTAATGTCTCACGTGTGACGTCGCGAAAATTGTTAGAGCTTGGTTATGAGACTCTGTCTCACCTCTCCCCTACTGTCCAGACCTCTTGCCTACATCATTAAACGTTGGGAATTGGAATCTTCCACGCAGCAGTGAATTTAAATATTTAGTTGTGTGGATAAATGAGTTAGGATCTCTGGATAAAGACATAACAAGGAAAATTTATAAGAGGAAATGATAACAAGGAAAAGATGATCGGGATCCTAAACTCGGTATTGTGGAATCAAAGTGTTACATTTGATACAAAAAAAAAGAATTTATCATTCCTTTATTCTAGGTACCATGCTATACTGTGCCGAAATGTGGACCATAAAACATCAAGAGGCTCAAAAATTACTGGCACTGGAGATGGACTTCCTGGGAAGAAGTTGCGGCATTTCAAGACTCCAGCACATATCAAATGATACTATTAGGAATATAATAGGTCAGGAGCTGAATATATTGTACAATATTGAAACCAGGAGACTTGGGGAAGAGAGATGGCGAAAGAAGATTTTCTTATATCAGCCAGAGTCAAAGAAGATTTTCTTATATCACCCATAGTCAAGGATCAAGGAAAACATGGCTGGCTGATGTCAATGAAGGAATGGCAGCTAGAGGTCTACGAGAAGAGGATTGGTTGAACAGGAAAAAATGGCAAGCGACAATTCTGGGGATCAGGATACAATAATGGTTGTACCAAACCGAATAAATAAAAAATAAAAAAATATATATTTATTTTTAACCTTTTCTATTGTTCACTATAGAACCTCTATTTTCATAAAAAAAATAGAAATAAAAATAAAAAGCCGAATGGGAAGCAGCCAATGTTCCCGATCGGGAACATACCAAAAATCCTACTAAAAATTTTGTTTTTACTAAAACTGGCAATCGTTATGTTTTAAATAAAAAAATAGAAAGCAAAAAATAAAAAATAAAAAACATTAAAATTTGATTTGGATACGAATTCAGCCTGCTAAAGGCTAACTGTACAGAGCTGCATTGATCACAAAAAGCAAAATGTTATCCTGAAATGTTAAATTTAAAAAAAAAATTGACAAGCTGCAGATGAAGTGGGACGCAGTATCACTATTGCTCTTTTCCAAAATTTTGCAGGATATTAGTTAGGGCGTTAGTGTTTCATTCTCCATAATGTAAAAGAAATTATAGAATATTTTCATTTTGATAAATAGTATTTTAAAAACAAACCGGTAAATAATTTTTTGGCAAAATATTTTCTTCTGGAATAATCTGATTTGTAATTAATGTAAAAATTAGGACCCACATGCAACTGCTCGTGATAGCCTAGATATTGCTGCATCAGATTATAATTTGTTTAGATCAATGACTCATTTTTTAAAAGGTCGGATCTTTAATATTTACGAGGACATTAAAATTGGATGTGAAGAGCTCTTTGCCTCAAAACCAAAGGAGGGGTACCGGCATCAAATCCAATTACTGGCAGAAAGGTGGACGAAAGTAGTTGAAAACAATGGAGTTCACTTTGAAGAGTAGTATTCAATAATGTTTAAAATATGTCAATAAAGCTATACTAATGCACAAGGACTTTTGTAACAACTTAGTATATATTGACATTTTTAGTCTATATAATTATTTGTAAGTGTATTGAGCTTTTATAATATGTCTTATTCTGATCGTCAAAGTTTTTTTTTTATAATTTTTTTTATTATTTATTTATTTATTTATTTTTTATTAAATTAAAGGAAGTATATATATATATATATATATATATATATATATATATATATATATATATATATATATATATATATATATATATATATATATATATATATATATATATATATATATATATATATATATTGTGTTTGTAAGTGACAATATAAACACATTATATTTAATTAAAGAAAAAATATTAAAAAACTTAAATGAAATTTGATGTGCCAAACTTGGCACTGGCCATCCATATATGTCCCACCCGGCTTTTTGGTGGGGGTTTTAATCATTTTTTAAGTGTCATTTCTGATTGCTAGAACCCTTTCATCCTGCATGAGAGGGCTTATGCCCTTTAAAGGGTAAACTCATTTATAGAGGAAGACCTAGATATGTATATATACACACTAAAATTTTGTATGATTATTTTTATTTTTTCAAATAAATTACATTCCTTATTCATTGATTTTTCTATTTTTTTATTTGTCCCTACTCATTTTATTTTGATTTTTGCACATTAGTTGTAAAGATCATGTATACATGAAGGTATGTATAAAGCATGCACAATTCAACATTTTTATAGCACATGTTTAGATTTTTGTTGCTCAAAAATCCACAATCTAGCAATCATAAATAAAGCAACATCTCTCTTATTCTCACTAGTTGGTTTGTAATGAAAGAAATACTTGATGTCACGGCTGTGGATAAGGATCGTTGAATGCTAATTATTTTAAAGGAATTCTAAAATATCCAAATGCCATGTCACATTTTGTGTTAATACTTTTTTTTCTTTTCTTTTTTTTAGTATTTTGTGTTAATACTAAACCATTAATAATCTTTGGAGTTGTATAAATATTAATAAAAAATAATTTATGTTTTTTTGTTTTATAACTATTTGGAGATTCTCCCACCTATTCATATAAACAGTTTTGTAATTATTGGAAATGAGCATAACTAAACACTTAAGTTCATCATTTATTATTTTTTTTCAAAGCATGAGCATTGTGCGTAATATTAATAAAACTTTTTTTTAGGAACACAGTTCACTAGAAATGTTGATGGAAATACAAGTACGTTACTCATGAAAAATTTACGACATTTTGCATTATATAATATTGCCGTGCGAGCGTGTCGTAAATTGGAGGAAGGAGAAAATAGTACAAAGAATAACACTTGTAGTGAAGAAGCTATTGTGACTGCTAGAACATTGCGGTTAGGTAGGTATAATTGCGTTTTTCTCTGTGTATGGATATACATTTATATACATATAATAATAATATTTTATTAATATTTATGCTTATTTTTTCCTTTCTAATTAGCCACTGCTGACAGTATTGACAGTCAGTATCCTATCTGGGAAATTTCAAATAAAAGTTTAGGAGTTGTGCAATTAAAATGGAATGAACCTAAAAATCCTAATAGTCTTATTGTTACTTATGAAATTGAATACAAACGCTCTGATATTGAAAATGTAAGTTCCTTCATTTTTTTTATTGCTTTAAATAAAAATAGTGTCATAACAACTTTGATTTATTCTTTGAAGTTTTTTTAATGGCATTCTCTTGTGATTTGTATTAATTATTCTCACTGATCATAGTTCTTGTACAATCGTAACTGCTTTTCTTTTTTTTGGCATAATTGCACAGGTCTATTGTGCGCCAATGCCGTTTACAGTGAGAACATGGCCTCTGCTTCACAAATCTTAGTAGATTTATTAGATTGATTAGCTTACACTACTTTGGCTCTGTAAAGTGGTCCAGACCGAACAGCAGGAATCTCAATCTTGAGAACCTGCTACACAAGCAAATGATGTGGTAAGCTGTTTCATCCTCATTATGATGGAATCTACACACGGATGATCCCGTCAGCTTGAGTTTGAACATGTGACTGTTCAATTTACAGTGTCCAGTATAGATCGCTATAATGTTTTTGAGTGAGACCATTTTCAGTAGCCGCTCACTTCTTCTGAAGCAGGGACCATCCAAGAACAACTTTGAATGGTGCTGTTTTTTCCTTAGCCAGTGTCGTCTGGCTCTGATGTCATATTTCGCCTTGATGTTACTTTTGGCGAGACTCAGGCTTATACCGCAGACGGGTTCCGGTGTAATGGTAGTACAATCTGAATCAGATCTGGCCAATTTGTCAGCTTCTTCATGGCCTGGTATTCCAGAATGACCTAGTACCCACTCAATGCTTACGCTGCTATGTTTTGCAAGGTTGTTCAGAGCTGAGTTGCAGTCCCATACCACCCTTGAATTTGCTGTATTGTTATTCAATACCCCAATGGCTGCCTGGCTGTCAGTATAGATTGTGATTTTCTTGCCCCTAAGCCCCTCTTCTAGCAGCCTGGAGGTACCATGGCTAATAGCTAGTACTTCAAATTGAAATACTGGGGTATGAATGCCTAGTGGAATTGAGACTCCATTTAGTGGCTTGTCTTTTCTCCAGATACCCGCTCTAGACCCATGGGCTGTGAGAGAGCCATCTGTGTAACAGTTAACACCATTATTAGGTCTCTGATGTTTTGTTTTGTCAATAAAGACTCTGTAGTCAGAGTCAATATGCCTTCGTATTTGAAAATCAGAGTACATGGTAAGCACTCTCTCGCTTTCAATCCGCTGTGCCAGCTCTCAGTGCCCAACCTATGTTAGAACAGTGGAAGTTGTTTTCTGTTTTATCTGCCTATAAGTAGTTTTGTAGGCCTGTGATTCGATCTCCAAGTGTAGTGGTAATATGCCAAGTATTATCTCATAGCAGCTGTTAGAGTAGTTCTCATTGCGCGTGTTATCATTAAACAGGCCTGTCTCTGTAGCTTCTCCAGCTTAATTCTGGATCCACCCACCTGTGCCTTATGCCACCATAGCAGGGCTGCATAAGTTACCATAGGTCTAACGGCTGTTGAGTACAGCAATTGGACCATCCCTGGTTTGAGACCCCATGTCTTGCACTGCACCTTTACAGGTCCAGAGGCACTTGAGTGCTTTATTTGTTATGTTTTCCACATGTTGGTGCCAGCCTAGTCTGTGATCCAATGTAGCACTTAGGTGTTTTATCGTCTTACTCAGACCCAGCTGGGTGCCATCTATGGTTGGCATTCTTAAAGCTAAATTATTTTTCTTTGTAAACATTGGCCTTGTGTGGTTTGATGCTAAAACTATTGGTCCTGTACCACTTCACTAAGATGTCTGTTACTGATTTAAGGAGATCAGAAAGCACATTCTGATGTTTACCTCCAATCAGGATTGCGATATCATCTGCATATTCTTGTGCCTAAAAGACTGCTGTGTTGATGGCTGTCAGCCACCAAGCACCGCAGTAATGGGGATAGTACCACCTCCCTGTGGGCAGCCTAATCCACAGTTCTGTGTGTCCTAATTCTGATTTGAGGATTCTCTGCTCCAGCATGTTATTAATCCAGCCAGAGATTAAAGGATCGACATTTCTGTAGCTTAGAGTATTAGCTATAACATTATAAGGAGTTCTATTTCAACGAACATGCCTATCATTATTTCTTGTTGGTTTACTGATTTCTCAATCCTCGAAACCAAATGATGTAAAGCTATCCTCACAGGATTTTCCTGCTTAGTAAGCAAACTGATTAGGATGCATAGGACATAGATCCAATAACTGTTCTCTAATGTGCCTGCATCTTTTCCAATGTCTTCATTAGAAATTATGACAAGCATATTGATCTGAAGGCTTTAAGGTCATCATATGGCCCTTTGCCTGGTTTAAGTAGCTAGCATTGTCTGGAAATCCTCCTACTATTGGGGATATAACCAATTGCCAGACTACCCCTTAAAATTTCAAGTAGGTGCGTACTGATAACTGGAAGGACTTTCTGCAATAAAGCTGGAAAGATCTCGTCAATACCAGCCAATTTGTATGATTCTAATCTCCTCATCGTAATAATCTCATTAGCTTTGCCCCACCATCTTTTGCTAGCACTGTTGCTAATTACGGTAGGAGTAGTGTTCTCTCGCTCTAACAGGTCACAGTTGGGAAAGTGAGCGGATGCCAGGGCTTTGAAGGTAACCTCCTCGTCTTTGAGATACCCTTCCCCAACCTTCATTGTACCTAAGGTACCGTGACCAGTGTGCTTTGAGAGAATTTCATTGATTCGGCATGCAGCCGGAGTACAGAACTTCCTCCAAGCTTGTCCTTGGTTTTCCTTATTAGTTTATGGTATTCCGTAAGCACTACTTTATAGGCGTCTCATATACCATTTCTTTTAGCAGCATTAAACAATCGCCTAGTGCGCGCTCGTTGCAGTCTGTTGTATCAAATCTAATGTATTTATGGTCCGAGCATGTCTATTCATTAGGGACATGCCAGTTGTCAACACGTGTCCTTTCATCTTTTAAAACTAGAGTTATATAAATTACTTCTGATCTTATTCTGTTGCAGAAGGTTGGTAGACACCCCCTGTTCAAAATTACAAGATTATAAATTCTAGAATTAACTCACCTCTAAGGTTATTGTTGGAGCTGCCCCAAATTTCATGGTCTGCATTTGCTTCTAGGGCAGCTATTATTTTGGTTCCCATACAATCCAGAACCTTTTCAAGCCCGGCTGTTGGAAATTTTGTCCTCATATGGCAGGTACCCAAAGATAAGAGTGGTTCCTGCCATCCTATCTTCTCCGCCAGATGGGGTACATTGTGGTATTGCGAGATCTCTTGCAGAAAACAACATTTCCACAGAGGCTGTAGTTTTAATGACCGTTTATATAGTATGTAGGTCCTGGGATTGCTGGTCACGGGAATAATTCCATAGCTAGGCAATCCCAGTCCTTTAATTGTACCATCATACAGGTATGGTTCCTGAATGAAGATGATGTCAATATCCTTACCTCTGATGTATTGTTGCAGCACACCACATGCAGCAATGCAGTGGTGCAGACTAATCTGCAGCAGTTTCATATTATGATTCTTCCAGACTGATCTCCAAACGGCTCCGATATCAAGGTTTTACCTCTATGCTCAGCTATAGCTGAACCTTTTGGATCCACGTCTCCATCGGAACCCTCTTTTGACCGCTGTCACATAGTAGATTCTCCACCTGCCAGTGGTGTGAGATCTTCCGCACCTCCTTGCCTGGGAGTTGCTGCCTGTACATCATCAGTGGCTCCAGTGGTTTGCCCTAAGGCTTCTTCTGAAACTTAGTCAGTTTCTGTCTTCTTTCTCTTTCTTTCATAGATACTGAAGGTTACGTGGTAGAGGCCGTAACCCGTGTTGAAGATCTTCAGCGTTTTTCCGCACCCTGTGCATGCTTCAGTGCTTACCTTTGGGGTGCTGAAGTCTTTGCTGTCGGTTTCATGAGGACCCTGGCAGTTCCAGCTGCAACCCTTTTGGGTGGCTCCGTCTCACGTGAGGGTTTGGCCTGCTTAGATTGCCTCACCTCCGACCTGCAAGTCATGGCTGCTGGTTTAGTTGGAAACCTTGCTTCCTTGGCTGTGGTCGTTTGGCTTGGCACCATCGCAGCAGCACTTTGCTCTAGCTTGGGTGCCTTACCCTTGTGCATGAAAGACTTGACCGCTGGTTCTTGGGGGAAACTTGCAGTCTTGTCTACCAGCCCTTGGGGTGGCTCCCACTTGGGCGTCCTCACCTCTGACCCACCAGTCTTGATCACTTGCTTTCTTAGCTGTAGTCGTTTGGCTCAGTACCTTCACCGCAGAGCTTTGCCCTAGCTCAGGTCCCTTCTCCTTGGGCAGTCTCGACTGCTGGCTGTGGGGAAAGCTTTACAGTCTGCCAGTCCTTGGGATGGTTATTTTGCATTGGGCTCAGCCCTGCTGAGGCGTTCTCTCGACTTGAATTTCTCTCTTCTATTTCGCATCTGGGTCACAGTGGACCACAGTGTGGTTTTCTCCGTATCCTGAGATGCAGAGTCTTCACACACCACAGAACCCCCACTCTTTTCAGAGCGGGTGTTACCATTTCTGGTGTACGTGACTCAATCGTCTCTGATTTAGCAATCTGAATACAAGGGAAAAACTGGAAGATCGCTAAATCAGAGATTAAAGGAGCATATATGTGCATATAATAATAAGATAGAGAATTCCAACTTTGCAATTCATTTAAATGGAAAAAAAACATAAATTCATCAAAGACTAAGGAGTTAAATTAATACATCACTTTGAAAACAGTCTCAAATTAAATATATGAAGCACTTGAAATAATAAAATCCTTCAAATCCAATCCAGATTTTTGCTTAAATAACCAAATAAATATCTCCAATAGTCCAATCTTAAATTTATTACCATCTATAACAGAAAAACCAATTACTCACCGGCATTACTGAAAAAACCCCGACCCTTAAACCGTTTACCTATAAACATCTCACCTTTCTTTCATTGTTAGTTCAGTGGGAGAAGAAACCAGTACAAACTTTTCTGTTTGATATAATCCATTTAAACCTCGGTGAGTACCAACATGTATTTGATTTCTTGTCTTAATTAAATTCATAATTGTTTTATAATACTGATTTATATTATATCTAATTTAATATGTATAATACCAAACTATATTTTGAATTGCATATTTTTGAATTTTTGTGTGTTTTTAGAACTGAAGATGAATGTATATCATTCGAAACTAGTTTTCAATAAAACAAAATTATAGAAGTGGCAAATAATTTATCAATCCCTAATTCAATTATCTTAGACGGGTTGGCTGTGGTCAGGGCAGCTGCACCAGCCTGAGCTGTGACTTGCTCCTCCTCCCTCTCCTCCATTTTGACGTTGAGTACTTCTACCTCTGCTGCCAGGGATTTGAGCATTTCTCCAACCAAGGACTCGTCCAAATTGTCCATGGCTGGGTCTGAAATGTTAAATGAAGCCGAAGAAGACAAATCTTCTTCGGATAAAGATTTAAAAATTGGTTTTGGTTTCTGAGACATATTGTTCCCAAGAGTGTGAGGGTAATTTACACTTTGGGTACTGCTCTCTCTCCCTGCAGCAGGCTAAGTATAATGGAGTGCGCCTTGTGGCCCGAGTGGGTCGATTAAAGACTGTGCATGTTTATACATCCCCTGCCATCCGGCCAAAGCTTGAGTGCCCTCCACTTGGCTCAACATATCTCTCAATACTAATTGAAGGACCTGGCCTCTGTCGTCCATAAGTCCCATTGGACTTTCCTGGCGGCACTACGTAGAGGTGACAGTAGGCGTTGGTAGGGATAGGGAGGGTTGGGAATTATTAACTTTGGCACTTTGGCTTGTTCATTCCTCTGAGAGTGGGGGAGACTCCTGCACCCGTCTCCCTCTCTAGCCCTCCTGTTACCCTACCAGAAATATCAATTCTGTTTAGTATTTAAAATAATTGGTGTGGGCTTAAGTTAAATGGTGTGGACAGTTAAGTAGTGGGGGGTCAATATGTGATATTTGGTATGCCAAGTCTAGTCTGAGTATATAGGTAATGAAATGTACAGGTACTACCGGTGAAGTTGATTTGAAACCTAAATTTAAGAAATAATGATAATAATTGTTATTTTTTATAATATTGATGATATTTTGCATTTTTCGCAATAGTTATTTTTCTAGTGTTCAAATTATGAAGTACGAAAAATATTTCACAATGTATAAAATGTGGTGCTATTTTATTTTTTAGGGTCCTTTTCTGGGATTTTTATAAAAAATTGCTAATGAAATTTCACTGAGGAGAGTTGAGGGGGGGGGGGCTTCATTGTCGTTCGTTATACTGTAGAGTGGTTTTGTTTTTTATATGAAAAGATTTCTCATTAAATATTGAGACGAACCCCCACTATTTACCTGAAAATACATTAAACTATTAACTATTTCTGTTAGGGGCAACCTGGCCTAGTACTGTTATAAAATAAACATTTAACTAACTTATCATTTAAGATACTATCACTCATCACTACAACACTATGACCATCAAAATAACTTTGTTTATTCAGTAATTGTCTTAGAAGTATTACAGGAATTGGTTATTGTATATTAAGTATTTTTCATTTTATTATTAGATTTTAATTTTTTTTTACTTTGAGTATAATTTAAGTTTGTTGGTAATGTTTCTGATCAACTACAGTAAACACAAATTGAAAATGACATTTGGAGAAGCTGTTCTGTTTTATCAGTAGCTTTAAAAAAATCGAATAACTATTAAATTGTTACAATTATCTTTTATCATTGTCTCTAGTTTATATTTACAAAGCTATTTTACAATACTTCCTAGAAAGAAAGAATATTTTATTTTAAAAAGATTATTTTATTTATATAGTCATGAGATGTGTTTGATCTGGGTTCTTTATTACAGTATAAACCCACAGTCGAATGCATTACTAGAAAAAATTTTGTTGAGTCTGGAAATATTTACTATTTGAGAAATCTTGGACCTGGAAATTATAGTTTGCGCTTGCGGGCAACATCTTTGTCTGGAAATGGCTATTATACTCCTTACAAGTATTTTGTGATTGAGGTATTTTATTTGTATATTATTTAATAATCAACTAATTGACAATAAATTAATAGCTACATTTTATAGTACTAGCTGGCCTGGCAAAGCTTCGCTATTGCTGGATTTTAGTATATATATAGATTTAATGAACACAATTGATAGTTTGATAAAAATTATTGTATGTATAAAGATATTATTAAAAATTCAAATTAATTGAAGTTGAAAATAGAGTTAGTTCATCGCTCAAAAGAGACAGACCAATGGCCAAAATGCGTTTTTTTTTTACTCAGAGGGGCTCTGCAAAGCAAAGAACATAGAAAATTTGGCCCGGTAACAATATTTTCCTTACCTTAGCATGCTGCTATTATTTTATAACTAAAAACGTGCTGCTTTTGTTCTGAGGTTCCTCTGACCCATAGGTGCTAGAAAAATCAAAACATGGCAACAATGTTCAATGCGCTATATCTTTGCTAATAATGGTCTAATTTCAATGACTTTTTATAGGGATTCAATTATCTTTCAAATGAGCCTTTGTATAATCAGCGAAAAATGTATACTTTTTGATTTATGCACAAATGAAATATAGATGTGGTTTTTGGCTTTTGCTATCAATATCGGTAAATATTTATCGAAAAACTATCTAGGAACCATAAAGATGATATAGTTAAAATTTGTTAAAGATTGGTTCAGCAGTTTTCAAGGTTAGACCTTACAAATGAAAAACAGGCTCTCCTTTATTTAATAGTATGATGAGTGTCATTTATAAAGTGACACATTAGGCAGTGTGCCCTAGTTCACGATTCAAACCAAATTTGAAAAACTTATGTTTTTTGGTATGCTGAATCAAAATCTGCCATCGTTTTTGGTGTGAAAAATCTATGAGGCTAGTCTATTTAATAATTTAAACATCTTTTTAAATTTATTTGACCAAAAATCAATTATTTTTTCACGTTTATATTTTTCCTTTAATATACTTTTTGAAAAAATTTGTTGCTGGAATAACCATGCTGATACCATTTTTCAAACCTGAGATATAAAATAAAACAGTTTCAATACGTTTTATTTATTTTTTAACTCCTAAGATGTATATTAGATGCTTTTTTTGTATGTTTGTTTTGTAGGTAATTCAATTATTCAAATGAACATTTGTATTATCAGCGAAAAATACTTTCGATTAATGCACAAATGAAATATAGAAGTGGTTTTTCAGCTTTTGTGCAGCTGCAATATCGATATCGGTAAATTTTATTATTGCAAAACCATCTAGCAACCATGAAGAAGATATAATTATAATTTGGTAAAGATTGGTTTAATAGTTTTCGCAGTTAGACCTTATAAACGAAAAACGGGCTGTCCTTTTATATAATATTATGATTACTTAAACAATTGTAACTTACATTTTTAATCAATTAAAAACTCCCTAACCATCCCTTTTATTATAAAAAAATTAGTAATTCTACAATGTAATTTCGGCAAAATTAACATTATATGTATTGCTCAATACGGTTCTTATATAGTATTGAGGAGGTTGTTGCCATCCCTATCACAGCATTTGAACTGTTCATTCCTTATCAAGTCTCTGAACTCTGAAATTTCATTATTTTCCATTGTTCCCACACCCTTCCCATTTTTAAATCCCCTCTGTTTATCCATATGCTATCTATCCATTTCTCCAGGAATCTTAACTGACTTTTTCCATCTCAGGTTCCTGATTTGTGTTTTACTTCACTTTGTTTCTATGGGTGCTGCAAGCCATTTGACTTAAGCAGCCTCCCCCAATTACTGACCTAATTGGCATCTTTCAGAAAAAAACCAATTTGTCTGTCCAGTGACCTTAGCTATATTTATATATATATATATATATATATATATATATATATATATATATATATATATATATATATATATATATATATATATATATATAGCTAAGGTCACTGGACAGACAAATTGGTTTTTTTCTGAAAGATGCCAATTAGGTCAGTAATTGGGGGAGGCTGCTTAAGACTGAGCCAAATGACCAGTCACTGACACTCAGTGGAACAGAATAAAATGTATAAGTGGAACAGATTGGAAAAATCAGATGCCCTGAAATCACTTGGAAGTGACCATCTGCTACAAGCATCTACAAGCAAGAAACATTTTGTGGAAAAGTTGTGGTTTCTTTGTATAACTGAATAGTATTTACACTGGGGGATTAGATTTTCACTCTTATAAGTGAATGTTTCTTATAATTGAATATCGTATAAGTGAATAATGTATTACATAGCTCAAAATGGACACTGGGGAACGAGAAATTCTTCGTATATGTGAGACTACACTGTGTGTGCGTGCATGCGTATATATTTGTATCAACTTCTTTTAATTTTTTTTCCTGACTTTTATTAATTGCATCATAATTCAAAGGGACATGTGTCAGAATAAACAACAATATTATTTATTATCTGAAGTTCTTTAAGGTAACTGTGAACACTAATGCTTCCTTATAACTATATTAAACTTATTTCATCAACACAAAGTTTCGAGGTCATTTGTCTCATCTTCAGAGTTCATTAAAACATTTAAAAAATGTGAGCCTAGAATAATAAGTTTAGATATGAAACGTCGGCACAAAATATATAAGTTTATCTTATAATAGTGTAATTCTTTGACCGCACCCCCCCGACCAACTTCTCCCTTTAAATATAATATTGCTGTGTTAGCTTTGGGTCTTTAAGATTGCTAGGTTTTATTCTGATTATATATTAGTTTAAGATCTAATGTAGCTTCATTTTCTTAAATTTATTATTAATAATTTTCAGGAAGAATATACCTTCACCTCTCATTTATTATATATCCTGATCATTATCTTTCTGGTGGCTCTATCATTTTTAATAGTTGCTGCTTTTTTTCTGAGAAGACAATATAGTCAATTGCCTAATAGAAAACTTATTGCATCTGTTAATCCTGAATATGTTCCAACAGGTATAAACTTTTTAAGCTATTATTTTTTTAGTAATTATATATCGTAAACTGGGGTAACTTTAAGACAATCATTATTTCAAATTTGAACTTTTTAAATGGGCTCATTGTAACCGTGTTCTGTTACAAACTACTATAATCTGAAACCAAATGAAATACAGTAACAATGAGCCACCTTAAAAAGTTCAAATTTGAAATAGCTGTTGTCTCAAAGGTACCCCAGTTTATGGTACCTAATGTTTTGTTATTTTTTGTACTAACTCCTTTTATATAGTGTCATCATTTTTTTTTATTTTCATCTACTTTCAAGATTTTTATTCTTAAATATTTCTCATATTTTTTTACGTATTTGTGAAAATATAATTACATACACATGTGTGTGCACATATTTAGCTTTTTATGTTATATGAAAATCCGTTCCATACTTATCACTATCGAGATAGTTTGATGTCTTGATGGTATAAGGCACTTTCATCATGATAAGAAAAATATTTATAAATGTATTAGAAAGGCTATCATTCTACAAATATAGAATTAATTCCTTTAACCACAATAATTTTGTAGTTGTTCCCACTCATTCCAGTACATTGATGTTGCATCTCTGAAAAACAAAACAAAAAAAAATACATCACAAACAGAGGGTGACATTAGTGACTGATTCAGGGAGGATTCCCCTTTGCCAAAATATATGAATGGATGGCTCAATAGGAACAAAATCAGTGAGTTTTGGTGTTTGGCGAATCGTTAACCATTTGTTAATTTTACATTGTTTTATTTGATTATTATTGATTTAATAATATACTTATTAACAATATTGTTATTTATGTTAGTTTGACATATGAGCATTATTTTAATAGAAAAAGTAATGATCATTTTTGTATGTTTTTTTTTCTATCTATAAATATAAGGCATTATTATATTTTTTTAATCCATTTGTTTAATCACAAAAATGATGATTAACATAAAAATATCTCATTATTGAGTAAAATAAACAGTTTTACTTATGTTTTGTTTTTAAATCTAACAGCCATATATTTACCCAAAAGAAGCCCATTGTATATGATAGTTTTTATCTTTTTTGTCTCATAATACATATCTGGCAAACATTTTACTTAGTAAACAGTTTATATCCAGTTTCAATAATTGGGAAGAAATCTACTGCTCTTAGGGTTTACCATCGTTCTAGTGTAAATAGACCCTTGGAAATATTAAACTGGCTTTATGAATACTGTGGATTCAAAAATTAATTTTTTTTTTTTTTTTTTAATGCAGTTTATGAACCAGATGATTGGGAAGTTTCTAGAAGCCGTGTTGAACTACTTGGGGAAATTGGTCAAGGCTCTTTTGGTATGGTTTATGAAGGAAGATTGTATAGCTCTGAAGGTTCTTCCGAGCAGCTTTGTGCTGTAAAAACTGTCAATGTGCAAGCTGCTGATAGAGAAAGGATTGAGTTTTTGAATGAAGCCTCAGTTATGAAGTATTTTGTTTTTTTTACCTAATTTAAATTTCTTTTGTTTAAAGCAATGCCTTTCATGCTGAGAATTCTGTCTTTCAGGGCTTTTAATACACATCATGTTGTCAAACTATTGGGTGTGGTGTCTCAGGGACAACCTACTCTTGTCATAATGGAGTTAATGAAACGAGGAGATCTTAAGTCTTATCTTCGTTCTCATCGTCCTGATTCAGGAAATTCAAATGTTGTTCCCCCATCTTTAAAGGTAATTCTTTTTTTTTTTTTATTTGAAATCTACTGGTTCATGTTATTTCTAGTAGATACAAACTTTAACATTAACATAATAACATAATATTAACATTTCATTTATAGAGGATATTGCGAATGGCTGCAGAGATTGCTGATGGTATGGCTTATCTTGCTGCTAAAAAGTTTGTTCATCGTGATTTGGCTGCTAGGAATTGTATGGTGGCTGAAGATCTAACTGTAAAAATAGGAGATTTTGGAATGACCAGAGACATTTATGAAACAGAGTATTATCGAAAAGGTACTTTTGTCAATTTTTTTGTTCTTCTAATGTACTTTTATTAGTTTTGTCTCTCTGTCAAGTATCATCAAATAATAACAAAGTTAAGAAAATGGGGTCAAATACTGCTGAAATAACATTTCCATTGTGGTTATTAATGTATAAAAAAGTAACGTTTTGGATTTTAAAATTGGTGTGGGCTTCTGATCCTTATTGCGTGTTAAAACTTAAGTAGGGAAATCATATATCTTCCAGGAAAACTTTTTTTTTATTCTAGATATTGACAACAGAAACAACTGGGCTTGAATCATTTAAATATGCTTCTGGTTTGTCTTTTTCTCACACTAAAAAAATGACCAACCCTTTTTGAATTTTCAAGATAAATCAAGGTAATTTATAGAACAGAATAATTGAAGATTAAGTCACTGTTGACATTATCAAAAAATGTTTTAGGGATGATTACCAGGACTTTATATGGCCAAACATAGTTATTGTTAGCAGCACTGAATGTGGTCAATTTTAAAGAATCTTAAATTTCTTGTTCAGTATTTCTCATTATAAAAAGTTATTTAAGGTTTACTGAAAAATATTTTAATTAACGTGCATGCATTTTTGTGTGATTTCATACATTTATAAATTAAATTGTAATTGGTTTTGATCAGTAATTTGATGATTATTAATATTTAGATATTATAATTTTCTACTATAGCTAATATGATAATTATATTGTAGATTATAAGAATTTAAAAAAATTAATTCCATTGAAAATTTTGGTTTTAATACTAAGATTTTAGACATTTGATATATGAGATGCCAATGCAACCAAAGAGAGGTCATTGCCTAAGGACTTGTCTTTGCTTAGGCTGTCAAGACACAAATTGATAGGTTCTTCATTTCTGCTATAGTTATTCTGTTTCATTTTTTTTAAAGGACTGGCTCTCAAATATGTATACAATCTTGAAAATTTGGAACTCTCTTTTCTACAACAGTGTTGCAGTAATATACATTATTAAATGTTCTTATTCCATGGAATATTGCTTATTGCATTTTCCTCTTTCCATAAATCACAGTTCCCCACAGGCAGGATAATTCATTTACAGCTTCAAGCTCTTCATCATTTCAGGGCACATAGATTTCTGACTCTCTTCCTACTTGACAGTTCTTGCTATTCTTAACCTTAATGTACATGCCTTTCCTAGCAAGTTCTACCTTCCATTTCACCAGGGCTTGAGGCTCTGTGTAGAGTCAGCATTTATGATGATGTCAGCATACACCATAACTTGAGCTAATATAATTTCCATGTTCCAATGGCTTCTCGTTGTTCTTGCTGTTCTTATTTTACATATTTTAATTGTCTGTGTAGTGCTTTGAATGTTTATAATTATCAAAGTAGGTGGCACATTGTTACTCTTAAGGCACTTCACTAAGTCAATTGTTGCTTCGATATCTAGAAAAGGAAAATATAAACTCTTTCATTTCGATCCCAGAATTATGACACATTATGGAAATTAATTTTTTTTTTTTATTAAATTCATTAGATTGAAAAAAATTTGAGCCGGTTCAAACACACTAGTTAAGATCACTATGACTTGATATTAATTTTTAAACTTTTCTGGCCATAGTATACCTTTCAAATTCACTTGCACCTACAGTATGAGAACTGAAAGACTATGTCTCGCGTATTGCTTGCTTGATTTTCTTTTATTGCTGTTTCAAAGCTTATTTAATTTACTATAAGAACGTTTATTCGGAAATTTACTCAAAAATTACAAGAAACTTTACAGTAACAGTGCTTACTATTTTAAAAAATACAGTAGTCACTTTGTAACCATTAGTTTTAGAGTAAATTTTATAAGAAACTTGCTTATATGAAATTTAATCAACTTTAAAATGCACTATTAAAGAAGGAAATTAGAAATAAAATACTAGAGAAATGGCCTGTTTTCTCACCACCGTCAGGGACTCTCCTTATATCATCAGTGCTACCTGATACCATCGAAATCATTCATCCACTAGGAAGATCTAAACATAAAAGTCACCCTTCCATTTTTCTTCATGATAAAAGAAGTGATACCAAAGATATAATATCTTACTGCTTGATTCCTTTTATTTCAAAAGGTGCTTTGTGCTTCTTTAGATATTATATTTCTAAAAAGTTTCTGTTAACAATTTTAGCCATTTGCTCCTGAACCCCTGTTTGATTATTTGATGAAGCCAAACTGGCCTAAATATCTTACAGACTTGAGTAACTTCCACTACTTGTTACAAATGTGTAGTCACAAAATGTTACAATGTTACAAAAGTATTAAAATAGAGAAGTACTTGTAGCATAGAGTGCAATAAACAATCAAATGCTCCCTATATTCTTAGGTTTGAGTAAATTTCTACTTGATATTCCTTTATTATCTAATTATTAATATTTCATATTAAAAGGAATATGTTGTGTTCAAATGTTCTAGAACATTGTTGTAATTCCTAATTTATCTTTATTAACTATTGTGATATGTAAATTTTGAATTTAGATTTAATCTTGATTAATTAAAATTTATAATCCTATTTCATTTTTAAGGTTCCAAGGGCCTACTTCCTGTAAGGTGGATGGCACCAGAAAGTTTAAAGGATGGAATTTTTACATCTTATTCAGATGCATGGAGCTATGGAGTAGTATTGTATGAAATGGCAACGCTTGCATCTCAGCCTTACCAGGTGACTTATTAATAATTGATATTTATTTTCTTTTATGGAAATATCTGTTGGACAGTTTTTATTTATAATCAGAATCAGTTCTAATAAGTTCATTTGAAATATTTCACTGTTTGTTCTCTTATAATTATTCCTTATTAGCTCGTGTCCTTTAATTTGACTATTTTGTTTAAATGTTTAGAAGAAATTATAGTAATAATATTAAGTTTATCTTGTAGTTAGGAAGCCAGATAAATGTATAAGATAAGTTATTTGAAATAATAATGTAACAAAAAAATTGTTTATTTAAAAAAAATAAGTTTATAAAATTAGTATGTTTAAACAGCAGTATATTCACACAGTTAGTTATTACTTGTTTACTAAAGATTTTAGTTATCAGTGATATGGTGTGACAAGTCTATAGTAGTACAAATTAGGCAGCCATTATCAACTGATCCTACCTATCCAATACTGACAGCTGTGTCAGTCCAGGGTGGTACTGCGTCATCGCTCCTATATGTATATTTTATTTTTTTTGAGAAGGGGTAAAATCTAGCATAAGACGAAGTGGACCTAGGTCTACAACATAGTGAAATTCTTACTCTAAAAAAACGCCTCCCAATTCATTGTTGCCTACCCATGGAATCGCTGTCAGGTATAACTTTGCAGTGGGGTGGAAGACTGGCTGGTTATGCGCCTAATTTTGAGTTGAATTGCTATTTAGCCACTGTCTGGCCTTCATAGCGAAACAAATATGAAAACATTTCATCATTATTTTTCTGAAACCAAGTAAACTTCTCATCGACACTACATCCTATAGACCAAATAACCTACTAATGATTCTCTTACACATTTTTTAATTAAATAATTCTTAATCCATCGTTTAATTCAGGTCTCCAAATTGTTCAACTTGTTTCCTCAAAGCAAACTACATTTCTTTAGTGCTTATCTGGACTCAGCTCAAAGAAAGCATCAACAGTAACAGTAAATCAAAATGCGCATACACCATGAAAAATCCTATGTTAAATTCGGAATTAGGGTCCTTAACAACCTGACATACGATCCCAATCACGATGAATTCTGCAAAATGTCGAGGAAAATACGTTTACAAATGTGCAAGCGAAAGTAGTTTTTGGAATTCTATAAAATTTCTACCAAATCATTTTTACACTAATCCTCAAGTGTCCTCTAATTTTCGACCAAATCGGGCAAGATGGTTTCGAAATATAGATATAAATCAACGGAAATACGTTTAAGCATGCGGAAGCGAAAGTAGTGGATGGAATTTAATGTAATTGATATGGGATCATCCAGGTACCAACATGCACAATCCCTGAAAATTTCATCAAAATTGGATTAAAGGTAGTAGGTGTTATGCCCCGTCACATGGATTTGACTACACATAGACAGACAGATACAAGACCAAATTTGTTCCTTGATGTCCAATAATGATGTAAAATGTGAGTGGATTTTTTTTATTCCGAGGACATAAATTTTTTCACTTCTTGCATGAATATAAGGCTGCTCTACCTTTGGGAGTGATGAAGCTAAAAATTGTTGGATAAAAGCATCCTTTGCTAAGCTATGTTCTGTGCTCTTTTATTTCCATTTTAAAAACATAAAAAATTATAAAATATAAATCATTTATAAATTCCTTGTTTGTTTGTGTTTTTTCCAGGGGCTTTCAAATGATCAAGTTTTAAGATATGTGATAGATGGTGGCATTATGGAACGCCCGGAAAATTGTCCTGATAAATTGTACAGCATAATGCGACTTTGTTGGGAACATAAACCATCTTCTCGTCCAAGTTTTATTGAATTAGTTACTTTATTGCAAAATGATGTAGGTATTGATTTCCATGATGTTTCATTTTACCATAGTGAAGAGGGCATTGAATATCGCTCTCAAATAACATCAGAAGACACACCTCTTCGTGTTTCACGTGAAATTGAAGATTTTTCTTTAAGTGAGGATGAAGATTTTAAGGAACCACGATCTAGTACTAGTAGTAAAATTAGTAATGGAAGTACAAATCCAAATGGCTATGTTCCTCAGCAAATAGTCACTACTAAGTGCTGATGTCAATGAAATTTTATAAATTATTAGTATGCCAATGAGTGATGTGATTATTTATAATAAATAGGGTAATCAATGCCCAGTATATTATAAATTAGCATACTGTGATTATATGGTTTTATAAATACACGCATACCCAAACAATTTATATATATATATATATATATATATATATATATATATATATATATATATATATATATATGTATATACATACACACACACACACACACACATTATGCATACATACATACACTTACACACATACATACATACCGACAAACTTACATACATATACACATCGTAAATTCTTTTTTAAAGATTTTATTTTTCATTCATTTGGCTTTTTTTGGAACCTAAACAATAAGAATTTGCATATATTTTTATTTCTGTGTATGTGTGAATCTAAGGTGTGTGTGTTAGAAATACAGAAAAACATTTTGGGGTGTATATAGTCGTATACATTAATTAGCATATTTGTACAATCCCATATACACTCTATTAAATCTTTACCGACACTAAATATACACTTACACTCTCACTCTCTCTCTCTCCCTCTCCCTCTATCTCCCTCTCCCTCTCTCTTTTTCTCTCTCATTCTCTCTCTCTCTCTCTCTCTCTCTCTCTCTCTCTCTCTCTCTCTCTCTCTCAATCACTCACTCACTCTCTCTCTCTATCATACACACACACGCACACTTACACCCACAAACTCACTCACATACACATATTCAAAAACTTTTCACACAGACACTTTTGCTTTAAAACATTCTGATAGCTTTAACTGCCCTTGAAGATATATTAGTATTTTAAATATTAGAACTTAAAAATGTGTAAATTGTAATATATGTATTATAGCATAAGCATTGACATAGTAAATATATAGTTTGATACAATTTTTATATTAAAAAATTGAAATTGGTAGTTGTTTTTTTTTTGTTCTGAATTGATATGATCAGAGAATTAATAATCTCATCTTTATTATTATTTTATTTTTAAGAAATAGTCTTTTGTTTACTGAAAAGTATTTCTCATTTTTTCAAACTCAAGTACAGTCTGGCAGAATCGGATGAACAGGGTTTGATCAATCATAATTATAAAGATACTTATGAATTACAGATCCTATCATATATATTGTTATTGTTTTATTTATTCTACTATATCCTTTGATAGATTTATAAGTATTAAATGAATTTGTGCATGTGAGTGTGTGTATGTGTGTTTCACACACATATGCATACACACACACAACTAATACATCAAGATGTTTTCACTTCCCTTGCCTCAGTATTGATATTTAAATTACGCAAAATATTTATTTTAAAATAATACTCGTTAAAACGTGGAATTGGAGTGACACTGTTCAGCCTTTGTTTTTTATTATTTTTTTATCACTTGGTATTCATTTAACTACTAATAGTTGATAAGTTAGAGTAAGTGGTATCTATTTATTACCCCATTTTGTCTTTCTTATAATAGTGGGAAGGCCTAACTTAAGGCAGAGGAAAACAAAAATATTTGTTCTGATATTGTTATTTGGTCTATTTAGTTTTTTGAACCAATTATGTCATTAAATTTTGCTATATTAATTATATATGTAGAATATTTTGATATCTGATATATTCTTTAATTTTTTATAGTTTCAAGAAAATCATTCAATCTCAATAAATATACATGGATAAAGAACATATCTACTTTGTTGGCTTCAATAATTTCTTCAAAGCTTTTTTCTTTCTACCAGACAGCATTGTAAAGTTTTATTTTCTTATGAAATGCTCTCCCAATAGATTCTAGTCAACGGTTTAATGCTTAATTTTACTAGTATTATTATTATTATTTTGTTGTGAGAATTACTTTAAATGCAGTCTCTTTGTATCTACAGAATCATTTGTTCATTTTTTGGATAAGTTTAAAAATTAAATAATTATGTTCTATTGAAATTTTGCTTTGTTATTTTAGTTTTATAACAAAATTGTCCTAACGGTTAGGTTGAACAACAAAAATTGATAACCAAAAATAAAAAGATATTTTCTTGTTTCTGTTTAATCTCTCTTCTTTTTAAATTGAACTGCTCTCCGTATTCTGATATGCTGTATTGGAGTTGATAATTTATAGTATTATATAGTCCCAAATATTTTAGTAAAGATTGGTATTACCATGTAATTATTTCATAATTTATTACTAAAAATGTACGTATAAAAAAAAAATAATAATAACATATTGCTCAATAATTAGCTGCTATTTTGAATTATGTACTAAGCATTTGGAATTTCTAATTTAGATAATTTTTGTTTTATATGATTGTGCTTATAATTTTTGTAAGCCATTATTAATTCTAGATGTTAAAATGAAAAGTACATGTTACCAGTCCGTAAATGTTGAAATTAGTATTACAGTTTGTTTTTGTCGTTTTGTCTTAGATTATTATGTACGACTCAAAATATAGCTCTTCAACAAAGTCTTGTACTTTTGAATATTTTTTAATAACACTTATGTTTTGTCTGTATAATTAATTAAATGAATAAGTTGTCCTATGGTTTATAAACTCTGTATTAAAAGTTTGTAAACTGATAGTTATATTAATTAAACTCCAAAGTTTAACATCACATGAAATTATTTTGAAAATAATATTCAATTTTTGTTCTATCCAGTAAAGTATTATTTTACATGAAAAGAAAAATGTTTTTTCTATTTTTATCAGTATGGCATAAAATGCTAAATTCTACTTGGTACAAATTTTGTATTATCACATATCAAATTTTTATTTATTTATTTTTATTGAAGAAACAGATTAATACAAATTGTGATTATACATTAGAATGGAAATATTGATGGTGAACTTACCCGTTGTGGTTTCACTGTGAGTTATCATTTACTGCAAAGGTAATTTTAAAGCATATAGCAGTTTATTTTTCTACTAACTAGTCTTTATTATTATTTTTTTTTTGGATCTGATTCTTAAGTTGTTTTTTTTTTCATTATGTTTTCTACTAGCAGTTTAAACATTATAGTTCCTCCTTTTAGTTTTTTTAGTACAGTTTAATAACATAATTATGACATATGCGATCACATTTTTCCATTATTATGATAATTATTTTCATGCTCTTATATCCTTTTTGTAACAATACAGCATAACTATTATGTACAATAGGTAACTAATTGTTGATTGTCAACTGATGCCAAATGGATTATTGTATATATGAAATTAAAGTAATTATATTTTGTAAAAGTTCCTGTTAATTAAAATTGTACAGTTTTATTATTTACTTTGTATAATAATTAAAGTTGTATTGAGTTTTGTAAATAATGTGGTGTTCATAGAGAATGTTTTCAAATATATTTCATATTGTTGGTTTAATTTTAGCCATTCTATTATCCCATAATCATTCAGCATAATATTATTTTATTCATTTGATGTAATAGCAAACCAATTACGTAAAACAAGTCACTAATAATGACTGAAAAGTATTAAAATAGTGTCTTGTTTGATCTCTCTCTACTCGTTAATATAATCCATTTGGATTTAATAACGCCAGGATCTATCAAAGCCTGTATCAATATTAAATAACAATTTTTGGAAGCTAGTTATAGAACATTACAATATATGTATAAATTCTTTTTTCTTAATTGTTCTTTCTACTATAAAGTTAAGTTATTTCACAAGAAGGCTTTCTACTAGGTATAATCCTTGGCCTTTCTCAGGACTTCTATCTACATTATGCTTCTTGCTGTTGTAATTGTCTCTTAACATAGTCTTTCTAAGCCAGTCCAAGTCTTCCTTTTGAGCACTGTCCTCATTGTCTGGTTAAGGAACCCTAAATATTCAATTGTTATTCGTTTCAAAACCATTGCAACTATGTTTTGTAAAAATAATGTTTTTGTTCTTATTGAGATGTTATAGGTTACCTCAATCCCTTTTAAACCTAACAGATAATATTATATGAACTTTGTTTATCATTTATATTTCATAAATCTTTAAAAGGGCTATGGAAATAAAATATTCTACATTAAGTATTGGTACAACATACATACTTGCTCATTTTAAGATAAGTTATTCACTTATCTTTATCGGATTATGAGATTAGATAACTGAAAAAAAAATTTACCAATGTTTGTCGTGACTGGTGCGGCCTTTCATTTATTCATTAGTAGTATTGGCTGCTTCATCCATAAAGTATTGGTTTAGATCATGAGCTGTGTGTTCTATAAAGCACAAGTGCTCATCTCTCATTTTTCCTGGGCATGTCTTTTTTGTGAATGTTTTTGAACTTATGAAATTTACATGTCTTGTATAAATAGATTGTGTTTAGAATTTTTTTTTTAATTTTTATTGAACCAGTTCTTGTTAACTGAGGCAGCTAGGATTATTTTGGCTATAATTTATTTTATTTCTTGTTTATCTACTGTTAAGGCTAAAAGTTTGCCTGGTGACAGACACTTTTAAGTTTAAAATATCAAATTATAATCAGTCATAATATTTTGGCACCCCAACTGGTGCCTATATCGTTGATTTTTTTAGCCTTATAATTCTGAATTTTATTGAAATGGCACTTCTTCCATTTTTTTTTTCTTACTCGGAGTTGTTTATATTTTGTAAGGAGCTGTTGTTACTAGTCTATATGTCTATAAATGATCACCAATCTTTAAATATTAAGTTAATTAAATAATATAATAAAATATTAAAATAAATGTTAACCTAAAGTAGGTATACCACCAAGATTAATAATTCAGTAGGTACTCAGGATAGTTTGAAGGGTAAAAAATTAAAACTTTAAGAAATCCTCATCATATTGTATTGTTCTTAAAGCCATTAATCATGTATGTTGATATATGAGTGACCAAACAATCAATCTCTTGAGACACAGGATTATAATTTTAATAATGAGAATAGTTAATAATAACGATGAAAGTATAAATTTTAACAAAGCTTTAAGTCAAAATATATGTTTTATAATACAGCGCAACAAATTTTGCAACTATATTTGTTCTAGTTCCGCTATATTGTGTTAATATTTTGAAGCTCATAGATCGGAGCCAAGTTGTAATTCAAAAACTATTCTTAATGCTGTTTCTAGTTGTGCACAATAAGTTCTTTGAAAATTGTTGCATGAGGAATGTAAAAAATTATCTGTTTATTTGAATCAGCTTTCAACTTAATTATTTATCTAATAATTACTTAGGTTCTATACATATCAGTACTTGTTTAATTATAAAATTATTCACAAACTTAGACATTTTATGTTATGTTTGTTCCCGATTACTATTAAGAATAATTTTGGACTTTTTTAAGTGGTATACATTTTTTTTTCTTAAAAAAGATAAATTTCTTCTTGGAAAATGAAGTTTCCTTTTAGGTTTACAATATTTTTTGGAATACTCAAGGTATCTTTGGAGTGCTTTCCACCACATTCTAGGCGGAGATAATTTTCTTATTTGACTTCGTTCACAAAATGCCAGTTTAGAACTCTGTATGTCCTTTAAGTTTGAACAAAATGTTGGTGCTGAAATTCTTTTCATATTTATCTGAAAAAAATCAATCATTTCATTTTGATAAAATTAATACTTTATTTGTCATGAAGTAAATTTTGTATTCAAATTCACAAAAAAAGTTATCGAATATAAAGGTGATAACTAAAGGCCGGATTTCGTGCAGTAAAAATTTAAAAAACGTGCAATAAAAATTAGCCAGACGTGCAATAAAATACACTGACAAACGTGCAATTCAACCTTCTACTGTGTGAAGAGGTGATGTGTAATTAAAAAAATCAAATATTAAGTTAACATATTTATATAATTATTATAATATACATATGTGCTTACAAAAACTACAAAAAATTTGTTTGCTAGGTATGATAATCAAACAAAATTAATAAAATATATGTATAGTAAAACATTAATTTTCGTAATTTTCTACTAACAATATTAATTTATCAAATAAAAATTTCTAAAATTTTATTAAAATTTACATTTCCAGGTTATGTCGGTTATGTTATATCGTCGGTCATCAATATGTGTTTCAACTGTGAAAACATGTGCTCCACATTAACACTTGTGATGGTACATCTTTTGTAGTTACTCACTATTACTGGATCCAGCTCCATATCTGTGTCTTCTCCGTTGAGAGCTTTGTTGTAAATTTGTAAAATTTTGTAACCCGCTTTTCTATAACTAATTTAAATTTATCAAAAATTGTTTTTTCCTTTTCGTTTTCGATTTTTTTTAATTCATCTCCAACTTTCTCTATAATATTAATCTGTGATGTCAACGTTAAGTTTTGCTCTTCAAGCTTTTTTATTTGCGAAGGTAGAACCGATAATGATCATTACCATTTGGAAATTCCATGTGAATGCCTCCGCCTCCATTTCTAGTAGCATTTTCGACTGAACCATCCATATAGATTCTGGTCCACAAGTTTTTTGAGTAAGTTGAGTTCACATATTCGAGTGCTCGAGCTCTAATTTCCAGTTGATCCTGGTTGCTTTTCTTTCTAATTCCAGGAAGAGTTGGAAAGATGGAGGGTCTGCTGGAAAACGACCATGGTGGAGAGTCGTCTGTTGCCTTCTTTATTTCAGGTTGAATTTCTGCCAACTGAAGTTCTACTTTTATTGAACGCATTTTGTGTAGGAAGCTTTATCTTTTTATACGGTTTCGTATCCTTTGAACTACACGATACTTCAGTCGGTGATTATGTATGCATTTTGCTTTTGAGTCTAAATTAAGCATTTTCATATCCCTCCAGTCTGAGCAGGCCCGTAATGGACTCCATTTTATTTATCGGAGTAGATTTTAGACCTCCAGTATTTATCCTAAATCCCTTATTTTGGACTACAGAAGCCTTTTCGAATTTGGAGTTTGCTGCAACTCCCCAACTGGTTATCCCATACTCTAACGTGGGCCTGACATATCCAGTGTAAAGAGATTTCAGGGTCTTATGATCTGCTTCCCAATTTGAGCCACATAATATCCTCATATTGCTTCTTTTTGTTGCCTTTACGACACCTTTATCAATATGACCTTTCCATATTAATCTTGGGTCTAAGTTGATTCCGAGGTAGTTGGATCTTTGTCTTTCTTCGTAATCAAACTTTAGACGTATGGATTCAGGGACATTTTTTGATAGACTGGAGATGATGTACTTTTTTTTCCTGTATTTATCTTCAGTCCCCATTTTTCAATCCATAAGAAGAGGCCATCAAGTGCGTCTTGCATCCGATATTTAGCAGCTATAATTTATGAAGTCTTGTACCAATGGGCTATATCATCAGCATATAACGAGGCGCTAACATTATTTGAAAGGTTATTTAATACATCATTAATAAATATGAGGAATAAAGTGGGGGATAGAACTCCCCACAAGTCTTACTAATGTGTTTTATAAGCACGTCTGCAGCTGCTTTTCCTGTGGGAAGTTTCCCTTTGCTTTCAAGGGTAAGAGGGTCATACTTTGTATGGTCATCAGCCATTTTTTTTTATTTGACTAGTTTCCATAGCTTATTGCCATTTCGATCTAAATTCAGATCTTCTGTTCTTTCAGATCGATTTATCTCTCTTTTTAGCTTGGCTGTCTGTGACTTCTTTCAACTTGATGCAAGTGTCTTCTCCAGGATTTGTTTCTACTTTGGTTCTTACATTAGGCAGTTCCCTCTTTATGGCCCCAATTTCTTCAGTCCAAAAGGGTTTATAATCCTTCCATGCTCCTCTTGGAATACTCTCTCCAGCTGCCCGAAGAAGTGCTACTGTGAATTGCTTTGCAGATTGGTTGACCTTTTTCGATTTTGCATTTATTGTTGTAGTGTATATGTCCGTTAATTTTTCGTATTTATATTATAATATCGATATTTGGTTCCCTATAATATCGGAATATCGATATTTTATTTAAGTTATTATCGATGACACATTAAAAATAATTATAATTCGAGAAGTCAAAGTCAAATGTTGTGGAAAATGTATATATTGGTCACATTTTTCTGTACGACACCTCGTTTTGAGTTATTTGATAAAACACAAGAAAGGGCCCTTGCACCCCCTTTTTTTAAAATTTGACTATAGACAGCTTAGCGCCACTAGCGACGCGATATCAATATCAATATTAGAGAAATATCTATATTCTTCCTTCGAAATTCGATATTAGAACATCGTTATTTGATGCCGATAATATCGGAATATCGATGTTTTATTCACTTTATAATCGTTAACATATTATTAAAAATAATTACAATTAGAGAAGTCAAACAAGCCAAATGCTCTTTCCCCTTCCCACGTTCTCTTCACGCCCCTTTTGGTTTATTATTTTAAAAATCCAAGAAATCGATATCTAAATATCTTGTTATAATAATTTCGGATTGGGCACATTTATCTGTATGACGCATCGTTTTCGAGATATTTGGTTCTTTTTGGTGTAATCATTTTGGATATGACACATTTTTCAGTAAGACGCTTTTGAGATATTTGTTAAAAAAATACCCTATAATATCGGATTATCGATATTGTATTCACGATATTTTCGATAACACATTATAAAAAAAAATTACAATTATAGAAGTCAAAATCATAGTCAAATGCAATGTAAAATGGATAGAACACATTTTTTTGTACGACTCATTGCTTTGGAGATATTTTTGAAGCCAAGAAAGGGCCCAAAGTACCCCCTTTTTTTAAATTTGATTATAGAAAGCTTACCGTCACTACTGATGAGATATCGATATTATCGAAATATCAATATTTTTCCTTCGATATTATAATTTCGGTATTAGGTTCCCGATTATATCGGAATATCGGTATTTTATTCACGATACTATCGATAACACATTATGAAAAAACTGAATTAAAAATAATTATTTTTTGAAATCTCAAAGTCATAGTTAAATGTAATGTAAAATGGATAGGACACATTTTTCTGTAAGATGCAATGCTTTCGAGATATTTGTGAAAAACCCATGAAAGGGCCCAATACACCCCTTTTTTTAAATTTGATTATAGAGAGCTTCTTCTTATAATCTATCGAAAGGTAATAAAATTCTCTATAAAACAAAAATAAAAAAAAACATCGAAATCGGAGCAATATAAGCTCAGATATAGCATACTATTGAACGTTTTAGACTAACTGCCCGGCGAAACCTCTGGAGGGTTATAAGTCGAAAATGTCACTTCTCTCGGAATATTCCATATGCTAATTTTGAATCTTTTATATTCCATAATCTCATTTTGAAGATAACCTAATTGTCGAGACTCTAAACAAAAGCGATAAGGAAAATCCTGTGTATGGACACACCACATATTTTTGAAATATTACTATTTGGAAATAATAAATCATTGTGTAATAATTTGCTGCATTTTTTTTTTTATTCAATATCTGGATTCGAAGTAACTTGAAATATAAATCCTCAAATTTTGACGGGAGGTTTTTAATTTTTTTAACCGATTAAGAACCGATTACAAAGGTTCATTATTGAAAATAATAAACCAAGAGAGGCTTGAAGAGAACACAGAGGAGGGGGGGGGGGAGTGGAAGAATACGAATTGGAGGGAAATTATGAGATGACCTGTTTCTTAATATTTAAATCCTGATGTTATTCACCTTAATAAAATCAATATCATAATGATATAGGCATAGAAATATAGATATTATAAAAATAATATCTTAATGATATCTGCATAGAAATACAGATATTATAAAAAAAATATCTTAATAATATCGGCACAGATATATCGATATTACAAAAACTATATTGTAATTATATCGGTACAAAATTATCGATATCATAAACACAATATTTTAATGATATCGGCACAGAAACAGAAATTACAAAAACAATATCGTAATTACATCAGTACAGAAACATCGATATTATAAATAATTGTTTTGTTTTTTAAACTAAAAAAAAAATTCTAAATGAATTGGAAGAGGATTGTGAGATAACTTGCATCTTTATAGTGAAATCCGGTGTTATCATCTTAATAAAAAAATATCTTAATTATATCGGCACTGAAATATCGATATTATAAAAACAAAATCGCAAGTATATCTGTACATATGTATCGATATTATTAAAAAAAATATCCAAATTATATAGGAACAGAAATATTGATATTATAAAAACAATATCTTGATTATATGGGCACAGAAATAACGATATTATGAAATCAATACGTTAATGATATCGGCACAGAAATATCGATTTTATAAAAACAATATCTTTATGATATCGTCACAGGAATATCGGCATTGTAAAAACTCTGCCTGTGAAAGTAGCCATGACTGCATCCGGTCCCAAACCCGGGTAAAGGAGGCGGTTTGATTGGTAGGGCTGCCTACCCGCTCATTGTTAAAAAAACACCCAAGTTACTAAAACTCGACCTTGCCTCGAAAATTGGACTACTAAACGGCATCGACCTGGAACTCGGAAATAACCATTTATTTTTGGAAAATGGAATGTACGGACATTATACCGACCTGGTTGGTGCATTGAGGGAACTTTCAAATCAACTATAAAACTGCAGAATGGACTGGGTCAAGAAACATCACCATAGTCAATGTTCACTCACCAACCGAGGAAAAATTGAAGAGACTAAAGATGACTTCTATAATACCTTGGAAGGAATAATGAACCAATGCCCCAGATACGATATAAAAATTGTAATGGGCGACTTCAATACTCAAGTTAGTAAAGAAAAGGTATTCTGCCCAAATATTGGTTACGAAAGTCTTCATCAAACCACGAATGATTGATTTTGCTACAGGCAATGAATTAGTTGTAATGATCACAGTCTTTTCTCACAAGAATAAGCATAAACATACTTGGAGAGCACCAAATGTAGCGCATAGCCAAATAGATCACGTTTTGGTATCGTTGGAACATTTCAACTAGGTGAATAACGTTAGGTCCTATAAGGATCCGGATGTAGATATCTTGGTGGTAGTAAAAGTAAAACTAAGATTTTATCAACACCCGAGTAAAGCAAGCAGTAGGAAAAAGAAATGGTGCACAGAAAAGCTAAATACACCGGACAAAAAGAAAAAGTTCAAAGAGGACATAGCAGAAAGGATATCGGAGATATCGGCTATTGAAGGAGGGCATTCAATCGAAGGCCTTTGGAAAATACTGCAGAAAATAATAGAAAAAACAGCAGATGAACACTGCAGCAGTAATCGGACCAATACTCGCAATGAATGGTATGTGTGGAGGCCCTGAAAATTAACAACCAAAGAACAAAGTTTCTTAACCACGATACTCGGCAAACTAGAAAAGAATACAGGGATGCTCGTGCATATGCGAAGAGGATTTGTAAGAAGAAAAAGAGGATGGCCATGGATCATAAAATTAGAATCATCCCAAGTGAATAGAGAGACAAGAAAATTTTTCCATAAAGTCAAGGACATTAAAACAACATATAAGGCTAATGAAACTATGATGACGGATGAGAATGGCGCACTCCTTACTGTGGCTGATGAAATAATGAAAATATGGGAGAGATACTTCAGTAAATAGTTGAATCCTACACATATTGAATGCGACGAATATGGTCGGGATGAATATGATCAGGATGATGAGAGGGATGAAGAAATATTATGGAGGATATTGCGAACATATCCTAATGATATCGACACAGAAATTTCGATGCTACAAAATATTGATACTTTTTTTTTAATTAAACAAAAATTTCTATACGAATTAGAAGCAGATTAGGAGATAAACTGTTTCATTACAGTTAAATGGTAATGTTATAAATACTTAATGAAGACAACATCTTAATTATATTAGCAAACAAATATCGATTACAATCTCGATATTTCTATGCCGATTTCATTAAGATATTGTTTTTATAACATTAATATTTCTATACTGATATTATTATTATTATTTTTTTTTTATATTTTTATTTATTGAACATAATACAAGCTGCCACACTCAAGGGCAATGAGTATTAGGGCTGAAGTACCCATTCACACTGTATGTACAACTACGTACACAATAAAATAAATATAAAGAAAAATAAATTGATAAAATAAAGGACACTGGAGATAAATAAATATAGAATGTTAACAAAAGAAGAAAAATTCTAGATTACATTCATACATATATACATATTTATATTCTGCCCGGGGAACTCCCAGCCATAACCTTCCCTCCATCTGTAGATGACAAGACAAGACTCAAAGAGGCTGTCGCTTCAACCTACGAGGAGGTTTATAGGGATGGCTTGAGCTGGATAGGGATTGTGCTAAGGAATTAGGATGACAGCTAAGGCTCTGGTGAAAGTTTGAAAATTTGGATATAAGGATTGGGGTAGATGGATTTTGAGCTTGAAAAGCAAGCCATCGTGCCACAACCGGTCGAAAGCTTGCGCTACGTCCAGAAAGGCACTAGTGCAATATTGCTTGCTTTCAAGTGCAAAGGATATATGGTCCACAACGCGAAGACCTTGTTGGACCGTGGAATGTCTAGGGCGGAATCCGAACTGGTGTGAAGGGATTATTTGGGATTCAAGGAAGGGTAGGATGCGTTTGAGAAGTATTTTTTCAAATACTTTTGAAAGGATTGGAAGCAGGCTTATTGGTCTATAAGATGAGGTATTATTGACAGGTTTGCCTGGTTTAAGAAAAAGGATGATTGTAGAGTGTTTCCATATTAGGGGAAAGTGGGTTGTGCGAAGGACGCAGTTGTATAGGTAGGTTAGGAATATAATTGCTTTTTTTGGAAGCTGTCGCAGGATTTGGGATGTGAGGAGATCATTACAAGGGGATTTTCGTGATTTTAATCTATTTATAAGGAATTTAACCTCAGAGAGGTTAATAGCTTTAGGAGTTGGAGAGAGTGGGATCGGTGAGAAGAGGAATTCTTTTACTTCAGCTGTATGGGTGGGGTGGTGTTCAGGGTGGGGAGTGAATATATTGGATAGATGTTTGGCAAATTCCTCTTTTCTATTCTCATCTGACGAAGCCCAGGAGTCATCATCACGTCGGAGGGACGGGAAATATAGTGGTATTTTACGATTTTTTTGGTTACTTTCCAGAGGGAGTTATCAATAGCAGATAATGAGGAAAGTTAGGAATTGTAGGATTGGGATCTATGGGTTGCTAGTTTCTTTTTAACCAGCCTGGAATAATAATTATATGATTTCCGATCGTCAGGATGCCTGGTTCTTTGCCAGAGGGTCCTAGAACGTCTTTTGCTTTGGATAAGATCTCGGAGTTCTTGGGGTAGAGGATTCTTGCGGTCTTTAGTGGAAGAAAGAGGTTGGGATGCTGACCAAACTGCTTGTTGGATCAGGGTGGTATAGGAATTTACAGCTTCATCTAGGTCTTGAGGGGTTTTTCGGGAGATTCTGAGGTCTATTTTATGATTTATGATCTGACGGAAGCGGTTCCAGTTAACTGGGCCTCTGATGAATGAAGACGGAAGTGATTTTGGAATAGGTGATAAGGAAAGGGTTAGAATTAGAGGGCTATGGTCTGAGGAGAGGTCATCTAGCCGTTGGACGGAACAATTTAGTGGCCCTAGACCTTTGTGCAAAAAGAAGTATAGGAGATCGGGGTTGCGGTTGGGATCGGTTGGACAATATGTAGCAGTATCGGGAGAAAGGATATTGCAGGAATGGAAAATAAGCGCAGATAGCAATGTTCGCCCTCGGGAGTTTGTGGTTCTGGCTCCCCACTGCTGATGCTTGGCATTTAAGTCTGCGCCTATAAGGAATCGATGGCCTAAGGAGTTTAGTAAGGAATTGACCTGCGATTCGGAAAATTGTGTTTTTGCTGGGGAATATGCTGCAACAAATGTTAATGGAAAAAGTGAGGTTCGGATTGATACGGCTGTGGTCTGAAGGAATTTGTGATTTGTTAAGGGGACCATGTGATGGGAGAGGGATTGATGAATGATGGCTGGGGTGCCAGCGTGCGCAGTTCCGTCGGGATGATCAGTTCGATAGATTTGGTAACCGGGAATGCAGAACTGTCGTTTGTTGGTTAGTCGGGTTTCAGTTATTAGTGCTAAGTCAATGTCTTTTAGTAGGACTGATAGTTCGTAGATATGGTTTCGAACGCCATTTGTATTCCAAAGGAGGATGGATAAGGGTTTAATAGAATTCATTTAAGGGTTTCTTGTTGAGGTTGTTGAGGATGTTGAGGACTTTGTTGTTGCGGCGGGGTCTCACATTTGTTTTCCTGGTTTCTTCTTCCGAGTAATTGGGCGAAGGACACCGTTGGATCAATGACTTTGGAAGATTCTCTTCTTGGCTTCATGTTTTCTTCTCCGCCTTTTTGTATATTTGATATAGTATATTGTATATTGTATATTGTATATTATATATTGTATATATATATATATATATATATATATATATATATATATATATATATATTGTATATTGTATGTATAGATTTTTGTATATCTGGCATCCTTTATAATTGGCCAGATGATCTTTTGAGCACAAGGCATAAACTGCCGGTTTGCCTCGATTTGGTGCATACTTCAGTTTTGTGATGCTCGCCACATTTCACTACATCTTGGTGCATGGTGGCAATAGGTTTCGGTGTAGCCATAAGCCTGGCAATTATGACACTGAACTGTGCTCCTTATGGTGTATGGTTTTTCAACCTTGATGGTAGTATAATAAAGCCTTCTCAGTTCATATATTTTTTCGATCCCTCGTGTAGGTTCCAGGTCTACGAAGAATAGAGGTAGGGCTATTTTTCTACTTTCCTCGGAACTATCTTTCAGGACGTTAGTCACCTGACGGACCTTGAAGCCTAGAGCCGTGAGTTCTTCTTGAATGACTTCGGCTGGTGTTGAGGGGTGTACGTTTATAATTACCACCCTATGAGATTGCTCTTGGTGGAGTTGATAAGTGTGGAAGTCCGCCTTGGTTTCAGTTAAATATTTAATTATTTTTTGATAAGTATCGGCTGTGTCGCTACTTCTACTTAAACAGGAGTAGCTATCAGGGGTCGTTATTTTATTTAACTGGGCATAAAGTAGTTGAAATTTTTTTATGTTATTAACAAAAATTGGAGGGGTTGGGGTTCCCTAGGTGTTGGTGCAACTTCCATAGAGTCGTTATTTTTCGGATGTATAGCCTGAAAAGGATAAGGGATGAAGAAGGGTGATTCGTCGTGAGTGATTTGTGATGATGTGTCGGGCATTGGTTCGGATTCCTCAGCTGAATTTGGTGTTACTGGCGGGGTTTATCTCTTACCACGACGCGGCCTTTGTTGCTTCGGAGGGGTTGAACGAGGCGTTGAGCCTGCAGATCTCGATCTCTTAGAAGTTGACATAACTTGATGAAAATATTTCATTTTTTCATAGTAGGAGTGAATATAATAAACAATAGAAGAGAAAAAAAATATAAAGAAATATATAAAGAAAATGAAAGCAAAAATTAAAATTAAAATACGTCTCTGCGTGAACTTGACCTTGGAGCGCAAGGAAGACGTAAACCTATCCCCACAACGGCACCCAGGACACTGGTGTGTCAGCTGGAGGCGTGGAGGGGACAAATATGGCTGGCTGTCCAGATAATACACTGAACACTGTCCTTCACTGATACAGTAAATAAACTAAACTTACTGTGGTATTACACAGGTATTTACTGATGCTTCTCAGCAACAATTACTTGTGATCATCAATTAAATAAATTCACTCCGATATGTTGTTACGGGATACGATACGGGAAGAAAACAGAGAGGCGATGTAAAACGTGGATGCTCTAAACTATGCGCAGGCTTAGACTCCTGATGATATTATTAAGTTATTGTTTTTATATTATAGATATTTCTGTGCCGATATCATTTAGATGTTGTTTTTATAATATCGACATTTCTATGCCGATTGTATTTAGATATTTTTTTTTAGCATCGATAGTTCCATGCCGATATCATTATGATACTCTTTTTATAATTACGTTATTTCTGAACCGATATATTTATGATATTGTTTTTATAATATCGATATTTCTGTGTCGATATCATTAAAATATTTTTTTTATAATATCGATATTTCTGTGCCGACATCATTAATATGTTGTTTTATTAAGTTGAATAACACCAGGAGTTAAATATTGAGAAACAGGTTATCTCCTAACCTCTTTCCTATTCGTTTAGAAGTTTGTTTTTTTAAAGTTTATTTTAGTAAAGAAATAATGATATTTTGGAATATCGAAATTGCCGTGCCGATTCAATTAAGATATCGTTCTTATTTAGTTCATTTATAACATGATTTTAATATTTAGAAACTGGTTATCTTCTAATCTTCCAATTCATTCAGATTTTTTTTTTAATTTAAGAAAAAAATAACTATACTTCTGTGCCTATATAATTAAGACATTGTTTTTATTAAGTTCATTTACATGAGGATTTAAATATTAAGAAAAAGATCATCTCCTAATCCCCTCGAATTCGTTTAGATTTTTTTTTTTTTTTTAATGGAAATATTAACGATTATTTGAAATATCATTATTTTTATGCCGATATTAATATTAATTAATAACCGATATCGATATTTTGCTTTCGATATCCAATCCCTAATTTCTGGGAAATCACTTATTGTGTTCGGTTACAGTTCGGCCACTTATAGTTTGGCCTGAAATTTGAGGGCTGGCTGCTCTATGCGATGATAAGGCTCTGAAATTTTGAGTTGTCCCTCTTTCATTCTGGAAGTGCGCTCGAAATTGACCAACACTAAATTATACTACACTGGGCAAGTAATAAGACACTGTATATACATATATTAAATATATATAATGTAGGTCGGGGTAAGTGCTTATATGGAGATTTATTTCAAATCTATTTTATTGGGCGAGCTGCCTTCTATGGGAATTTGAAGTGAATATTAAAATCCCCATAGATGGCATCTGTTCCAACAAAATAAATCCCCATAATGGCATCTGTTCCAACATATTAAATTCCCATGTATGCATTTGCCCCAGGTATGCACTTATCCCGACTTACCTTATATATTTCATTTTTGTTTAACTATTAATTTACTTTTTAAAGTAAGATAATACCTCCGCTCTAGGTTTTCTCCTGCTTATTGAAGAAGAAGGTCTATCTTCTGAAACTATTTTCTCGATCTCTTGACTGTTGTTTTTATTTCCAGCTCCAAAAAGACCCCTCTCTTCTGCCATGCTTATCATGAATTTGGAGTTGAGCCTTGTGATTTTCTGAAGAAAAAAAATGTATATATATATATATATATATATATATATATATATATATATATATATATATATATATATATATATATATATATATATATAGATATATACACAAAAAAACAATATTTTGTTGAGGCAGAATTTTACCGAAATGGAGGAAATATGCCTTTAAGCCCCTCTTACGCGGTCAATATCGAATTCCGTCTAAATATTGGCCGTCTGAGGGGTGTGCTATAGCAATAATACTGACGCGTGTGATATGTACACTACATTAAATAATATTGATTGTGCAAAGCGGAATTTACAAGTAATCTCACCACAGTATGCAAGCATACCAATCTCTGTAAGAATAAGGATAATCCAATAATACAAAAAGACAGTATTGGTACTGTTGTAATGGGTTTAATTAGTTAGTAGAAAATTAATAATATTTAATAAGTTTAACACAGACAATACTGGCTGGCCCCCATTATACTGTTGTAACCTTCCGATGATCAGTGTTTACGATTTTGTTTATATTGTCGGATTGGCTAATAAGGTTTTATTGAGGCAATTATTATTTATTTTATTAATAGTTCCTTTTAACATGATGTCAGGTATGGGATTGTTGGTTGTTGAAAAATGATTTCTCGTGAACTGTGCAAGTTTTAGTATCCATTATGAAAGGACTCGTAGACGTCTGAAAACACGATCTTTGGTGAGCCAGATTTTTGCTTATGGTTGGTATAGTTTCTGAATTGCTCTTTTCTGAACGATTCGTCGAACATTTCAAGTGAATTTGAGGCAAGGATAGCGGCAAAAGGCAGTTTTCAACATAATATAGAACCACTCAATGTGGAAGGCAATTCATTTAATCTCGCAGGCATGTGCGGTGAGGCACAAAGCGTTTAAGTTGTTATTGATAGTGACAGATCTGGACGAAGCAAATGATGAGAGAAAAATCACCTTGTTACTCTCTTTAACTGGCAAACAAGGCATGGTTACACCTAATTCGTCCAATGTATATGAGGACTCGGTTACATAACATACACTAATTTGATAAAAAAATTCAACGCGTATTTCATTCCTAAAAAGAATATAACTGTAGAGAGATATAGATTTCTCATTCGTCCCTAGAAACCAGGGATTGACGATTCGGAACGTACTTTAAAAATCTCAGTTTGTCCTTCGAATTAGATACACTGGCGGAAGGTCTGATCAGGGATACGTCGATAATCGGATTGCTTTCTACAATATTGAGGTCCATTATTATGTGTCCGAGGTCACAGATTTGAAAATACCCTATCGATTTAAATATCGAAGAAATTCAAAAACTTTAAATAAATCGATATGCACGCAGGCGATCTTAATATCGACAATATTTTAAAAACTACATCACCGATAATAAAATAATCGACACAATATCGACAAGATCTGAAAAGTTAAAAAATAATAGATTCACGGGCATGCGTTTTTAATGCCAATAATATTTTCAAAAACTGCGATCCCGAAAACACAAAACTTGACCTCAATATCGAAGAAATCAGAAAAGTTTAAATAAATCGATATGTGAACGCGGGATCTTAAAATCGATCGTATTTTCAAATCTGTGACCTCGGACACATAATAATGGATCTCAATATCAAGGATTGAGCGATGGTCGATGTTGCAACTGGTCTTGCTCCCTTGTGGAATGCAGGGCCAGTTAAGAAGAAGATATTTGAGCACGTGATCTTAAAATCGATAGTATTTTCAAAAACTGTGACCCTCTAAAATATAACAATAGAACCCCATATCGATAAAATTAGAAAAGTTTAAATAAACCTCAACGTGAGCGCACGATCTTAAAATCGATTTTATTTTCAAAAAATATTATAGTGGAGCTCAATATCAAAGAAAAGTTTAAATAAATCCTAAATATTTAATACTAATAATAATGGGAGGAAGAAGAATTCTAGTGATCTATTAGTGGAATGATTTCTTCCATATATCTCAATATTCCTTTATTGGTATATATTGCATAGTTCCACCAACTTTTCGGGGTGCTCCCCCATTTCTATAAATATCGTACAACAATTAATATAATCAGAATTATTTATATAACAATATTGCACATAAGTCATTTCATGCTATAAATACCTCTATACTCCTATTGTCTAGATATATCCATATTAATTTTATATTTTAATAGATAAAAAAAACAAAAAAAAAAACAAGAACAGAATGAGTTTCAAATGCTTTAAAAACATTGCTAGGAGTGTATACTACATAGTATATTTTCATCATTGCCATACTGCTCTGGTATTAGCTCCTATCCTAATCCATCCCTACTATAATTTATTTAGCACTCATTATTCTACATCTGTGCTGTTGCCCTACATTACTTGTATATCATATATATGTAAAATATATATATAATATTAGATTTTATTCTTAATAATGTATTCAATTACCTTCTTGAACTATCTTTATGTCTATTAAATATGTGTCCTCATTATTTCAAAGGTTGTTATTTCAGATTCAGTTTATTACTAATATCAGCATGGTGACAATTTAGATTTTTTGTGTCAGTCTTATAGCACAGGTCTATAAGAGAAAAAAAATTGTTTTTGTGCCTAGGATTTTAGCTATATTTGTGGCGCTGAATCAAAATATGAAATCAGTTTTTTTCTATCAGCTCTACTTTTTAAGATAAGTGTGACAAAAGAAGTGAAACCGCCTGCTTCGAATAAAAAGATAACAGAAAGACTGTTAGTGACCTTGTAAAGTGAGTTTATCATGGATACTTTGGAGTTAAGCTCGATGACCAAGATAAATCCTGATTACAAACCACACCAGGTTTGTAAAACTTGTACAGAACATTTATGCCAGTGGACTAGCGGGATAAGAAAGTTTGAAATTCGGTGTACCGATGGTTTGGAGAGAACCCAAAAACCACATCGATGACTGTTATTTCTGTCTAGTAAATATTACTGAAACCAATCGAAACAACCGTAGCAACTGGACTTATCCTGATTTAGCCTCTGCAAGATGCCCGGTTCCTCGCATAGGGGAGGTACTGATTACCCTTCTGATACTAATGAAGGTGGCAGTGGTTATGAGGGAATGTCAACAATTGCTCAACGTTTCAACCAGGATGAGTTAAATGACCTCGTCAAAGATTAAAAAAAGCTTCTGAATTACTGGCTTCCAGGTTGAACGGCAAAACTTTACTGGGACAAGGAACCAAAATTACTTTTTACAAGAGAATAGGGTCTGCTGCCATTCTTCTCTCAAGTAGAAAATCTTGTATTTCATCGCGATATTAGAGGACTCCTGGAAAAAATGAGTCTTCCTGAATATTTTTCAGTTAATTCGCGCCAATTTATTGATAACACAAAGCGAAGCTTGAAATGTGTTCTTCTACACAATGGGAACAAATATGGTTCAATACCAATTTCTCACTCAACGAAAATGAAAGAAACATATGGCACCATAGCTTTGATATTGGAGAAGAAAAGGTACGGTGAACATCAATAGGTGATTTGTATGGACATAAAAATGGTAAACTTTCTCCTAGGACAGCAAAGTGGCCAAACCAAATATTCTTGTTTCTTATGCCTCTGGGATAGCAGAGACAAAACAAACCACTGGGTTATACAAGAGTGGCCTAAGAGAGAAGACATGGTCGTTGGAGAAAATAACGTTATCCTCCACTGCATATCAAGCAGTTTGTAACCTTATAAAGCAGTTTGTATAGGAACTTGATAAGGATGGATCATGCTTTGCATTTATAGTGAAAAATGCCTTAATTGAGCAAGGAAAAAATTAAAGCAGGAATATTTAAGGACCCAGAAATAAGAAAATTCATTAAGGACCAAGTTTTCGTTAATTCCATGAACGAGACTGAGCGAAAATCCTGAACTTCATTTGTTGCAGTTGTCGGAAATTTTCTGGGCCAACGAAAAGCAGAACACCATGTTGAACTGGTTAATAATATGCTTAAAAATTTCAAATCCTTGGGTGCAACATGATTATTAAGGTGGACTATTTTCACAGCCATCTGAACCGTTTTCCTGAAAATTTGGAGACATCAGTGTGGAGCAAGGTGAAAGATTTCAAAATTATTAAAATTTAAGATATTAAAATTATGGAGGACCGCTATCAAGGAAGACGGGATATGCACATGGTGGCAGATTATTGCTGGATTTTACAAAGGGACTGTTCCAAGATAGATTCAAGAAGGTCACGAAAAAGAAGCTTCCAAAGTGTTGAGTAACTAGTTGGTTCCATCGATGACTTGGTACTTACTATCTTTGTATATATATAATAAATAATATCAGTATATACTAATAATATTTGTATAATATAATGATATTTGTATAATCTAGTAATATTTGTATAATTTAATAATAAAAATTTCATGTTTAATTTTTAGATTTGATTCATGGATTTAACCTAATATAACGTGAAACGTACATTTCAATAAAAAGTTATATCTTAGAAATTTGACCTCCTAGGCAAAAAGTAATGCCATATTTGAATTCAGGGCACCAAATTCATATAAAATCAGCTCCAAATACTCCGGCACCAAAACTACTGTTATCCTGTGTAATGCCTACTGTTGACTGTATTATCTATTTTTTTAGTTATGTGGAATGATTCCATTGTTCTTCTATTTTTTATGTATTTTAGTTTATTATATTTTGGGATTTTTTAAATCAAAACTGTGGTTATTTTCAATACTATGTTGTGCCAATGCTGTTATATTCTTGTTCTTATTATTTTTACAGATACTTATATGTTGTTAGACTCTGGTTTGAAATTTTTTTTATGTTTCAGTTATGTACATTAAGTTGCAGTTATTGCAGTCCAACCTGTATATCACCCACAATTTGTCGATCGCACTCACTCTGTCTTTCGTATTGCTCAAATATTTGTCTAATCTGTTATTATTATATATACCAAGTTTCACGTTTAAATGGTAGTAATCTATTAATAATTATCTAATGTTCTCTGTTAATAATTAATTAATTAATATTTTAATTATTACACATAATTAATTTTATGGTATTTTTTTTTTATTTTATTTTTTCTAATTTACTTCTTCACATTTATTTGTATTGCTATCTGTTGTATTATTTTCATTATTATTATTTTTATTCTTATGAAAGTCTTTGATTGTCTTTTGTATAGTTCTTTTATTTTTTTTTATAACTTTACCATCTGTATCTTTCGAACTACTTTCATTATTTAGCTTAAAAGTCTCTTTAATCTTGTTGTTTTTAATACTATTGACTTGATTATTTCTATTGTTGTTCCAAATTTTATTGATTATTTTCCTGGGATAAAAATGCTGTTTTAAAAAGTTTAACACAGGTGCTAATACCAAAGCAATGATGGCAATGATGAAAATATATGTAGTATGGTACACACTCTAAGCAATGTTTTTAAAGCTTATAGAACTCATTTTTTTTTTTTCAAATATTAACTGACAAAATTAATATGGATGCATCTAGACAATAGGAGTATAGATTTATTTATAGTATGAAATAACTCATGTGCAATATTGTCATATAAATAATTCTGATTGATTTAATTGTTGTATGACATTTGTAGAAAAAAACACCTTGAGAATGAAGGAGTACCCCGAAACGTTGGTTGAACTGCGTAGTGTATGCCAATAAAGGAATGTTGAGATATATGGAAGAAATTATTCCACTAATACATCACTTTAATTAATTCGATATGTGAGGGCGGGGTCTTAAAATCGATTGTATTTTCAAAAACTGCGACCTCGGACACATAATAATGGACCTCAATATTAATGAATTGAGAGGTAGTCGATGTGGCAACCGGTCTTGCTCCCTCGTGGAATGTAGGGCTAGTTAAGAAGAAGAAGACAACATTGTATTTTCAAAAACTGCGACCCAAGAAATAGTTGATTTCAACTTCGCGCTTGACTGTTGGTCGATTTTGCAGGCGGCCTTCCTCTCTCTTGAAATGTATGGCCAGTTAAGAAGAAGAAGATATGCGGGCGCGAGATCTTAAAATCGATTGCATTTTCAAAAACTGCTAACCCGGAAACATAATAGTGGACCTCAATATCGTAGAAATCAGAATAGTTTCAATAAATCGATATGCAAGTGCGGAATCTTAATATCGACAGCATTTTTAAAAACTGCACCTCCAATAATCCAATAATAATGGACTTCGAATTAATATCGATGAAATCAAAAAATTTAAATTAAATCGATATGTGAGCGTGGTATCTAAAAATCGATATTATTTTCAAAAACTGTGAAATCGAGAACATAATAGTAGACCTCAATATCGAAAAAATCAGAATAGTTTAAACAAATTGATATGTGAGCGTGGGATTTAAAAATCGATTTTCAAAAACTGCGATCCCGGAAACATAATAGTGGACCTCAATATCGTAGAAATCATAATAATTTCAATAAATCGATATGTAAGCGTGGAATCTTAAAATCGACAGCAATTTTAAAAATTTCACCTCCAATAATCGAATAATAATGGACTTCGAATTAATATCGAAGAAATTTGAAATGATAAAACGTTTTCCTAAATAACAATGGAGTAGTAGAAAAATCGAAAGGTACTCAAATCAAATTAATGGCTAAGTACATTTTGTAATAAGACATAAACCTTAAGTATTTTTTGTACTTCACTGACGTTACGTAAGCATATTCCCTTGAAAACAACTAATAACTCATAAGAGTTATTCGAGTATTGTCCATCGCTAGCCCACGGGATAGAGGTGGGAGAGGCCGTACGCAATACAACATACAGCGTACCCCCACTCTGTTCTTCGTTTTATAGCTTACCTTTTGCTGAATAATTCTTTTGTACTAGTTCGTTTAGGACCTACACAATCCTAATTGTAATCTTCCTGTCATCAGAGTTTACGATTTTGTTTAGACTGTCGGATTGGCTAATAAATTATTCTTGAGATAATTATTATTTATTTTATTAAACGTTCCTTTTAACCACAAGCCTTCCGTTCCATTCTAATTATATTATATTAACATAAAACATATATATTTTTTAAAAACGTAGTTTTATTTAAACTCAAAATCGAAATTTTGAATTAAAAAAAGTATTTAATTTGTTGAATTTAAAATATATGTCTAATGCTAATATAATAATGCACATACCAAATTTTATGATACTATCTTTATGGAAACATGTAAAAAAAAAAGTTTTGTGGAAGCTCATGCACCAATTAAAGACTTACGAATAATGTCGGGTATGGTAAATAACTTGTAGTTTGTGGAATCACTTTTAGAAAAGTGAATTTAATTGTTTACAATTTGACATAAACAGTGTATCTCCATATCAGTTTGAAAAAACGGCTTAAAAATACAAGGCTTTATTTATTTTAAATAATAAAACGTATACATATAAAATATCACCATTTGACCCATACATTCTTATAACATGAACATACATAATTTAACATATATTTCTTTAAAAAATATTATAACTATCGTTTTTGTGTATTTGAAAAGATAACATTTTGGAATATTTGTACATATAACATTTATTATATTTGTCTCGTAAATTCAAGGTACATATCAAATCAAACCCCATGTAATACTGAAAAGAATGGCACTATTTTGAGCTTTCTAGGGCAAATAGTTTTGGAGCTATATGCTTTTCAATGATTTAAAATATGTCAAAAAAACAATCGATTTTTAGCTTTTTAAAAATTTATAACTCAAAAACTCAAACTGGGAAAATCTGAAACTTTGCATTTTTCACTATATTTATGCATAAAACATAAGTAATTTTGAAAAACTTTGAGTCTAAATTTATTTTTTTATTGGTTGATTTGGTGTAGAATTTTCTTATTTTACAATGGGTCTCATAAATGAAGAATGGAGGGAAAACAAGGAAGGTTGAGCCGAACTAATAGTTGTAATTTCAGAACATAAAAATTTATAATTATAAAAGTACTTAAAGTACTACTAGATTGTATCAACTACATTTACTCCAAGTTTGAAGCGAATCAATGCCTAGCTGCCTTATTTTCACTATTGAATTACCAAAGTGACCACTTGCGTAATTAAACTGGTAGTGAACACCAGCGTGCCCACTATCAGTAACATTTACTTTATAGCCTGAAATTTTTATTGCGATATAACTATATAAAACAAATTTTGCCTGTATAAATTTATTAAACATATGATTGCTGAATGTTTAATACTTATGTTGTAATAACATTGTAGAAGAAAAGGGTTGTTAATCAATTGGTTTTTCAGCAATTTTGTGTAATATTGTATACTATTTCTATTGTTATATATTTTTATTAATAAATCTAGCATTAATCTAGATTTTAAGCAATGGATTAATTCCTTCTGATTTCAAAGATTAGATATAATTTTAGTTTTTACTTTCCCTTACCTATATACGAAGTATATAGTACTGGTATTGGTATTGATGGGGGGAACTAATCCGGCAAGTGGGCCTTATGGTACTTTTTGCCAACCCCTGACGGCTATTTTTACGTCACCGCCGCGTACTAACCAGGAGGGGGAGTGTCAAGATTCATTTCGCGGGATCGCCACGAAATAAATATTAACCGACCCAGGTGGGAATCGAACCCACAACGTTCCGAACCGGGCACTCTGGGAATTATATAGTAAGGGGAAGTATTATTACTTTCCCTTACCTCTAAACGAAGTATATAATCAGGGGAAATATTGCGATCATGAAAATATTCGAATTCGAGTTTTAGACGGAAATACACGTTTTAAGGTCCCCTGAGTCCAAATGACCAAGTCCCGCAAAAGGTCTGTGTGTATGTGATCAGTCTAGCTCAAAAGTTGAAAGCTGTACGATACTGAAATTACGTATTTAAGGTTGGCACATGCATATGATGTTACAGCAACATTTTCGTCAAAATTGACTAACCGGAAGTGCCACTTTATATAATCGATTGTACACATTTTTACAATTTTCTCGAAAACGGCTCTGACGATTTTGATAAAACTTGCCTAAATTATTCTTCATAAAGGTCTTTAACTTTTTATTTATGTAGTAAATCACCGAGGAATTGTAGGGAAAAAAGTTATGATGAAAAGACAATTTTATTTGCGCATAAATTAAAAATTATGCATTTTACGGTAAAATATGTATAGATTTGTATGAAAGGTAATTAAATTATCTAAAAAGCAATAAAAGACTCATCAAAATCGGACAAGTATTAGCAAAGATACAGCGCATCGGACTAACCGGAATTAGCTATTATGTCATGGATTTTTCACTTTTTTCTCGAAAACGGCTATAACGATTTTGATAAAACTTGCCTAAATAGTTCTTCATAAGGATCTTTAACTTTTCATTTATGTAGTAAATCACCGAGGAATTGCAGGGAAAAAAGTTATAATGAAAAGAAAATTTTATTTGCGCATAAATTAAAATGTGTGCATTTTACGGTAAAATATGTATTGAATTGTATGAAACGTAATTAAATTATCTAAAAAAAATTAAAAGACTCATCAAAATCGGACAAATATTAGCAAAGATACAGCGCATTGGACTAACCGGAATTAGCTATTATATCATGGATTTTACACTTTTTTACATTTTTCTCGAAAACGGCTCTAACGATTTTGATGAAACTTGCCTAAATTATTCTTCATAAAGATCTTTAACTTTTTATTTATGTAGTAAATCACCGAGGAATTGCAGGGAAAAAAGTTATGATGAAAAGACAATTTTATTTGCGCATAAATTAAAAATTATGCATTTTACGGTAAAATATGTATAGATTTGTATGAAAGGTAATTAAATTATCTAAAAAGCAATAAAAGACTCATCAAAATCGGACAAATATTAGCAAAGATACAGCGCATTGGACTAACCGGAATTAGCTATTATATCATGGATTTTACACTTTTTTACATTTTTCTCGAAAACGGCTCTAACGATTTTGATGAAACTTGCCTAAATTATTCTTCATAAAGATCTTTAACTTTTTATTTATGTAGTAAATCACCGAGGAATTGCAGGGAAAAAAGTTATGATGAAAAGACAATTTTATTTGCGCATAAATTAAAAATTATGCATTTTACGGTAAAATATGTATAGATTTGTATGAAAGGTAATTAAATTATCTAAAAAGCAATAAAAGACTCATCAAAATCGGACAAGTATTAGCAAAGATACAGCGCATCGGACTAACCGGAATTAGCTATTATGTCATGGATTTTTCACTTTTTTCTCGAAAACGGCTATAACGATTTTGATAAAACTTGCCTAAATAGTTCTTCATAAGGATCTTTAACTTTTCATTTATGTAGTAAATCACCGAGGAATTGCAGGGAAAAAAGTTATAATGAAAAGAAAATTTTATTTGCGCATAAATTAAAATGTGTGCATTTTACGGTAAAATATGTATTGAATTGTATGAAACGTAATTAAATTATCTAAAAAAAATTAAAAGACTCATCAAAATCGGACAAGTATTAGCAAAGATACAGCGCATCGGACTAACCGGAATTAGCTATTATATCATGAATTTTACACTTTTTTACATTTTTCTCGAAAACAGCTCTAACGATTTTGATGAAACTTGCCTAAATTATTCTTCATAAAGATCTTTAACTTTTTATTTATGTAGTAAATCACCGAGGAATTGCAGGGAAAAAAGTTATGATGAAAAGACAATTTTATTTGCGCATAAATTAAAAATTATGCATTTTACGGTAAAATATGTATAGATTTGTATGAAAGGTAATTAAATTATCTAAAAAGCAATAAAAGACTCATCAAAATCGGACAAATATTAGCAAAGATACAGCGCATTGGACTAACCGGAATTAGCTATTATATCATGGATTTTACACTTTTTTACATTTTTCTCGAAAACGGCTCTAACGATTTTGATGAAACTTGCCTAAATTATTCTTCATAAAGATCTTTAACTTTTTATTTATGTAGTAAATCACCGAGGAATTGCAGGGAAAAAAGTTATGATGAAAAGACAATTTTATTTGCGCATAAATTAAAAATTATGCATTTTACGGTAAAATATGTATAGATTTGTATGAAAGGTAATTAAATTATCTAAAAAGCAATAAAAGACTCATCAAAATCGGACAAGTATTAGCAAAGATACAGCGCATCGGACTAACCGGAATTAGCTATTATGTCATGGATTTTTCACTTTTTTCTCGAAAACGGCTATAACGATTTTGATAAAACTTGCCTAAATAGTTCTTCATAAGGATCTTTAACTTTTCATTTATGTAGTAAATCACCGAGGAATTGCAGGGAAAAAAGTTATAATGAAAAGAAAATTTTATTTGCGCATAAATTAAAATGTGTGCATTTTACGGTAAAATATGTATTGAATTGTATGAAACGTAATTAAATTATCTAAAAAAAATTAAAAGACTCATCAAAATCGGACAAGTATTAGCAAAGATACAGCGCATCGGACTAACCGGAATTAGCTATTATATCATGAATTTTACACTTTTTTACATTTTTCTCGAAAACAGCTCCAACGATTTTGATGAAAATTGCCTAAATTGTTCTTCATAAAGATCTTTAACTTTTCATTTATGTAGTAAATCACCGAGGAATTGTAGGGAAAAAAGTTATGATGAAAAGAAAATTTTATTTGCGCATAAATTAAAAATTATACATTTTACGGTAAAATATGTATAGATTTGTATGAAAGGTAATTAAATTATCTAAAAAGCAATAAATGACTCATCAAAATCGGACAAGTATTAGCAAAGATACAGCGCATCGGACTAACCGGAATTAGCTATTATATCATGAATTTTACACTTTTTTACATTTTTCTCGAAAACAGCTCTAACGATTTTGATGAAACTTGCCTAAATTGTTCTTCATAAAGATCTTTAACTTTTCATTTATGTAGTAAATCACCAAGGAATTGCAGGGAAAAAAGTTATGATGAAATGAAAATTTTATTTGCGCATAGCTTAAAAAGTATGCATTTTACGGTAAAATATGTATTGAATTGTATGAAACGTAATTAAATTATCTAAAAAAAAATAAAAGACTCATCAAAATCGGACAAATATTAGCAAAGATACAGCGCATTGGACTAACCGGAATTAGCTATTATATCATGGATTTTACACTTTTTTACATTTTTCTCGAAAACGGCTCTAACGATTTTGATGAAACTTGCCTAAATTGTTCTTCATAAAGATCTTTAACTTTTTATTTATGTAGTAAATCACCGAGGAATTGTAGGGAAAAAAGTTATGATGAAAAGACAATTTTATTTGCGCATAAATTAAAAATTATGCATTTTACGGTAAAATATGTATAGATTTGTATGAAAGGTAATTAAATTATCTAAAAAGCAATAAAAGACTCATCAAAATCGGACAAGTATTAGCAAAGATACAGCGCATCGGACTAACCGGAATTAGCTATTATGTCATGGATTTTTCACTTTTTTCTTGAAAACAGCTATAACGATTTTGATAAAACTTGCCTAAATAGTTCTTCATAAGGATCTTTAACTTTTCATTTATGTAGTAAATCACCGAGGAATTGCAGGGAAAAAAGTTATAATGAAAAGAAAATTTTATTTGCGCATAAATTAAAATGTGTGCATTTTACGGTAAAATATGTATTGAATTGTATGAAACGTAATTAAATTATCTAAAAAAAATTAAAAGACTCATCAAAATCGGACAAGTATTAGCAAAGATACAGCGCATCGGACTAACCGGAATTAGCTATTATATCATGGATTTTACACTTTTTTACATTTTTCTCGAAAACGGCTCTAACGATTTTGATGAAACTTGCCTAAATTATTCTTCATAAAGATCTTTAACTTTTTATTTATGTAGTAAATCACCGAGGAATTGCAGGGAAAAAAGTTATGATGAAAAGACAATTTTATTTGCGCATAAATTAAAAATTATGCATTTTACGGTAAAATATGTATAGATTTGTATGAAAGGTAATTAAATTATCTAAAAAGCAATAAAAGACTCATCAAAATCGGACAAGTATTAGCAAAGATACAGCGCATCGGACTAACCGGAATTAGCTATTATGTCATGGATTTTTCACTTTTTTCTCGAAAACGGCTATAACGATTTTGATAAAACTTGCCTAAATAGTTCTTCATAAGGATCTTTAACTTTTCATTTATGTAGTAAATCACCGAGGAATTGCAGGGAAAAAAGTTATAATGAAAAGAAAATTTTATTTGCGCATAAATTAAAATGTGTGCATTTTACGGTAAAATATGTATTGAATTGTATGAAACGTAATTAAATTATCTAAAAAAAATTAAAAGACTCATCAAAATCGGACAAGTATTAGCAAAGATACAGCGCATCGGACTAACCGGAATTAGCTATTATATCATGAATTTTACACTTTTTTACATTTTTCTCGAAAACAGCTCTAACGATTTTGATGAAAATTGCCTAAATTGTTCTTCATAAAGATCTTTAACTTTTCATTTATGTAGTAAATCACCGAGGAATTGTAGGGAAAAAAGTTATGATGAAAAGAAAATTTTATTTGCGCATAAATTAAAAATTATGCATTTTACGGTAAAATATGTATAGATTTGTATGAAAGGTAATTAAATTATCTAAAAAGCAATAAAAGACTCATCAAAATCGGACAAGTATTAGCAAAGATACAGCGCATCGGACTAACCGGAATTAGCTATTATGTCATGGATTTTTCACTTTTTTCTTGAAAACGGCTATAACGATTTTGATAAAACTTGCCTAAATAGTTCTTCATAAGGATCTTTAACTTTTCATTTATGTAGTAAATCACCGAGGAATTGCAGGGAAAAAAGTTATAATGAAAAGAAAATTTTATTTGCGCATAAATTAAAATGTGTGCATTTTACGGTAAAATATGTATTATATTGTATGAAACGTAATTAAATTATCTAAAAAAAATTAAAAGACTCATCAAAATCGGACAAGTATTAGCAAAGATACAGCGCATCGGACTAACCGGAATTAGCTATTATATCATGAATTTTACACTTTTTTACATTTTTCTCGAAAACAGCTCTAACGATTTTGATGAAACTTGCCTAAATTGTTCTTCATAAAGATCTTTAACTTTTCATTTATGTGGTAAATCACCAAGGAATTGCAGGGAAAAAAGTTATGATGAAATGAAAATTTTATTTGCGCATAGCTTAAAAAGTATGCATTTTACGGTAAAATATGTATTGAATTGTATGAAACGTAATTAAATTATCTAAAAAAAAATAAAAGACTCATCAAAATCGGACAAATATTAGCAAAGTACAGCGCATTGGACTAACTGGAATTAGCTATTATATCATGGATTTTACACTTTTTTACATTTTTCTCGAAAACGGCTCTAACGATTTTGATGAAACTTGCCTAAATTGTTCTTCATAAAGATCTTTAACTTTTTATTTATGTAGTAAATCACCGAGGAATTGCAGGGAAAAAAGTAATGATGAAAAGACAATTTTATTTGCGTATAGCTTAAAAAGTATGCATTTTACGGTAAAATATGTACATAATTATAAGAAAGATTATTAAAGTATCTAAAAAACAAAAAAAATCATCAAAATAGGACCAGTATTAGCAAAGATACAGTGTATTTTATGAGGAGCATAAAATAGATAGATAACCGAGCGCATCCGAAAGGAGATCGTTGTGACCGAACCTTCTCCCACTAATCCGCCAATCTGTTGTAAACAATACGCTCTGTAACAAAGTAATTTAAGAATTCAAAAGCGGAAATTAACTTAATAATTTCTACTTTCACATTATTAATTTGAAAGAAAATGTTTCCATGGAAACTAAACCAGAAACTTTTAAAATATATTTGCAACTTGACAAAGTTAAAATATATAGGTAGTGTACAGAATTGTTGTACTAAAATTGTTTAAAAACTGTTTTACTGTACTTAAGTGGGAGAAGAAGTGAATGCTGCTGAGTTTATTTCAAGTATTGTTTATGTGAACTCTTTAAAATTATATTAAAAAGATAATTATTATAGGACGGTAAGGGAAAGCTGTGTGATGCGCACACCGCACCAGATTTTTTAATATAAGATCGTGCAATTAAATTTCTGCTTACTTTTCTCATTATTAATGCAATGAATACTCCTTCGTTCTCCAATGATAAACAGTTTCTTTCTTGCGGACAGATATCTGGTAAAGTTGTCAAATCATATAGGTCACATATTGGTACCTGGAAATCAAGCAACAAATTATAAACCCAGTATTATTTCAACTACTTTGTAATTTCAATATTAAAATAAAACCATTTAACTTCCCCCAATATCTTAGATAGAAAAGGTATGGTGAATAAAACAATATATATGAATTTAAAAATATATCTTTAACTTATAAGCTTTAGGGTGCTACGTGTCCAAAAAAGTGATTTTTAAAAAATGCCTTTCTATCGTCGTTATCTCATATAACTAAAAATCCTGTTTATTTTTTTGACGTTTTCCTAATCTAATGAAATATTACGGGTTACCTAGCGGTTAGATTAGAGTTATGCAGAATATAAAGAGTTTTGAGACGAAATCTACTGGAGTAGAGAAATGATCAGGCAAAATCCGTTCTATAACTATAACTTGGGTTAGTGAATACTGATCTTAAGTTATATTTTCAGTAATAATTTTTGGATATTGCTGTTCCAACCGATGACAACATCGATAACACAGTGTCTGAAAAGATCAGATAATATCAAGATTTGTGCTAGGAGCTTCGGAAACTTTAAAGAATGGAGCATATAAGGTATGTTCAGTAGTAATATTATGCAATGGCCTCATCCCAAACGATACCATCCGATCTGTTGAAAATTTGAAGCTGCATGAAAAAGTATTGGAAGAAGGGCATAAAGCAGTTCTCCTCAATACAGCAAGTATCACCAGGAAATTCTTAAATATAGTTTTAAATTTGAGCCTAAACCTTGAGTTTGGTACGGGTTGATGAATATTTTTGGCATTAGTGAAGAGAAAAAAAAGAAAAGAATTAAGTGACTTAGCACAATCGAAGTTTCGATACCACACCTCTCTCCACCAAATCCCACAAAATTTGTTAGTTTAGCCTTAACACAATCGTTCCACTTATGTCTCGGTTAACCCCTCGGATTTTCACTCGTCGTTTGAGTACTAATTATTTTATTTAAAGAATCTATTATTATCGTGTCCAGCAATATTATATGCCCACTTCAACATACGCGACTCTATTCCTTCAGTTATATTTGTGGGATGCACACCCTGCAGTTCAGGATTGTCTATTCTCCTAAATTCTTCTGTGGATTCATCCTTCTTCGGGCTAAATATTCTACGCAATGCTTTATTTTCTAAATCCGTAAAGCGTTCTTCTTTTAGCGTAAGCGCCCACGATTCACACCAGTCAAGAACAGTCGGAAGAAAAATAGTCTTATAAATTTGAACTTTCAGGCTTCTGGACAATCGGCGCGAGCTGAGTAATTTTGTAGCTGGGATAAAACAAACCATTGAACTTCCTTTTATTCACGATCGAATTTCGTTTCTTTAAATTATTGTAGACCATAGATATTTAAATTTCTCAAATCTATTCAAAATCGTTCTCCGGTAGGGTTGTTTGGGGCAAGTGAACATTAAATTTTACAAACTTGGACTTAACAGGGCTGTAAAATGTTTATTAATGAAGCTAGATTTTTCCTCTTTTTTTAAAAATATTCCTTAGGCATTTATGTTTAAATATTACATTCAAGACCACGTTTCAACCACGTCCATTTTGTCCAGATTGGTATTTAATAATTGATAATTTAATTTAATAATACTTAGTATGTTCTTACCCCTACCTTAAGGGGCAAGTGCGTACAAGGTATGTGGAAGACTCATTACACAGAATAACGATGAAAAAACTTCAATAATTTTTCCTAATTCCTGTGTTGTTTGGTGTGCTGATTCGGAAAATAATAATAAAAAAGTCGTATCACTCACAAATTTCTCACATTTTAATAAAAAAAATGTTTTTACTCATTAAAATGATATTATGTAGACAATAAATTCTAATGTTATAAGGTTGGCGATAAAATCAAATATTATTAGGTTGGTAGTTCTGATAAATGGCACAGCTCTTTGCTAGGAGGATGGAACAGTAGTCTTCATCCTCCTAGGCTGTGTGTTTTCTTCCAGTTAATATAACCTCACATTGCAGTGAGGTATGTGCTTTTGATTCATATTCAAAGTATGGCTAATGGTGGTTTTAAAAACTCTCTTAGCATTTTTTTTGTTATATGTGTGGCTTTGTAGTTAAAAACATCAAAGGAACATTACTAACTTTGTGAAAAAGTATACTTTACATATTTTGATATAGAAATCTATAGTCAAGACAAATGTTGGGTTCCTCAAAAAGTACGTTATGTTTGTGTCGAGGATCTTAGGAAATGGTTTAAGAAAGCCTTTAAATTTGCAGTACCCATGGTATAGAGAGAGCAAAAAAAGCACTCAAATGATCGTTATTTTTGCAGCATTGATGTTTCTGGAAATAACTCCAAAAATAATAAAGTAATTGTATATCCTAACCTTACTTCAGTTAATCGGCCGGTAGGACATGGGCCGGGACTTCACGTTCCTGAGCCACCTCAGTCTATTGATGTCGTTTTACAGTCCAGTATCGAATTTAATGAAAGTCAACCGAGTGATGAGTGTCCAATGTTCTCCAGAAAATTTAAAACCACAGTTGCGTATACAAGCTGAGTGGTATGATTTAGAGAGAGATTTGGGTTTGACTAAGGAAAAAGTAGAATTGCTTGGTTCCTGACAGAAAGAAAAACATTTATTGGAATCTGGAACATCAATTTACCATTACAGAACCATTACAAAAAAAAGTTTTTCACGATTGGATGTGGAGATTTAAAAGTTGTCTCCATGCTCCTTGGTCAACAAAAGGGATTTATTTACAAAGTTTTCATGTTTTATATGTTACTATGACAGCAGAGAAAGGGATTAACATTGGTCAAAAAAAAAAAAAATGGCACGTAAGAAAAAACTTGACACCTGGCGAGAAGAACATTTTGCATACAACTTTCTTTTTTTTTTCTGTTCGCTCTGTAGACCTTGGAGATCCTTGGCCGCGCGATGTGGAGACCACACCGCGATTCTCAATTTTAGGTACACGGGGTAGGGTCTTCACTCCTACGCCCGGCCTTTGTGAGTTGCCTCCAAGAAGACTAACGGGCCTCACATACCCTGGGGGGCGGGATAAATTGCTTGAATTATTTAATTTAATTAAATTAAATTCATGCCGGTGCCGGAATTCGAACTCACGAACTTTGGGTTTGTGAGTAAGTGCCCTAATCTGCTCGGCCACCCCGACCCCCTGCATACAACTTTAGTAGACCCAAAAAAGATTCTTCTACCATCAATACAAATAAAGTTGGAAAAAATTTGTAAAAGATTTGCCTAAAAATTGCGATTGTTTTAAATATTTGTGTAGAAAATTTCCTCATTTATCAGGAGCTAAACTGAAAGAAGGGGTTTTCGTTAAGCCTGATATTAGTAAAATGATGTTCTATTCCAGCCTCGAAGCAACGATGATTACAAAGGAAAAGGAGGCTTAGATATCATTAAAAGAAATTGTGTCTAGGTTTTTTGGCAATGTGAAAGCCCCTAACTATGAACTTATCGTTAATATGATATGATAGACAAGTTCAAAACTCTTAGTTGTCTGATGAGCCTAAAAGTCCACTTCTTGCACAACCATCTTGACTTTTTTCCTAAAAACTTTGGTGATGTGAGCGAAGAGCAGAGGAAACGGTTTCATAAGAACATAAAAGAGATGGAGAAACGATACCAGGGACGGTGGAATATCAACATGATGAGTGATTACTGTTGTTTATTTCACAGAAAACAACAAAACGCATCAAATTGGAGAAAGAGCTATACAAGAAACATTACTGAGAAAAGGGAAAGAAAATATAAATAAATTAGCACCTAAAATATTCGTATTGTAATAATTTAATATTATCGTAAGTAAAAAGTGTAACCTAATAAAAAAACTATGATTTTTTAATTTTTGTGTAAAATATTTTTCTCTATTTTGAAATATATAATCAATTCCATATTGAGAGAGAATTGTGGGTGGTAAAAAAAAAAAAAAAAAAAAAAAAACTAATACCAAATAGGGTTTCAGCACCAAAAAATACATAAGATATTGGTGTATTGGTTTAAAAAAAAATTGTTTACCAACATTTTTTTCATTGGTCGGTGATATTCAAGCAGGAGCGGTTTTGGGGGAACAGTTTGGTTTCCGGAGGATCATTATGCTGGTGTAATTATAAAAAAAAGCTAAAAATTGTCTGAGATTCATATTTTACAATCTTCATTCAGTTATGAAAGTGGGATGTCGAATATAATTTAATTACTGCATTGAAAAAAATAATTTTTGTTTTGATTCTTTAGTCCGCTGGTGCCTCGATAAAAGATGTTGAGTAAGTATAATGTACGTCACATACACTTGTCACACAACAAAGGTCTGCACTTTCCCCTACTATCATGTTTTGCTTGGTGACTGCGGACAGACACATAAGAAATAGAAAAATGTCAAGGAGAAATACAAATCACAAAGTATTTTGAAGAACAGCTTCTGTAGGTCCCGCTTACAAAAAAGGAACACAAAAAAAATTGGCCTACCGGTAGATAAACACCGACTCAGCTGTACGGTAAAAGTTGAAAGAGATAACTTTATCAACAAGTTGGAACTAATATCTTTTCAACTCGTTATATTTCGCCTTACTGAACTTTCATGACTTTTTTTCTGACGCATCAGTGTTTAGACTTCATGCTCCGTAAAGGGTTTGGATACCAACGCTTGAGGTTTAGTATACTCTTACCAGTTAAGGGTTTGGATATAACGAGATATTTACGCACTTACCCCGAAAAAGCATTTACCCCACATTACCCTATATGAATATCATCGAAATCATGGTTTTCTAACACCATCAAGATATTTTGTTATATCTATATTTATTTCGAGACCTTCGTGTATTTCATTAAAGTTGCTGTATTCAATCTAATAATTTCCACATCATTACCTCACAGTAACAAATCTTCAGCATACTCAAGCAGGGGTATTTTACCATCCAAGGTTAAATGTTTATTGATAGACAATTTTCTTGGCATATTCCGTAATACGGCTAGTTAGAATTAAGGTAAATATCTTGTAGGAAGATGGTAGGAACGATATTCATCGACAGTTATTACTAGAGACCGGATTTCCATGTTATTGCATATTTTATTCGCTTGCATGTACCAGCTTCAAGCCTGGGTTAGGATTTCGATATGCGATGTATCGGATTTGAAAAACCAATATTTTCTATCGATATCTTAACATCAGATAGATCGATATTTGACAACAATATATCGATAGTTTACAACAATATATTGATGCTACCTATATTTTAAACTATATTATTTTATTTTAATTAGCAATTTCCTTTATTCGGTAGAACTCCAGCATCGTGACCCCTACATGGCGGGGGTTTAGATTTTGAAGACCTGACTTTATTTCCAGCTGCGCATGCCCACAACTAATACTCGAACCAACGGTTATCAGCCTTATCAGTTGAGGTCAGAGCCCTAGGCCGCGCGTCCACTGGAACCGTTTTCAGCCGAATAATCTTCGAGCCGCATAGGGCCGTTTTGAGCCGTGGCCGGCCGAATGATCCCGAACAAAGGGAAAGCGTCGGAGCGCGTCCACTGCACACGCCCTATCTGTCGGGGCCGGCCGAAAACGATTCAATCCCAACTAGGTTGGATTTTCATGCCGTGTTCAGCCGTTCAATGAGACAAAAGAAGGTTAGTCCAGGCGCGATAGTTAATTTTTAAAAATAAATTTTAAATTTGCTGCAATAACTTTATAATGTCTTTATTAACTTTCCTCGGACGAAACTAATAAAAAAAGTAACCAACTCAAAAGGTAACCAGTCCAGGCGCGATAGATAAAATACCTACATTTTTAAAAATAAATTTCCAAAGGACTTTCTCGATGTGGTAATTAGAAGAAAACAGTTGAAATAAATTTTATATATTTTAGATAAAATTGGTAAATAGCAACATGAGGAAAAGTGTTTGTTCACGTTAATAATGTCAATATTTTTTTTTTTTTAGAAAAATAAAAAAGTAGTACGTAATAGCGTTTAAAGAGACGGAAAAGATAAGTTTCAAACAATTAAAGTCGGTAAACAGCTTTTCGCAAAAGAGCCCCTCTGAACCTCACATATATTTCTTTAAAATTTAATTGTAGAGAAACTCCTCGGGGACAAACAGCGCTTTCTTAATTTCCGAGAAAAGTTATTATTCTTTGTGCATAAAAATTTTATTGTAGTTAGGCACTAACATAATCCACAATTTAAGACCCAAATCAAGCTCCTGCGAAAATTTAAAGCTCTCTAATTGAAATGTACAAAAATGACCATATTTCGCGCTTTTTAATTTTTTTTTTGCGAAAGAGTGTTGACCGACTTCAATTCTCTGAAACTCACTTTTCCATCTCTTTAAACGCTATTACTTACTTGTTTTTTATTTTTCTTTAAAAAAAGCTTGTTCATATCTTAAACGTGAAAAAAAAAACACTCCGGCACGTTAATGAATTTTGTTCAATATGTTGTTACATATCGATTTTATCTAAAACATATGAAATTAGTTTCTACTTTTTTTCTCCTAATTATCACGTCGATAAAGCCCATTGCAAATTTATTTCAAAAAATGAAAATATTTTCTCTATCTCTTCTGGACTAGTTAGTTACCTATTGGGTAGATACTTTTTTTATTAGTTTCACCTGAGGCAAATTAATAAAGAAATTTTAGCATTATTACAGCTTAATAATATTTATTAGTACTAATTATAATTGAACATATATTATTTCATCTCTATGATACCGTAATATAATATAATTTTTAATCAAACCTTAAGTTTGGTTAAAACAATTTTTTTAAATATTGATTCTCAAACTTATTTTTTTTTAGAATTTACAACAATGGATTAACTAACAACCTGAAATAAGATTTGTCTATGCTTTATAATCATGGCTTGAAGGGACTTCTTTATTAATTCCCTTCTTACTTTTTTTCTATAGATTACATTATATAACCCAATAAATTACTTCTACTTCTTTTAGTAGAGTTTCTTCTGTTTTTTCTGGATCGCCTTCTTCAGTTGGTTCAGCATATGATTCTCTATAATGTTTTTGAGCTGCCCATTCATTCATTTCTTTAATGACACTCTTTACAAGTTCGATGTTTTCTGATTCGAATTCAGAAAATGTTTCATATATGACCCCCTGGACCTAGAAAAAATAATCCATTAATAATTTGTTTCCTTATTTTTTTTGGCAATATCTCAATGTCTTTATTAACAATGATGCATCTACTATTTTAATAGAACAGAAATATTACTTCTTTATTATTTGGTGATAATCCTTAATGGAAAATTTAAATGGATTGTAAAGCTTCTACGATAAATAGCACAATTAATTTTAAGCCAAGGATTCCCAGTCAGCTCTAGAGCTTTTAGGATGTAAACATTTAAAACAGTGACTATTGGATTTAAATAATTAATAATATCTTAATTTGGGTAGTTTTACGAAGTAAAATTTCTTCCTGAATCCTCTGTTTTATTAAAAGATTTCTTACATTATGTTTTCAACGTTACTGAGAATTACCCCATCTTCAGGACAACCTCTTAATTACAGAACACTATTAGTATTCATATATTTATTTTTTAAAAGCATACAATTATCTAATAACAACTAATTTATATATTTTTGTATCTTACGTTTTGTACTTCATCTATCACTATATTACAAATATTCTTCTCCACTCTTTTTCTCATGATTATATCCATAATCTACAATTTATTTTGTCTTAATTTATATAGACAGTCACTATTTTTTAAAACTTATGAAAAGAGTGTAGCATTCTTTATATATTTCAATATCACAATGCACTTTCTAGGAATTAGACTTTGTTCTAAATCCTATTATTCTTATTTCATCCCCTCTCCCAAGATAAAATTAACAAAAATATAAGAATAATCGAAGCTATACATATCACCAAGAACTTAGCGAGCACAGTCAATTTCAAAACATATACAAATAACCTTAACAGCCATTACGGGGATATAATCAATAGACTAAATAAAACATAATTCAGATAGTTTAAAGGATTCAATTAAATAATTTTAATAAATAAAAAAACAATCATATTGAATCAGCAGGTTTAAATAATACTTAGAGAGGACTGGGAGAAGGGATGAAATAAGAATAATAGAGAATAGAACAAAGTCTAATTCCTAGAAAGTACATTGTGACAATGAAATATATTAAGAATGTAACACTCTTTTTATAAGTTTTAAAAAATAGTGAATATCTATATAAATTAAGGCGAAATAAATTGTAGATTATGAATATAATCATGAGAAAAAGAGTGGAGAAGGATATTTGTAATATAGTGATAGATGGCATACAAAACGTAAGATACAAAAATATATAAATTAGTTGTTATTAGATAATTGTTAAGTATGTTTTTAAAAAATAAATATATGAATACTAATAGTGTTCTGTAATTAAGAGGTTGTCCTGAAGATGGGGTAATTCTCCATAACGTTGAAAACATAATATATGACATTTTTCTAGAAAACAGAAGATTCAGGAAGGCATTTTACTTCATAAAACTACAAAAAATAAAATAAATAATAATTCTTCTATAAAAAATAATCTAGAAAATACTACTACTTTTTTTTATCACATTTGAATAACTGAAAAATTGATACTTGAATCACCAAAAATATTTTCCTGCATAATACTGTTTGTGGCAAAAAAAAAAAGAAGGAATCTTTTGGTATTGAAGCATGTACCACATATTAGGCATGTTGCTAGTTTGGAAGAAAACCGGCATAACTCCAAAAACTGTTCTTTTGAGAAAATGGTGCTAGAACATTTTATCAAATTTGTATTGATTATTACTGGTTTCCTTACAATTAAATCGGTTCTTTCAGAAACGACATATATGTCAGCCTGAAATTATGGACAAGTGTCGTTTTTGAAATATTCGATTCGTATCAATAATTTCTTGAACCTATCTGATAGTAAATGCTCGGAGAAAACTTGTGTAAGGTATTTTTTATTATATTGACAGTTTTGGCAAACAATTTTTAAAATTTTGTGCCATAGGTAGTTTGGAAGAAAATCAGTATGAAGCCTGTATTGTATAATACTACACGACACGTCTCGTGTCAGACAAATATTCCTTAATGTATTTATAATCATTAGAAGTATCTAACATTTTGCCTTTTTTTCTTAAAAAATATATGAATGAATATATTTTTATGAATGAATATTTTTTTTATTTGCTTTCGGGGTATACCCCATACAAATAGAGTTGGCTACAATGATGATGGCTACAATAACAATGATTTGCTATACTAATTTTGTAAAAATATTTATAAAAGTCAGAAATATTATTTGACTACGTTGCTATGTCAACGTCATCTAAAAATACGTGCAAGCATAAGTAAACAGAGATACAATAATATAATACAACATATAACAATATAAAAATAAAGTATTACTATAGCATAAACAATGCATAAATAAATACTTTCAAGCAGCTTAAATACACTAATAAATAGCATATGATACATGAAGAGACCCTCTACAAGATCAACATATCAACAAAATCATTCATTGACAATAAACGATTACAATCTACAACATTGCCTACCGTAGTAAAACAGATTCATAAGGAGATCGCTATTGCCTATTCTAAATAATTCTACATAGTTTGATTAGTCCATATTTACGGAATGAGGCAGGTAGTGATGACGGAAAGGTGCATAGATCGGGCATCTGACGAAAATATGGAAAAGGTCCTCAGGTCATTTAAATTGCAGATAGAACAGTTTTCTTTCGGTTTGAAATAGTAATAGATATTATTAAATGTTAGTTTAACTATATAGTAGCCGGATAATCTGATTTGCACTAATTTTTTAGTCATAGGGAACGGGGAATTTAGTGCTAGATATGGCTGAGGCTTATCACTTTCTGAATACGTGAGAGGATATAATGGACTGTATTTAAGGGAGATCAGTTTTTGTTTATCTCGCTCCTCCATGTAGCTTTTAAATAGTCTTAGTGTTTCGTCCATTTCAGTCCGAAACACACCCGGGTCCTCTAATTCCAAGATTTACTGTTTATTTACAGAGTACAATAGAGTATATAACTGATTCAGCCAATTGTATTTCTGAACATTTTTGCTCTCATTGCATGTTTCCTTCAATATGCTAAAACAAATTTTTGGAAATCTGTCACTACTCATTTTCAGAATTTTTTGGATCCAGGACAACGCTAATTTCAGTACTGTAACGGAGCAATGGGGAACACTAAACTTCAATCTCATTATCCAGAAAGGTGTATTTTTATTCAATGAAAATAAACGCTTATAAAAATTTAAATTTACACTTTCCAGCCTATCCATATACCTTAGGCCCCATAGTTGTACATTGTAGTACAGAACGCTCATGGCAATTTCGTTATTTATTTTTATTTTATTTTCCCAGGATCTGAGCTTAGATTTAGCACAAAGTGCGACGACAGAGCCTATTGCTGCCCTCGTTTTTGATTCAAAATAATTTGCCGCTTTATGAAATATACCTGAATCCGAAAATGGTACTCCAAGGTAAATATATTCGGAAACTTTCTCTATTTCCCTATCACGATAAAACAGGTTCCATATCTTTTTACATCCTCCCTTGTGAAAATATAGCATTTTATTTTTTTGAGTATTGACATCTAGTTTTTTTTTTCGAGCAATACTGGTTTAAAATATTTAACTTATTTTTGGCATCAGTATAACTATCAGCCAGGATTATTAGATCGTCAGCATAACGAAGCAATAGTATGTCACAGAAATCATCGATCCTTATGCCTCCGACATTTTAACTCCGGAAAAACATTTCTATATCACTCAAATAGAGGCTAAATAAGAAAGGTGACAATATTTCTTCCTGCAGTAGGCCCAAAGTAACATCGATTTCCTCTGAAAACATACCATCAGTTCTAACTCTAGCCGAAGCATTCTGATAAATATTTTTTAGAATTTTAATAACTTTGTTGCTTATACCCTGATTGTGAAGAGACTGCCATAACAAATTATGATTGAGCGAGTCAAAGGCTCGTTTAAAATCAACAAACAAAGCATAGAAGGTTTTTCAGCGTGATCCCATCTGTATCTGAATAAGAGCGTTTAAAGTGAACAAATTATCCAGACAAATTCTACCTTTATGGAATCCGGATTGGGCTTCAGGGACATCATTCGTCTCATCACACCAAATAAAAAGCCTATTCAGAATTATCTGGGTAAATATTTTCATGATACAATTCGCCAAGGCAATAGCACGATAATTTTCTGCGAGATTTCGGTCACCCTTTTTAAACAGCATTGTGTATTCTGTTTTTAACCAGGAGTTTGGAATATTTTCGGATTCAAAGGCTTTATTATACAAATGCAGCAGATATAATTGCCAGTTAATGGGTAAATTTTTATAAAATTCATAACTGAAACCGTCTCTACCAGGACTTTTGCCATTACATTAATGAGGTTTGGAGCTCCTCAAGGCTAATTTCCGAGTCGAGAAGAGGATGAAGTACTCCATAGTATATATATCGCATTCCACCCGTGGGGGATACAAGCTTGATAAGTAATCAAACCATAGATCACAGTTAATGGGAACTGGTTGAGGCTTCCTATTTCTGTATTTATTTATTGCTCCCCAGAATGTTTTTAAATCACGAACATTTCCTAGGTCATTCATGATGTTGCGCTCAAATTCAGACCGCTTCCACTTTAAGTTTTTATATTTCTTTGTGGCGGCAATATAGTTTTATAAACTGCATTATCATTATAACGATTTTTCACCATTGACTTTAATTCGTATCTAACATGCTTTTTAGACAATTCGCACTCATGGTCAAACCAAAGTTTATTTATTTTGTCACAATCTTTATGAAGTTTTATTTTCTTGAATAAACCGAGTGATTGTGATGTCTCATGGATAGCGGATAAGAGATTATTTTGAATTATTTGAACGGATCCTGAGTTTATGTGAGAACCTACTCTAGGAGAATTCATAATTAGTTCTTGGTATATTAAGTTTTTTGAGTTTTCACATTTCACAACAGTAAGACCGTGGTATGCTTTATTTGAAGAAATATTAAAAGTAGAATTATCACTTGTCGAATTCGGATAAATGAAGAGCGTAGTCTCTAAAGGAAAATGATTTGAGCCCGGAACAGTATGTTTTATTTTTAAATCAGTTATTGAATTTATATGGCTATAATTGCACCACATCATATCAACAACACTTTTTCCATTTGAAGTGATATCAGTGAATTGACCGGGATTATCACTAACAGTTCTACCATTCAGAAGAACGAAAGAGTTATTTTCCATAAATTCTACCAATATTTGCCCCTTTTTATTTTCAATAATATCTGAGCTACGTCGAATATGTGACAAATTAGAACCACTGAAGGCCTCAAAATCAGCCTGATTCAAATTAGCTACTCTAGCATTAAAATCACCAAGGCACAAAAATAATTTTTTGAGGATATTTACTTTGTATCCCGACTAGGGTTGGCTCAAATAATTCTAATACTTGACTTATATCCAAAGAAGGCTTAAAATAAACTAAAATTATAATAAACGCATTAAGTCCCTGTGTTTCCTTAACATAGGAAATAATCCAGTATTCACTAATATCTAAAACATCCACATTATAAACATGAGGGCTATAAAAAATAATTAAACCTCCACTGCCTCTACCTCGGCTCTTCTCTCTGATGGCATCGGACGCAATAAAGCTGAATTCTGAGAGCGCTGGGGGCGCGGCCGCCGGTCTTTTAAGTAAGTGCGTTTCACAAAGACTAACTATAGATGATTTTTTGAACTGTCTATTTTTTTCAATAAAATTATTATACCCATCAACATTCCATAAAAATATTGTACAGGGCTCTGTATTATTAGAAACTGTATTTACACGCGTATGTTGACGGTGATAGGGCCCCGGTGGTATACTGGGAGGTGGTGGGAGTGTCGTGTTGATATCTCCAGATCGGTAATGCGTGAGGCTATCTTCTTTATAATAACAATCCAGGCTTCTCGAAGGTCCCTCATTTTTATTAACCTTGACATTGGGTCCGTGAATAATTCCGTGTGTTGTCATCCAGGGGTTAGTAGTAATTTCAGTTGTTACCTGAGACTGGCCAGCAGTGCCCTTTCTCATTTTTTCATTACACTGCAAAAAATATCTAAAATTATTTCCATCCAGAGCCAACCTACTAAAATCCATCTCTTGTTTTTTTTGTTCTAAATGTTCGTCAATTGGTTTGCTAGCTGAGATTTGAAGACATTCAGTCGCGAAATCGAAACGGCTCCAATTTTTCACATATTTTTTTTCGTTTGCTTGCTTGAGCTTGTACTGAATTCGGTGATAGTCTACCTTCGCCAAGATTTTCTAGAAGTTTCTCGATCTCGGATATGTGATGTTTACTTTCATTAATTTTGAAAAACTTATTCTTGTATGTAACAGAACTATCGAAACTACGCAATCTATTGAGGTACAAATATATCAGCTTTCCTTCTTCTCTTTCCTCCGGTGTTTTATCAACATTTTATTCTCTATAAATACATCCTTTTTTTTCATTATCTCTTGTTTTGATAGGTAACTATTTAGAGAAATTAAGATGGGCCTTGATTTTTCATTTTTTTTTTTCCGAGTCTGTAACAGTTATTTATTGAGTTTTCTGTTGAATTAATATCAACGTTAGAAAATGCTGACTTCACAACATCTAATATATTTTCTTAATCATTAGAAGTATGTGCATACAGCTTGCCAGACAAAGACTGGCACAATACAACAAATATTCCCGAAACGAATATTTTGTTTGACACGCTACGTTTCTGAGTATGTCTGGCTCACTTCTTTGGGCTCTCTTTACGATTACTAAAAGCTTTTATATTCCATATTTCAAGATTTTTTTTTTAATATACCTATATAGTGTTCGTGTAGTTTATATTTCATAAAAATTAATGCTCTTGGGGTGTGTAAGGCATTTCCCACTTCTTTATAATTTGTTAGAAAAGGATTATTGTGACAATGAAAATAAGGAAAAAATTAAAAGTTAATGAATAAATCAGATAAGTTTTAGTATATAGATAACAGTATATAATAATAACAAATTATTGTTCATTATTATTATATTAACAATATTATTTATTATCATTAGGTATTATTTAGCATCACAATTTCTGATTATACGAACATATTAACACATTTGAATTTTACTGTTTTTGAATGAAATTTATGGTAATATAAAGAGTTGTTTCAAATTCTTTTTAAAAAAGTATACTAACAGGATCTAAAAACGTAGGGTGTTCCATTTTTTTCTATAAATCCAATACGTATTTTGAACATACATTGCTTTTGTTTCGATATATTTTAAATATTTGAAGTGAAACCTATTTCAATGTTATAAGTTTTTATTTTTATGACTTTAAGCTAGTGTATTTTGATCATCCGTTTCGGTACTTTCATATGTATTAAATTTATTGAAAAATTAAGTTATAATTGAATGAAAATTATAAATAAATTAGTTCTGTCTGGCACGCGCTGTGTCACACGAACCGTAGTACAATAGAAAACTGGCATAACCCCGACAGCTGTACTTCTGAAAAAATGGTGCTTGAAGATTTTATCAAATTTTTACTAATTATAACTGGTTTGCTTGCAATTGTATTTATAATTGTTTGAGCCCATTCGTAAGTTTATGCTTGGAGGTAACTTGTGTAAGGTTTTTTTTTTTTATTTCAAATATAATTTTAGGCCTAATTTTTTTGTCTTGTGGCAGTTTTAGCAAAAACATTTTTGAATTGTGTTTAAGATTCTTATTTAAGTGAGTAAAAAATTAAATGAATAAAACTCAGCAACTGGATTTCGTTTATTAACATTGAAATTTGAATGTGCATTGAAATAAAAATTGACCTAAAAATCCTGAAAAAAAAAATGTAAGCATACAAATTAAGAAAATCTCTACAAAGAATTATAGAATTAGAATAATACTTTGGGATAGTAATTGTGACGTTTTTCTTTAAAAATTTACTAAAGTGACTTTTCGAAATGAGTTACTTTTGAAAATAACATATCTACCCTAGTGGCGTCTGGAGACCGACTGAAAATGTTCCAATGTTCTCAAAAATGCCAAGAGAGGTTTTATTAGTTCTAAACTGACACAACTGCTCTCCAGCGACCACTCGATGAATATTTTTTGTGACACTCTTAATCATAAAAAAATATTCATCTGGTTGATTATTATTGCACAAAATTGGAAAATCGTTAATGTTTTAGTTGTGCCGGTTTTCTTCCAAGCTATGAATTCTATTACCTGAGGAATGGATAAGGCACGCTGAAGTGTGGATCTCTGTTTGGTGAGAATGGTACGGTCTTCATTACAAATGTCTTCTGCCCTGTTCGTGAGGTCTTTGAGCAATCTGATGTCCCCTCCCCTGGATATAGAGAGGTCTACTGGATCTAGGATACTACTGTTGGAGCACGGTGGGCAAGCCATTACCAAAACCACCCCTTGGAGCCGCGGATCCTTCGGGTCGATGTCGGTGAAGTCTTCAGAGAATACATATATATTTTGTACTCCCAAGTTCTTGAAATATACTTCGTAATACTGTTGTCTGTAACGATGTATAAATATATATCAGTAAAACCATAAACGTAATGGTGTTTGTCCTCAATTAGTAAATTAGGAAATATAACATAGAGTATCCCCTTAAATATTATTGCTGTAATTATAAGATATTAATTACTTATCTCCAGCACCAAATATGATGAGGTGGGATAATAGAGGCTTGTTCACCCATAGGAGGGCTGCGATGTAACCGGAAGCGGGTAGAGCGACCACGTCCGTCTGTACTATAGAACCCACCAATTCATTGGTTTTCATAACTTCAACGATAATAGCTGCGCTGATACAATGTGTTCGGCTCTTCTCATGAAACATGGTAAAACAAAAAAAAAAGTCAGATGGTAACGATCAAATTACAATAATTTATTGCAAGTATTTAATCGATTCGTTGTTTCGAATGCTTTTTACACATTAGCTAAAAGCTTGATATAAAAACGTTGCAAATTATTGTACAATAATATTATTTCCAAATAGTTATAATTAAAAAATATTTGGTGTGTCCATTCACACGACTTTCCTTATCGCTTTGGTTTTGAGTTCAGAAAATTATATTTTCTTTCAAATGGGCATCGAGAATGTTCCGAGAGATGTAAAATTTTCAAGTTATTAAATAACTAAACAAAGGTGAACCGGCTTTCATAGGAACATGTTGGTTGGTTGATTGTTTTAAAATGATTAAGGCGTAAAACCTGTTGGTCTTCAATGCCTTTGTTAACGGTTATGTATTTACATTAATAATATTTAAGACATTAGCTGGGAGGGTTAAATAGAAGTGATAAGAAACGATTATAAGCATACGAGAACAAAATATAATAAATTAAAAGTTAATAAATTAAGAAAAATAAATAAATAAAAATTGGAAAAATAAGAGGGGAAATAAATAAATAAGAATAGAGCATAAATAAGAAAGAGGAAAAAAGAAATAAATAAATAAGAAAAAATAAAAAGTTAAATAAATAAGATAGTGAAAGAAAAGAAAAAAGAGAAAAAGTAATATCAGATATTTAAAAAAAATCTTTCTTTGGAGAGAAAGGAGATTACCTTATTCACGTATTTTTCCTCATTTCCCAAAGCTATTGACATATTGGTAGGTATTCCTATTTCATTTAATGTTCTCACGTACAAAGAACAATCCTCAAAGATATGGGCTATTGTCAATCTCTCATTACATTTCTGGCATCTGGGCGGATTTTCTTTAGTTATTATATGAACGTGGGTAAGCCTTGTTTGTCCTATTCTGAGTCGTGTAAGGACCACTTCTTCTCTGTGGCTGCTGCGATTGGAGCTGCTCCATGGTCTCATTTCATTCTTTATGGCCTTCAGTTTATTTGGAGGGCTGTTGTCCCACAATGTCTGCCACTCTTGGAGTATGGTCTCTCTTAGTGGCCGTGCTAGCTTTGATGCTGTCAAGAGAGCTTTACCGCGTATAGGAACATGTGCAGAATAGAATACTGTATACAATTTGTCTAAAAAGTTCAGCAAAGAAATTAACAACAGAATAATGGCTAGTAATAGAGCCTACAACGCAAGCCAGAAAAGTTGGAGGCGCAATTCAGTGGCAAAAGGAAACGGGGAAGACCAAGAAGCTGGTGGAAGTGGAGGATGAATTAATATTACGTTGTATTCAAGGTGTTTTTTAAGTGGCCTATAGTATTTTATGTCGTTTTTTTATTATTGTTTTTTTTTTATTAAATATTATAATAATAAAGTTTATTTGAATTTTTTAACCAACTAAATGATTAATAATAATATATAATATTAAATGATTTATAATTATTTTTTCTCATTTTTCATTTTTTTAAAATTGCAATCTTCACTAATAATGTTTATTATTAATAAAAATGCTTTATATTCATTTATTACCAAAGCGATCGATAATAAATAAATACCGAAAAATAATTTTGTTAACCTAGATTGCTCGGATGAAACACTGTGAGTCGCTCAGTGAGCATCTCTTCTCGTCTTCGTTGATCGGATGGCGCACACTGCATCATAGGACAGTGTCTTAGCAGCGACAGGCAAAGCACTTCTTAGATGCACGCTGATAGCCTCACGGGCATATGATTGCACCAGGAAGGTGTTCGTCAAGATCGGTGCTGCGTACAGAATAGTGGAATTGACAACACCCGATAGAAGCCTTCTTCGACTTTGTCTGGATCCATATTTGGCATGACTCGAGCCGCGCTGCATTGCTCCTAATTTACTAACTTGCAGATGCTCATCAAACCGAAGTCTGGCATCAATCTTCACACCGAGATATCGAATGGACGACTTGGAGTGGATATCGAACCCTCTAATGTCCAGGCTGAGTGTGTAGTTACATGAATTTATTAAATAATTCGTAACAACATTTATTCTGTTCCTGTTCTCTCTACATTTCACCTGTAAAATTTACAAACCGCAACCATTATGATCAAAGTATAATTTATTCATCACATTTCACGTATCCTCACATTTCCATTTTTGTCTCTGTTGATAACCTAAGGTGTTGGTCGTTAAGTCATTAGTGGGTGAAAAAATAAATAAAGCAGTAGAACGAAATGTATGCTTTATACACCCTGGCCGGATTCCGACACACATATTCTGCCATAGTGTGATGTATATCTGGAAAATATCATATATTACTACATTTTAGAATAATTTTATTTAGTTATAATGTTTAGTACCTGTACTATAAAGTCTCTTGTATTGATGAGCTCCGAATTCAAAAATGTACTTCTGGTAAACGGACGACAATAATAGTGATAAGGAAGGAGGTGGTCTTCCGAGAAAGTTAATGGTGGAAGGGCTTCTCTGCCAACGTGTCGGGAAAGTCCAAGCTCTTTAAACCGATCAGGTATTTCGTTATATCTGAATAAAATAACATGATTATTATAATAATGATATAGTGACATATTTATATATATGACAAAGGGTATCTATCATATTCAACCAACAATATTATAAATACTGTATCTACTGAAATAATTACCAATTTCTCCGATTAACAACAGCATTATTATTATATGTCTCTCGTTATCATTTTTTCAGTGGGTTACAGGAATATTTAATAGACGGTTTCTTAAATGATTATTTTGTTAATTGTAAGATCACTTCCAATAAAATCTGTATTAGTGATAAATATTCTTTATAAACATTGATGGACTGTAAAATATTATTTTGTACATTCATTATTTTTATCCTTCCGTTCAAGTTCAACTTGTGTCTCGTGAGTTGTAGATGGCTTTGGGACCGCCTGGAATCTTTGTGAAATCCCAGAAATTCAACACGTGTCTGCATTTCGAGTCTGAATATCAGAAACCAGATCTATTTATTTTCCCTATTATTTTTCAATTATATTTAACCCTGGAGTAGGCGAGTGGGGTACAGGTGCCCACCACAAGGCCGTATACGTCAGCATGTGTTTGCTTTGGGAATCTGAAATTCCTTGTTGCTGACTTGAAGATAGGCAACGGAGCCAGAAACGTTGTTGAAAATGAGTCTTTATGAACAATAAAGAAAATTCAGTTTTAAATTAGGATGTTTAAATTTGTTTTCCTGAAATATATTAAATGATATAATATAGAAAATTCTATTGAATCAATAAAAAAAAACACTATGTGATTTGCCTTTCTTTACAGGTTTGTACACTGATTATTTTATGAATATATTGGAAATACTTCTTTTTTTTTCAGAAAACAATTTTTGATTAACAATATAAATATATAATTTCATATTATTGAATAATATTCATATAAATACAAAACTAACTTTATCATTCAAATAACTATGATTTTTCACATTAACTTTAAAGTCTTCTTTATTAAATTTAATCCAATAATTAGTCACTTAATAATTAATGGTTTTATTCCTTTTAGTTCAAACTATATTTTATCGCCATGCATGCCATTTATTTCGTTATTTATTTTTATTAATGCCAAACACTAACATTAGGTGTAGTACTGATGCTGTCTTACTATACTGGCTGAAAGAACTTGAAGAAGAAACAAGTGGAACATCAATGGTCAACCGTTTTAATGTAAATTTTAAATTGATAAAAATACTTTAAATAAATTTTAATAGTTTGTTTCACTTTCTATATATTTGTATAGCTGGCAAACAAATTATTTGTTATAATTAGGTGAAAAGAGACTTAAAAATGATTTTTACTTTGTGGAGAAAACATGTACCCTACGCGCCAAAACGCGTTACAAGATATCACGTGCCTCTCCAGGGTTAATATTATTTCTCTGTAAACCCAGGCGTTCATACCTTGTCTGCGCTACTCCTCTACACAACAATGACCGTTGAACTAATGTCGGTTGTTTTCTCTCATTCAATCTCTCCTTCCTATCCGTTTACTAAGTAAAAATTTATTAATATATAAAATGTGAGCAAATCAGCAACAGATTTCTTGATTAGTTTGCTTTTTTAACATTCCAAACCAAAAGCTAATTCATGAACGTTACAACAAACTAAGAAATCTTCAAACCTGTTAATTCTATCTCATTGATAACAAAAATAACATGCACGCTAAAAACTGCATACTCATTTAACGTTCTAAATCGACTTTGGCTTGAGAGACTTGAGCTTTTTGATTCATCATCTTTCGAAAGTAACCTAAAATCTGATATTTTTCAAAACTGAAAAATAAAACTAATATTCGCAAAGTTTTAAGTCTATATCCACATAAAATTAGCAAACGCAAAACACTAAGCCAATAAGTGGGTCATTCTAAAAATTTGGTGCTATTAAGTTATCGAACTGTTTTGGAAATCAAAGTCGAGTGTATTGATTTTTTAAATTTTTGTTGCCTTTAGGAAATGCTCCTTGACAACTTTCTGAAGCAGACACACAATTAATATCGTAGTTTTCATGATAACGATTTTATTAAATAAGTCTTATTCTAGGGAGTGAAATATACGTTCAGCAGATATGTCTTTGATTCAGTAAAGAAATGCAAAACTCCAGTGGAAATTTGGATCTTATTTCTTGCTCAAATACGATGCTTCTCTAGCTTTGGCAGTGGGGAAGCAAAAATAAATTGTTTGTGATTTAAATAGCGCATGCTGAAAGAAAATTAACCATTTGTCCCTTCCTTCCTGTCATCGTAGCTCCTAAGCCTCCAAAGAATTTTCATATAGGCTAGGGAGTGACCAAATACTATGAGACAGAGGCAAAAAATGGTATGGTGATTGGTGTGCTTCATCTAAAATTCTAATTATATTTTCCAATACTGGAAAGAATGCTGATAAAAATGTGAGACTTTTTTTTTTTAGGTTTACTGTGAATAAAACTGGTGCCATTGATTTGTAAAGTCGCATCCTCAGCTTTGTGACAGGGCTAGGGATTGAAAAAACTGGCATTATATATTTTATAACTAAATACACATTAATTATTGGAACCTCTAAGATACAAGGAAATATTGGCCATAAGGAAGATAATAATAGGAAAAAAAAATCATACTCATTCTGATGGTTGATCGTTTTTAAAATATCTGTGACTGAAATAGCACCAAAATTGGAGAATGGCCCAGGTAGCGTTTGATTTCATAAAATAAAACAATAATTCTATTTCATCTTTTCGATCCATACCATGTCTACGTACTTACGGAATACGGTAGACATTCATCCAACCTTCCACGATTGGGTTGCGTACAACGTTACTTGGCATTCTAATCCTCTTTGGTAACAGATCAGCCAAACATCGGGCTTGTTTTTGAATCCTTATCCTTGCAACGTTGGCTGCAATTTGGGTTTTATTTTGCCATAGTCTAGAATGGAGGCCATCTAGTGCCTCTTCCGAAAACTGTTTTTCATTTTCTTCCGTCATTTTATCTTTTCTATTCCTAAATCCTCGGCAGATCATGTCATATAGTAGTAGCCACAGTTTTTTTTCCAAGTGTGTATCCTAAGAAATGTTACATGATGTTATAAATCTTCACTCTATATTTCTCTAAGCCTAATTTATTCTTTATAAACCGAATTCGTCTCTTAGTTAGGCTATGTATATTACATACTACTTTTTAGTATGTTTCGAAAAAATCCGTACAAAAAACAATGTTTTATCTAAACAAAAAAGTGCTCCAAAAATAGTTGTGTATGTGGTGAAAAGAAAAATCTAATCTCATTCCAGGTGAAGAAGAATATAGAATGGATAAAGTGTGAGCTGAGTTTAAGTCCCATCTACACATTGCATGAAATTAATATGGTTAAATGAGATATAATATTTCACAAATTATAGGAATTTTTTTGTTTTTTTTTAAGGTGTGGTCCAAATGCAAACTGGAAACCATTATTTACTACGAATATGTGAACAAAAAATATATATTTGATATTGAAAGATTTACGGACCCAATGAGGAATATATACTTTTAATAGAAAGTATTCTAAACAATTAAATCTAGTTTTCTTATTTTTATACTTTATTTTTGAGAAATCTCATAAACGTAGTAAATACCTGAGAAAGGCAATTATATACGTAGAAAGCTCTATAGGGAAGATTATATTAGTTCATTTCTTCTCCTTTGGATGGTCCTATACATAATAAACTGTTTTATTTAAAATAAAGTGAAGAAAGAATTTAGAAAAAATTAATTTCAAAGACCCAGAGACACCCTATATATTTCTTTCTCTCTCTCACTAATAAAGAACATTCCATGCTCATAAATTGTAAAAAAAAATTCGTTTATTGTCTTTTAATCAAGAGTTATGGAATTTTGGCCACTAAATCGATAATTTTTCCCACTTTTCGGCGGATGGACGGATTTTTTTTTATCCGATATTTGGATTCTACGTATCTTAAAACGTAAAACCTCACATTATGAGGGCGGGCTGAAAAAAATTTAAATGATTTATCTACTGAACTTAATAAACTTGATCTATCATATATTTACAACATTTTAAGGTTATATTCATAAAAACATACCGTTGGATAGTTGTTAAAATATTTGATGTCGTCCAAAACTTCCTTCAGTACATTTTTATCTACGAACAAAAAACAAATCTTTTATAACAATATTAAAAATATCAGGGAATTGGAAAGTAATATATTTTCTATAAAGTTTTTGAAAAAAAACATATAGTAAATTATCTTAAAAATTCGAATTATGTTTAACCACATTATACTTTCAGAAGTAAAAATAAAAAAAATAATCTCACCGATTACCTGATGGCCAGATTATTACATTCTAGAATACCAAATTCTACTTTTGATCAATCCAGTCACGTTGCGCAACATGCATTCTCCCACTCTTATTTTGGTTTGCTCATAAATGCATTAAAACATTTTAAATGTATAGTATAAGAATGACAAACATTCAAAACTTTCGATCGGGATTTCTGAACGATGAGGTAAATTATTGTACAAAGTATGATATTGTACAAGGTATATTATTGTACAAAGTATATTATTGTACAAGGTATGTTATTGTACCAGGTTTTTGTATATTAATATACTTATATTTATAATAATATATGAGGTATATTTATTGTAAAAGTTATATTATTGTATTGAGCAATTACATCGATTTTTATAAATAAATGATTATTTATAGTATATGGTAAATGGATTCAGTTATTGAAGATATATTTTTTTTGTTATCAGACGGTACGCTTGTCATTTTGATTTTAATCTTTTATTTATTTTTTTATCTTTCTAGATTTAAGTCACCGATAGTAATTAATATCTCAGGTTTAGTAAAAACAAACATTTATTTCATCATTTCAATAATTGCTTTAATTCAACTTTAATAATACTTTCCAAATAATACTAACACCTCAGTACATCGTAGACAAGCCCAACAATTCTTCGCATCTTGTCTTGATTTTTTTCGAAATATGTCGGAGTATTGTCAATCCTCTTAAGTATTTTTCCTGCTGCGATCAACTCATCATCGTTCCAATTGATGACAGGCTCTGAATCGACGGTTAGGAAGGGCAGCTTCAATTCTTTCTTCTCAGATGACCTTTTCAAAATACGCGTATGTATAAGCTAAAGAAATAATAATTAACAATGTCATATTTGAAGTATTCAAAAATAGTGCATTGTGTAGATTATTGACAATATATATTGTACATTCAAATATTATTTAATAAACTATTTTAATGAAATATAAAAAAACATTATATTAATCTTTCATGATGGCATGGAGGATAGACGTTATGATGCACCTCTACTCTTGACTGGACATGTCTTTACGACGTCAAATGGGATCGTCAAACAGGATTAAAAAGAGGAAGAGACACACTAAATCGCATCTTCATTCTTAAGCTAGTCGTCGAAAAAATAAGGAAAATAGATCAATATATATATATATATATATATATATATATATATATATATATATATATATATATATATATATATATATTGATCTATTTTCCTTATTTTTTCGACGACTAGCTTAAGAATGAAGATGCGATTTAGTGTGTCTCTTCCTCTTTTTAATCCTGTTTGACGGATGGTGTTATTATATATATATATATATATATATGTATATATATATATATATATATATATATATATATATATATATATATATATATATATATATTTCGATGCAAAGTTGCCCAAAATCTCAAAAATGTGCGCGAAATATGAAAAATCAATTTAGCCTGATCGATTCCAAAATTTTACCTCTGTTCCCGAAGAGCGCATACATTCATTTCATGCAACGGCAAAGCGTGTTATCAATTAAATAAAATGGACCATTCATGATGGTGTTATTTTTTCACCATTTCCTTTCGAATATTCTTTGATGAAGAAAAGTAAGAAAAAATGTCGAATGAATAATTTTTGGATGCTCTCACGAGCAATGCATAGTAAATTGTTGCTAGAAAAAATAAAATATAATGTTAATAGGATCTAAAATTAAAGCAACAAATAATTTGCAAAAAGTAAAATTTAACAAAGAGTAATCGAGAGTAATTCAAGAAACCAAATTTTGTAGAGAAGGTATAGATGAACAAATATTTGTCATACACAAGTACTACTTGGTGCACGCTTTTTTTATATCGTATAAACCATTTAAGTTAATTATCTTAAGTGAGAATTGTCTATTTTGCTATTTTTTTCTTTCAACATCTTTGGTTATATATAGCTGAGTATCAATATAATCTTGCTGTAAAATCTGTGCCTTTGAAGTACTATGAGTTCTTATTAGGGATTGATAAATGATTTCCTACTTCTATAAATTTGTTTTTATTGATAAGTAGTTTCGAATGTTATACATTCATCTACAGCTCTAAAAACATACAAACATTCAAATATCGGCAATTTAAAATACAGTTTCGAGTTATTAAATTGCTGATATTCGAATATTTGCATGTTTTTAGAACTGAAAATGAATGTATAACATAAGAAAATAGTTTTCAATAAAATCAAATTTATAGAAATGGCAAATCATTTATCAATCCCTAATTCGATTGGTTCTACTACTCTATCATGCGTACGTAAACTACTTTGAGTTTGGTGGAGTGTCACGGCAGATGCTGCACAGTGTAATGTTAAATGGTAGCAGTCCAGAGGATAAAAACCATCTTGCTATAAATTTTTGGTACAAAAATTCAAGGGTGATGGTATATCACAAGGATCGATACAAATGGGCCAGATCTCACTTTTTCGCTCCTTATTTTAAATATTGGAAGGAATGTACCGGGAAAGCTGAACGGTTTGGAATAAATCAGCAAGAATGGCTTTAGGGAGACTTTGTTTTTCCTCGTGCACAAAAAACAACACGTATTAAAACAAAAAACGAAACAAAACAGATTTAAACAAAACTATGACCAGATTACACTAATTAAACATAACACTAATTAAAACTGATGATTATATGATTGGAACAAGAGATCAAGTAATACCAGATGATCCAGAAAGCGAGGTGAGTGAATGTGACAGGGTAGGAATGATTAAGAGTGAACTTTAGTGCAAATAATTTTGTAAATTGTTTAGTATATTCACTTGTTTTTATAGATTTTTAAATATTTTACTGGTATTTGCAACAAAACTTTTTTTTAGTACATTTCTTAATTAAATATATTTTTTAAAGCAATTTATTTTGTTGCAATAACTGTATATATTGTTATATTCATATATACCGTATATGTGCCTATACCAATTTTGGTTCATGTAAAGTGATTTTCATTGGAGTAATTAATCTTACGCATTATAATTTTCATTTTATACAACTGTACGATGACTCCGTGGACTGTCTGGAAAGAAACTATATGGAAACTGTCTGAGGAAGATCATGAATGACCTGGTTATTAAGGCTATTCGTACAATTGTTGAAGCCTATGATCAAATGCAGAACAATGATACAATTAGAAGAATATGGAATATATACAAGTTTGAGACAGGAAGATATACATATCTGACGCTCATTGAATAGTGATATAGTGAGTAACAGAACAAGGAGAGTAACATTCCAGAATTAAACACAAGACTTTCGGGTAGATATTATTTAGTCCTCCAAACTGGTAATCTTGTTTAGACCCTAATGACAGAATCATAGAAAATCGACTTGCAAAATGATGATCATATCATTGAAAAACAATAACATTTGTAATTATAAATATGAGTATTAGGTGGCCGGTTGGGGATGTTAACAGGTAGAAAAAGGTTGCCGGGCCAAGTATTGCTACGTCTTCCTATGACTGTTGTATAGTGTAGTTACGTCAAGCTTTGTATAATTTATAGCTGTATCACCAGTGATGGATTTGTTATACTTCCACCCACAGATAATGCCGCTCCCTCTAACGGAGGTAATTTTTATATTTATGTGTGTTTAATTGATTTGTTTTTAATACATACAAATTCGATTGAAAAGAAAAAATATAATTTCCCTCAAATTTTGCAACTCCCCAAAAATTACCGTCCCAATCATGTTATTAGTCTGCGTGTGCGTAAATCCACTACTGTGTACATGATATCGATGTCTCAACTGTGGAAAATTTTTGAAATAAATCAAAATGAAACGTTAGTAGAAAAAAAAGAGATGACATTTAGCCGAAATACAAAATGAAGTTTGGGTTTATGGGCTCTAAAATATTCAAAAGAAATGAAATTCGGGGGAAAAGAAAAGTTGAAGTTCAAAAACACTAGTTATTCTTATATTGCGTAAAATGTCCAAAACATGACAGTAAGACTTAACAAAACGATTATACATCCTCCTCTTCTTTACTGATTCAAAATGTGGCCGCCGTTCACTAGAATAAGATAAGGTAAGAACAGAATTTTAGAAAATAAATTATTTCGTTACAAAATAAAGAATTTAGACGGCTTCACAAAGCTTAATCGTGTGACTGGCTCTCGGTAAATATAAATGAAGCAATAGCATTGCAGTAACAGAAACCTGAAGAAGGCGTTTGAAGTTGTCGGCTGGATAACGAATCACTGAAAAGGTAAACAGCGCTGAATGGGGGGTAAACTTCCGAAGGGTTCACTCTGACTTAGAAGGAGTGAGTGTTTGGTCCGATCTTGTAGAATTAGGCTTTGAGGGGTGCAGTCGAGGGAGGTAGAGATTGTTGGTTGTTATTATTATTATGGATAGTTATGGTCATTTTGTTTCTGCAGTCTATATCACAAAGTCGCAAGAATAAGTTTTTTTCATAACGATTACCCTATAATTTTTGTTTCTGCCTTTCAGTTTAATTACCAAAATCATATTCATTTAGAAAACCTTTCTTTAAAAAATAAAATTGAATTTTTTTGGAGTCCTATCCCCTTTTAATAATAATGTAAAAAAAGTAGCAGATTTATTTATAATCAAGTAACCTGTGGACGCTTCTGTACTGTTGTATTAAATTAGTTGTTGTAGTTTGAACTGTTAATTTTAATTAACATTTTTACTAATGTATACTAAATAGTGGTCAATCATGATTAAGAACCGAAATGCCATTTGTTTAGTAAAATAGCTACTAAGTTATCTTTACAACACTGATTAAACAGCATTTAAGAATTTGAAATATCTTCTAAGGAACCGGGATTCGAATCCGTGTCTCAAGGGTTCTCAGCTATAGACGAACGACAAAGACAGGTTTAAGGTTGTAAATATAAATAAATTATTTTTCGCTACATGGCATTATTTATAAATAACTGTTTTTTAATCTATTTATAAGTGAATTTTCTGAAAAAATAAGGAATAAATAAAATAGTAATGTTGTATATATTGTAAACATTTATTCAAAGTCATCTAATGTACTTCTTTTACTGGCATGGTAATGGTAATGGCAAATTCTTCTTCTAACGAATTGGACAATTTTCAACGTGGCAAAGAATAGTTTGTCCAAATCCGAGTTTTATAATATTATTAGAAAAATGCAGTAGAGAAACGCAATTAATATGATGTAGGATATACATTATGGTATTAGGATACATAGAAAATAAATCATAAGCTTGAAAACTTTGCAACTCTTCCTAATTTAGGAGTCTATTTTACATCAATTACGAAAGGGTTAACTTCAAATAAAGTATTTTTGTATACTAAGGGCCAAGAGTTAATGGGATTAGCACGGTGGTCACGCAAGGTCTTAGCACTATAGTCTCGTCAGGCATGCGAGCTTCGTAATGCTCTCAGCATCAGCTAGGGGGGATGTTCAGGGAAAGCAACTTGTTCGCTTCTTTTACTTCTATCTGTTATTTGCCTTAACAAATCATATATATATATATATATATATATATATATAATTATTTTTATATTATTTTATTATATTATATTTTTAATAGAATTTATAAAAAAAATATTTCCGACCAGATTGCAACATATTTATATCGGTTGGTTCCAAGAATAAAAATATGTAGAAATTACAAAGAGAATAAATATAGTAATTTTTGCTGTGGAGGCTGCTGCGGTAAATAAGCTATTAATAAATTAAAACTTACTGGCGTATGGCTAAACATTATAAAATTTATTATAGAAATTTATTGAATTAGTTGGAAGAAATGGATAAGAAATATAAAGTATTATTGAATACAAATTCAGTATAGTTTATATAGTATAGAATAAGATAAATAATATAGAATAAATAAACAAATTAAATAAGATAAAAATAATACTGCACAAGGAATAGAAATTGTATAATATACATAAATATAAAACAAGAGATTTTCGTATCATTAACAGTTTTACCATTTCCATTTACTTTAATTTACCAATACATCCTTGGTGTTTTGTTAGTAGAAGTCCTTAGTTCCAAAAAACCTCTCTTCATACTCCATCTCCTCACTCTGCGTTACTCTTTTCACTGTTTAAATACAAGATCTCAAGCTATTGGTTTATATATTCTCTTTTATAGAACTCTGCTTCCTTCAGCAAATCGCGCTATCTCTTTTTGGAACTCTTTTTACCCATCTCTATTCGTTAATCCCCCACATTTTCCTTTAAACAACACATTCCTCCATCTACTTCATAATGAAACAGCACAGCGATGCAAACAATACCTATGTATTTCTGAAATAATAGTCACTACTAGATAATTGACAGATGCACTTTTGTAAACATTAAGTGAGACAAATGCAGGTGCACATAGTCTGAACACTGAAATTATTCTTAGAGAACTTTTGTCCCACAAAAAATTCATTTTTTTATTCATTCATTCCTATAAAGTAAGAATTATAGAATATACATAAGTAGAAAATAAGAAATACACATGACTAAAAAATATGCATTAGTTAAGCTGTTTGAAATGTAATGAAACCTAAATAAAGTTGGGAAGATATTTTTTTGATCCACCTAATAGTTATTATGGTGCAATAAAACAGAAAAGTACCTAACCAATCGAAGATTTCTTTTTTACGTTTCTTTGTGGCCGATAAATAAGACTACTTCTAAATAAGCAGTATCTCAAATTGAACGAAATTTTGATGTGAAGTATTCAACCATACAATTTAAACAACGTTGCCAAAACCTGTTATTGAATGTGGGACCAATATGAAAATAAATAAAAGGCTTAGGGAACCCGGAGGCTCGATGCCGATAATATCAACAGTCCTTACCTACTGAATTCCCTCCAATGAATTCCACAAAAACCCAAATCCTCAAAGTCGGACCTGACACAATCCTCCTCCCATATACGTTTTGATAGACTCTTAGGACACTTGCTCGTCGAAATACCGCTTATAATCCTTTTAGTGATTTCTCCGTTATTCATTCCAACAACGTTACTATGATAACACCTAGATTATATCAACCGGGTGCAGTTCGTGCTATTCAGCGTTGATTAGTCGTCCAATTTCTTCGACAGGATTGAAAAGTTGTATGTACCATTTTTAAAAAAATCGAGTAAATACGTATTTTTTGTTTTAAATTATCATATTTGAAATCTCTCGATATCCGAATAGATATTTGCTCATTTTTTTTTTTATTTGATTTGAAAGATTTTATTCACAAACAAGAAGTTGAATGAATGGAACTTATCATTAAAGCTTCCGTGATAATTAAACTTATACTTGTAAGGACGTTTTTTTTTTTCAATATTACTGTCATCGAAATAAAATATATACGGAAGAAAGTAAAAAAAAATCATGAATATTTGGAGTAGAACCCATCCCTAAAATATTACATAATATTACAAAAAAAGTCCACCCTCTGGGTGTCGCAGTTATGAACAGAGAATCTCTAATCAATCGTGCAATCATAAAGGAAAAAATGCTCGAACGCATAAATATGAGGAAAGAAAGTTTTCATGTAGAAAATGATGTGAAGTTATAGATTAATGGTCATTAAAACAAAAATTAAAATAATCATATGAATAATAAATAAAGATGAATAAAGTCAAACAGAAATGTGAAATGAAACTGACCATGGAGTAGTAATACTGATTTACTAATACCGTAATACTTATCAAGAGAAGGCTCATCTGCTCATGAACCAATCAAATGACTTTGCGCTTTTTACTGAGTGGGTTATCTAAATGATTGGCTTCTAAACAGTCGTACTTGTTTGCGATAAATCAGGATATTCAAAGTCTTGACATTTTTAGTGATGAATCCAGTTCATCACTTATTTAAAGTAATGTAGCGTAAGTGTAACTAGATTTGACTAAGTTGGACGTTAAATGACTATAAAAGCTTTATTTTTGAAGCTAGACTTTTCTCCTTTTTTAAAAATGTCCCTTAGACGATTCAATCACATTCATTCTTATGAGATTGATATTTCAATTTAGTAATATCTAACACGTACTTGCTTCTGCCATAAGGGGTGGTTAGGGGTGGTTAGGGATGGGTAAGGGGTAAGTGCGTTCGAGATATCTGGAGACTCATTACTCAAGCAGCAGCGGTTGTGGGACAAGTGCAAAATAGTTTCGTAGAGATTGTTATACAGATATAATCATCGAAAAATGTTAAAACTTCTCTGAGATTCACATTTTACAATCTTCAGTGGTTCAAGTATTGAAAAAAACAACTTTTATTTCATTGCGCTAGTCCGCAGTTGCTTTGGCCTAACATGATAGAAGGGGAAAGTGTACACCACAGGTACAGCGCTTAAAACGCGGAATAGCGCTTAAAAACTAGAAACTTGCCAATAAGAAATGTAAATAACAAAGTAGCTTGAAGAACAGCTTCTGAAGATTCCACTTGCCACAAAAATTAAAAAAAACAGGCCTAGTTGTAATAAACACAGGTATATAGCATAAACTAAAAATATCCAACTTAGTCAACAGGTCGGAACTGATTCTTTACAACTCGTTATACTTCACCTTAGCAAACTCTTGTGACTGATTTGTGATACATCAATAAAATTCATGCTTCGTAAAGGGCAGCTCTTACCAGTTGAGGATTTGGGATTAACGTGACAATTATGCACTTACCCGGAAAACTCACTTACCCCACATTATCTTACTAAATCAGATAGCCAGAGTGGTAACTATTTTCTCTGAATCATCTCGGCCTTAAGCTTGATGTTTTCGCACATCACTATACTTATCTACCAGACATAATGGCACGTGTACAAAAAAAAACAATCTCTTTTGACACGTGCACTATCAAGATTTTAATTTAATGTCCTTCATTAATTAATACCAAAACAATTTACTGTATATTTTTCTGTTCTTTACGGTCTGTTAAGAAATGAGCTTTGGAAGACGTTGGAGATAATTATTCGGTGTAAGTCGCTATTCAGGGAAGTCATTAGCTCTTAGTGCATTTATTTATATATTTTTGGCACGGGAGAAGTATCCAGCAGTACCTCTTCTCGGAATTTTCCATTGCAAAAAGCCTCGGTATTTATTAAATTAATTAATTTAATTGGCATATCTCCTTTTTTCATCCCTCTAACCTCATCATTCCTATTTACATTATCGACTTGCCAAAACAGTTATTTCTTGAATTTTTCTGTTCTAATGAATAATAAGTCAAGTATTTCTTAAAAAGAAACCAAAAACCACTATTACAACAGAAAGCATTGTTTTAGTTTGTTTTAAATAAAAATATTTTGTTATGTAATAGTGAAGAAGAAATAGCAGTAAGAATTGTGAGGTAGACAGAGCGAATAGGAAATATACTAATTGTAAGTGAGAAGAAGAGGTTTTATTTTCTTTATTAATTCTTGCCAACGATAATAGAATTGACAATCAGTAAACTGTCTCACATTATTACACACTCATCAGTACTACGCATGCAAACATTTACGAAGACACCATTACACACACACACACATTCATGTTATGATCAATGCTAAGAAGTTAATGGTCAAAAGAATTTTGCCACAAATATTCAACCTATGAAAAACTAATTTCATTGTATATTTCATATATTTCTTTAGGTAAACGTATAAGTTTAATGATGAATAAATTTTTATATTAATTAGAGCGAAGGATTTCGATAATTTCGCCAAAAAAATTCGATTTAGGAAAAAAGATTTTCATTGAATATTGTATATATTTGTGTATGCATATTTGATTTAGGTTTTAAAAGAAATAAATTTGTATGTAATTAAAATACAAACGAATAAAGTTTTACTTGTCTATATCCACGATTTTCATTATAATAATGTGAAATAATAACATGCCCTGCATTGGGAAGGAAAGCATCTCGGGGATCTCTTCCCAGACTTGATTCAGTTACCTCAGCTCATGGAAGGAGATCTTTTTCTATTTATAGCGATATCTATTTTATAGTCACTATTAATAATCTATCACGTCTTATTTTGCTTGTAATATGATAACATCCCCTTGTCTGGTTGAGTAGTTTAGACCAGCATGACATTGCAGTCATGCGGGTATTGTATCATTAAGCGCCGTACTGTTAAATTTTCATTGTAATAAAAGCTTATACAGTGAAACCTCTCTACAATAGAGCCACGGGTCCGACGGCACTGTCCATTACAGAGGGGTGTCCGCTGAGAAGGGGTATACAAGTGCTTATTAAAAAAGGAATATGGAAATTCAATTATCAAAACAATTTTATTAGTTTGGACGAATGAAATTTATTAATACAATTTTGAGCTCTATTCATACACATGCATTTTAGAATTTAATATGTATGTATAACCATATTAAAAAAAAAAAACAGAAAATAAACTTGGCGAACAAAATATATAAGTTACGTAGGTATTTACATAACTAATTTTAAGAAACTGGCAAATTAAGCATTTAAAACAAAAGATTTATTTTTGTTTGTTTCTTTTTCTTTGAATTAACAATTTCTTTTTAATAAGAAACAATCACTTTGTGAATTAAATAGTACCTTTCTTCCGAAGGTAGGAAAGCTTTGTACTAATGCAAGAAGGGAACTTAATTTGTGGCCTTGGAACTGACGATTTCCACTCGTGTTTTACGTTTTAGACATCCAGGAACAAATTTTGTTTCGTATCTGTCTGTAGTCAAATCCATGTGACGAGCATATCACCTCCTACTGTTTATCTGATTTTTATGTCTCATATCAACTTTATCAAAGTCCAAATACTACTTTCATGCGCAAACGTGTTATCCTTGACATACCTATATCTCGTAAACGATAAGTCCGGTGTGGCCGAATCTGGGGGAAAAAATGAGGACTGGTGTTTAAATGGTCCAGTATTAATTTCATCAAAAACTATTTTTGCTTACGCATTCGCAAACTTATTTTCCTGACACACCAATATTTCGAAAGCGATATTTTCGATTTGGCACAAAGTTAAAGAAAAATTGGGGGCTAATACTTGCACCTATTTCATCAAATTTCCTTTAATAATTAATGTCATACAAAATAATGTTAAACTTGACACATAAATTGAGCAATGGCCTTGAATGGAGGGGAATGAAATGAATTAGAATGGACTAAAATGGAATGAAGTGGATTGGACTGAATTGGAGTGGAATGAAGTGAAATGTTATTAAGTGGATTGGAATGAAGCGGATTAGAATGAAGTGGAACGGATTCCAGTGATGAAATGGAATGAATGAAGTGGATTGGAATGAATGAAATGGAATGAAGTGGAATGGGACGCAGTTAGTTGGAATGAAGTAGAATGAAATGAAGTGAAACTGACAAATTAGACTTTAAAAAAATATTAATTTCTGTTTTTTTCTTTGGATTTACAATTTCATTTTCATGATAAAACATCACTTTGTGGATTAAATTGTACCTTTATTCGTGTTTTCTCTGCTAAAATTTGTATAGAGTGGGAGACGACAACCATTTTACTAATTAAAAAAGAATAATTTCAATGGTGTACATATTTAAATGCACATTATATATTTAATTTATAACAAAACATAAAATCATTATATATCGTCAGTGCCGCTGTACTTCTATGTGTAAAACTCATAATTTTAAGAGCAAAAGAAAAACTGATTTAGCAATATTAAAAAATATAATTTTATAAACATTCCAACATGGTAGGGAAACAGCTGCAAAACTACCTATGCAAAGAGTGTCTCATGGGTGATTTCTAGCGATAACTGTAATGAATGCGATAAATACTAAAACTAAGAGGATTCTTTTAGATCAATGTGAATCATGTTACGATATTTTAACACATGAGCGCTTTTTTTAACATTTTGTAAATATTCGTTCAGAGAGCTCAATTTATCCCTCGGTAACGAACATTTTGCTGTCCAGTTGCGGTAGAGGGGTGACCGTTGCAAAGAGGTTTCCGTTAGAAGTTAAGCTGTATATATCTCGCACACAAGTACATGTTAATTCCCAGGACGAACTCAAGAGGCACTAACATAAGTTGAAACTAACGCCCATACCCTCCTAGTATTCCCAGTATTATTTAATTAATAAATCAATAACTTCCAATAAATTATTAACTATTTTACCAATTTTTTATGAAATTTCAATAGTCACTGGATAGTCTTTTTTATGAATTGCCTGATAGAAAGATATTATAAGGTTGAAACGTATCCTGAAAAATCGCGTGTGTGTGTAAAAAATACAACGGGAAAGATAGGTGTTCGTTCCAGTGAACGGGATGATTTGCTGTCTACTCTATCAAACGCTAATCTGATCTTCAGATCGATCTCTTATCGAGTGGCTTAACCCCTCACATCCGTCAACTATCCACTAAAAAATAATGTTGATATATAACTGTTGCTGTTCACATTTATCTTTATTTTCACTATCAATCGATATTATATTTAATTTATTTTAAATGAATAAAAAGTTATTGGTCTTAATAAAAAAAAAAAAAAATCTCTTTGATACACTAATTTAAATTAAATAAATTTATAAGAAAATTCAAAACTCCACTGGCCGCAATCGAAAATTTTATTATAAAAAAATTGATAAAAACGGTCTTTAAAATTTTAATTTAAGATGGCACTTACTGACAACTACTTATTTATTTGCATTGCATCTTTATCTTTCGATTGAAAATGTGTCTTAAGCCGGAAACCACACCTTAACGATAATTTTGAATAAAATTGTTCCTAATTAAAGTAATGTGCATCGAATAATGAACTATTTGAGGCGAAAACGGCAATGATCTGATAAGTGGGTGATAACTTTTCTCGTTGGCTTTTTCCTACTATTTCTGATCGGCCCCCTATAGTAAGAACTAAAAAATAAACTGCAGTCCGAGTATTTAGCATACTCGGGTCCACTCAGCACCTACACTATATGATGATGGTTTTTCTGGTGTAAATAGATGGGGACAAGGTGAAAACAAATGCGAAATACATAAAAACTAATTACAATGAAAAGGAAATACTTTCAGAATTGTTCCGTGGATTAATAAACTCTAATAATTCTAATCTACAATCAGACAGTAAATAGATGCATTAAGTAAACAAATAAGTTACGTTCAGGCTAATTTTATTAAAATAATAATTATGAACTTAAATGAGTTGGCCTCTACAAAAAAAAATATTATTTCATAAACAAATTTTATATGGTTAGTGATATAAAATTCACTTCCTTGTGATAATAATTGTTTTGTTTATTGCTTAAAATTATCGTCTGACATTTTTTTTTACACACTCATACACACACACACACATATACGAGTATATATATATATATATATATATATATATATATATATATATATATATATACATACACATATATATGAAAAATATCTGAGGAGCACAAACATAATAACTATTTCAGGCCAAAAGACCTATTACGGTAAATAAGTAAAAAAATATTATGTGCCTTCGAATATATAGTTATCAAATATAGATAAAAACAAAATGAAGATAATATGTGAATACATATAATATATATATATATATATATATATATATATATATATATATATATATATATATATATATATATATAAATATGAAGGAGAATCTTGTTTGGGGGTGCGGTTAATAAATGAAGAAAAAATCTAATTATAATGTGTGCCGACGCGTCAGCCTAAGTTTTAGGCCATGACAAAAGATATAACAACAGTGGTAGTACCAGTAATAATAAAAAAATTTACTAACAGTAAGGTGAAGAAAATATAAAGTATATAGAAAAATATGATCATACTATGCTAATATTAATGTGAAAATAAGAAATATTGAATGAAAGATATAGTAAAATACATGTAAAATACTGATTAAAATAAATAAATCTTTTTTTTTTTTTTTTTGTGACAACTCCTTATATATACATACCAAATTTCTTTATCAAATTAATTTACTATATAATCCCCGCCAATTTTCATTTTACCACTATGCTATGATTTTTAACCGACACCTTTGGTTTATTCAAATTACATTATTATTCAATTAATTCTTTTTTAACCTTTACCCAATACGTTTATTAGTAAGTTTAACTAGTCTTTTAAATCAATAGTTTTACTTTTTAAGCCAGTGTTGCATTTATATCTTAGTATCCGTCAAACCAATACGGTGGCAACATTGTTTTGTTTTGCTCCTAACGGTCAAAATTCTCCTTCATACTTTTCCACTGTCAACCATACTCTGAACATTATATATATGTACTAATTTAAGTTGCCATGCATAACAATGAAAAAAGTTTACATATCACATTGCTTATAATATTTACCTCAATGCCCACAAACCAAGCGTTGGGTAACCTTTCTGAAAAATTCTCCTAGTGATAACTTTTTCTATTTTACTGAAAAAATATAATAATAATATACAGTGTATTAATTTTTAACAATTACTAATATTTCTATGATTTAAATGTATTTTTTATACAAAATAGTTTTATTTTGTTTTCGATTTATGTGAAAAGAATGTCTAAAAATTGTATACATTAAAAAAGAAATAATAAATAATAAGTGATCAAAAATATAATGTAATTCATACCATCGCGGACAGCTACGTCGTCCGAAAGAGGAAACTTTCACCGGTTACAAGATATATAAACATGATAATGTTTGTCTGACAATGATAATATAAACATAAATTGATTTTATTTGGGATGCTTAGCCTGTATAATATATTAAAGATTTGTATAACTAATTTCACTTGTTATGAAAAGTGTATATATACACTCAATTTTGTTTTCTAAAACATTTTATACAAACCGCTCATTACCTATGATCACCAGTTTTGGCTCGGTGTAATTCTACTAGTCTGAAGTAGTTTTCGGTCCTCCAGGCTGGATCACTTGGCAATATGATTCCTAAGCTTTCAAATTTATTAATGTCGTAATCATTATCCATCAATAACATGAATTTTTCCTTTTCCAAGACATCTTCATTGCTTTTACTGAAATCGACAGATAATATTATTCTAGGTTGTCTAATTAATCAAAGTATTCTTGGACTTAAATGTTTACTATTTTATTTTTAATTTTGTTCCAATTTAATATAAAAATGTTATGCTTTGTATCACAAAATAGGGAGACTTCATTGAAGAAAAAAATATATAGTTAAATTTTTTATTGGAATTAATGAATTTCAAATTATAAATTTTATAAAATATAGAAATTTTCCAAACATAAACACTAAACAAGGGAAAGTAACTATAGTTTTTATTAAACAATATTGCATAGAATAAATATGCGGCTGATCTATATACTTCATATTTCTGTTGTTTTTTTTAACCTAAAATCAGTAAGAAATACTAAACTAATTACTGCATCGTCATGAGAGTGGTCTCGATCTCCATTCAAAAATGAAATAATCCACACGAAACGATTCCTTACTCGACTTAATTAGTTATTTTTGACTTTTTAATTTGTGACGGAATCTCTCATAAGCGGACAGTTTTTATTTTCCCCGGCGTCGCATACCATTTACTTTACATTATTCTCAACTTCTATTAATCGGACATTCTAATAAACGCACACGGACACCTATTTAGTCCACTTTGTTTCGAAAAAGTCTCTCTTATGCGGAGAGCAGGTGAAAAGAAAGTCAAAATTTCTGCGGCATGTTAAAAGTGATTAAATATATGCATTAAATATTTCTGTAATAACCAACGGTTTGATGACAATAATTTTAGAAAATACTGCTTACTGTTTTCGAAAGAAAAAAAAATTATCGCATATAAACTGTTTCAAATGACAATTGAAAAGCAAATTGGAAGAATACAGGGATTTTTGCTTGAAAGAATCCTTTCTACATAGCACCTTGTTTATTTTGCCTAAGCCTTAAATTGTTGTATTATTTAGAAGTTGAAAATTGAGTGAACCAGTCTAAAATTGGAATAAAAAATCATTAAATTAAACTTTTCTCAGATTCAAATGTTTGTAATATAACATATTTTTCCACTTAGCTCTTCAATTACATCAAAACATTTTATTAATAATCTTTTTATTTATTTTTTCAAGCACCTGGTGTATGAAGCCTTATGGTTCCGTGAAATATGGCTGTGATACAGCTGATGGCCAACAAATCTGATTGACCTTGAACTTGACGAATCTTTGAAGTTAAAGTTGTGGTGTTTTATTTAACTCCCAAAATCGTCAACAAAAAAACCACAAGTTTTTAAGCAAAAATTAATGAAGAGCAAGGGAACACCACCATTGTAAAATACAGTGTTAACAAAACATTTACTATCATGGTTAGTAATATATGTTCTACAATACAACGTAACGTTGGTTTGAATGTGAAGTGATATATATTTAATGTGATTTAACAATACGAATTCAATTTTTCTTTCAAGACAACTATTTTAAACGACTTTGTTTCAATTGCTTGAGACTAAAAATCAAAATAATTTATTAAAAAGTGAAACAACAGTCAAATGAACAGAACGGCTTTGTATCGATTTGAAATAAATCAAGATTTAACAAGTTTTAAATAATATTCTCAAAATAATTTGCATACAGTAAGTCGAGTAAGGTATCGTTTCTTTGTTTTTGTTTTTTTTTGTTGAATTGAATGAGACCACTGCCAGAAACTCACATTTTGCGGCTGATCTATATACTTCATATTTCTGTTTTTTTTAACCTAAAATCAGTAAGAAATTCTAAGCTAATTACTGCATCGTCATGGGAGTGGTCTCGATATCCATTCAAAAATAGAAAAATCCACACGAAACGATTCCTTACTCGACTTAATTTGTTATTTTTGACTTGTTAATTTGTGACGGAATCTCTCATAAGCGGACAGTTTTTATTTTCCCCGGCGTCACATACCATTTACTTTACATTATTCTCAACTTCTATTAACCGGACATTCTAATAAACGAACACAGACCCCTATTTAGTCCATTTTGTTTCGAAAAAGACTCTCTTATGCGGAGTGCAGGTGAAAAGAAAGACATAATTTCTGCGGCGTGTTAAAAGTGATTTCTTAGAATTTTATTTAGCAGAACGGCAGTGGGGGATGAGTGTTTAACAGTGTATGTAAAAAAATCATTACTGTTTCAAAAAAGCTTTTTCTATCCCTTTCAGTCTTGCACATGTTTTTGATTTATCAATTTTAATTCATGCAGTTATCGTATGACCTGATAACTACATACATCGCATGCACTAGTCAAGTTTAAAGTGTTCTGAAAATACTAGAAAAATGTGTTAAAATGGCACCAAAAGAACAAGTTTTACTTAGCTCGTTACGAAACCAGATACAAAACTTTTAGTAGAGAAGGAGCGTCAATAGACGCTGACGTGGTAGGTGACTGGTCGAAAAAAAACTGAAAATTTATGTTATGGTTATTTGGCAAACAAAATTTTAAACTGCGACGAGACAAATTTAATTTTTACAGCTCTGCCAAATAAAACAATGGCGCTAAATGACGAAACTTGCAAAAGGAGGTAAAATTTCTAAAGAAATGATCACGATTTATATGTGTACAATCATGGTGGGAGTGGGGAGGAGTTTGAAGGACCCTTGATTATTGATAAAGCGAAAAATCTGAGATGTTTTAAGGGGACCAATTTAAACCTAATAAGGTGTTACTATCAAATATTTACTGGCATTCTAAAAAGCATGCATGACCAGAGATGTAATGAACGTATGGTTATCATATGATAAACAAATTTTGCGACAGGACAGTGCAATATATATGCAAAATACGTATGTACGATAATAAAAAACTTAATACAAATTCGTTTAGGTACGAATTTGCTGCATTTTCCAAAATCTAAAAAACATTTTTTTTTTTGTTATGGATATTAGTCAAGTGCTTAATTTAAGAACTTTTTTTCTCATAAGTGGAAACTTGTAGAAACAGAACGCAGTGATGTCTGTTTATGAGAAGTTCTACTAAATTAGTATTGTGATAATTTTGAGTATTAATATATATATATAAATAAATTTGTTCAGTTATAATTTCATAGTTGATTTTATATTATATATCACTATTACAATTATTATTATTATTGAAGATATACATTATTATATAATTACTAATACATCGTATTATACATCCATATAAAATACTTCATTGTATAAAGCGTGCAGTAAAATAAACAATGGTTACTCTGTAGGAAATAAATGAAATACGAATTACTTACAATAGCGAATACATCTTGAGTTTAGAGAACGCTTGCCAATCTGCCGCGGATAGATATCGCGATGTTTACTAACGAAATCTCCCCTCGAACTGAAATCTCACTTGTAACCTAGCCCTGCGTGACTCGACTATTATAACATAAAAAGAAAAAATCCACCCAGGCACGGAAAGACCGCTCATTCTGGATTGCCATGCCAAACTCTACTCTAGCCCCGGTATCAGCACTGGTTAATCAGTTTCGCTCCCTGTCACAACTAAGCATTCCCCTCTAGGGAAAACCCTTAGATCGTTTCCAGCAACCATTTTCGTCCAACCGCCTTCTTATCTGTAACGAGGGATGTTCCGCGGCTGACGGAACAGGCACGCGACATCAATATTAAAAGAACTTGTTAAGAGTGAAATTTATTACAGGGGAACATTCATGTTAAACACAATTAGGATGTCACTTTTGACTTGTCGGCTTGTCAGATTAACAAGACTGCTGAGTTGTTTTTAACATCTATTCATGAAAGAATGTATGAATGAAATATTTAACAAGTATTTTTCTCCCAATTTGATTACGACTGCTTTGCTGGTGGACATTCTAACTTGAGGTAGAAAAACCGGTACGGGCGTTGGCCCCCCACTGCCCATTTGGGCTTAAGGAATGCCATCATTCTAAATGGCACTACGGGTTTGAAGCCTGCCTAGGCGTCTCAATTGAGATGGTGACAAGATCTCCTATGGGAGTTGCCTGGTGTTGACTAATGAGTGTGGATTAAGTAAATAGTGTGTGATAAATAGTGTGATTAAATAAGTAGTGTGAATTAATGAGTCCAATTGGAGTGAGCTTGTATAAGACCAAACGCTTCAATTGAAGTCAGGCTAGATAGTAGTTCCTCTCCCATACTCCATCCTTGCTCAAGATAGGGAGACGGTTAAGCAGGGAGGCGGATAAGGGCTTATAGTCTAATAGCTGGCGACGGATTCATTCAACGAAAGGACTTAGAGCAAGAAACCACTTTAAATTCTAGTTAATCCTTATGTGAACACTGGACGCCGGTCAGTCATTTGAAAGCCGTTGACATGAAATTTTAAATTAAAATAGAGAAATTTGACGTTTCATTTAAAGAGAGAACTTATGGTTGAAATTTTGACTCGATGCATAGTTTGTGTCCCTAAAAGAGAATTAGCCTTGACTGACGGCGTACTTGGTTGCGTTTTGAAAACTGACGTCATAAAAGTCAATAAAGAGACCAATGAAACGCAACCTTCATCAAATTTGTTATGCAACTTATTCTGGCACTTATTCGACGCAGAATTTAATACAATTTAATTCTTGAAATCACAAAATTTTCGCTAGGAATTACCGTTTTGGAATTATAAATAAAAAATCAGAAAAAAATTCCAAAATTTTCCCCTTTTCTCGTTTTTCGACCGTTGATTTCGACCATATTCCTGGAGCAAATTTAAAATATTAGATGCTCATTTGGTACAGAATTTAATACACTGATATACACTGAATTTAATTCTTGATATAATAAAGCTTTCGGTACGAAGAACCATTTCAAATTTATAAATCGATAACTGGAAAAAGTCCCAAAATTAATCCTAGATCTAGTTATTCGACCGTCGATTTTGACGATATTTCTGGACCGAATTTATAGTGTTAGATGCTCATTCGATGTAGAATTTTTTGTTCTTTAATACTTGAAATAAAACAGTTTTCGCAAGGAAGAATCATTTTAGAATTATAAACCAATAACTGAAAAAGTCTGAAAATTTCGAGTGTTTTTTTAAGCTATAACAGAAGCTGGCATCAAGAGACCATGGAAACCTTGCATACTTCTATTTCACGTCAAATAAAGCGATCTCCTGCTTAAAAACATTTATTTCCACCAAAAATCCTTATTTTACTGGCCTATTTTGTGACTGACGCCGTTAGTTTTCAAAACGCAACCGCTTATGCCGTCAGCCAAGGTGAATTATCTTTTAGATACACTAACTATTTATCGTGTTTGAATTTCAACCATAAGTTCTCTCGTTAAATGAAACGTCAAATTTATCTATTTCAATATAAAATTTCATGTATAAAGCAATGGCTTTCAACCGACTGACCGGAGTACTGTGTGTAAGGATTATCTAGAATTTAAAGTGGTTTCTAGCTCTTTAGTCCTTCCGCTAATGCTTCTATGGACTTCAGCGGCATTTTAAGAGCAACACCCTTGCCAAAAGTGCCAAACTTCTATATAAAACATTAATGCTCCCAGTCTTAATTTATGGCTCAGAGGCATGGACTCTGGCCAAGAAAACCGACCGAGCAAGACTTATTAGTTCCTGAGCGAAAAGTCCTCCGCACTGTCTATGGTCCAATCTGCGTTGAGGGAGAATGGAGAAGATGGACCGATAATGAATTAAATTCCCTCATGAAAAATGGAGATATAGTCAGAGTCATACGTCTAGGAAGACTAATGTGGATTGGCCATGTAATGAGAATGGAAGACACGGAAATCAAAAAAATCCTCAATTGACGGCTTATACGGAACAAGAAGAGTTGGTCGACCAAAGCTTCGTTGGGAGGATGGTGTGGCAACCGATGCAAGACACCTACTGATAAACCGGAACTGAAAGGCAGCAACTCAAGATCGGGACAACTAGCGGTGGCTGATAAAGGAAGCCCTGACTCGGCAACGGGTTGAGGCGCCGCTGTTATTAAGTAAGACATATTTTACAAGGTTGAAAAATAAATTATAAATTCATTCATCCACTGAAATATTACAGTATTTAGAAATGCATGCGCAAACATATAAATTATTTATATTCCAAGTAAATATTGTATTTCACTTTTAAATTTATCAATTAGATTTACAACTGTATTAAACATATATAAAGGAATGCACCTTATCAATATGGAATGACATTGAATTGTGAAAATACTACCCATTTGTAACTGTTTTATGTTTGAATGTTCCGGGACCATTTTTATGTTTGAATGCTCCGGGACCATTTTCATGTTTGAATGTTCTGGGACCATCTTCTTTTAAGACAACTTGTAGGACTATCTGATATCTATTGGGAATTAGATTAGAAACTGGTAGGGCCGTGTGGTTGTGCTGTATATAATGGATGAGTCAATATCTATAACATAACCTAGAACCGTCGAACTGCCGACCATCTGAAGCAGTTAGCAAACTACAGTATGGATATGGCGTCATACCTAGACTGCCTAGCAGTAACGGAATATGCCCCGTTCTATTCCCTTGCATCAATAGTCAACGGCCAACAGTCCCTGCCAGCTGCAACCATAGGCAGTACCAGCGAATGTCCACCTTTAAGGCTCTTTTCTTCCTTTAACGTAAGTGATCACGTTTCGCATTCGTAAAGAACAGTAATAAATACCATCAATTGTCTTGTAAATTCTTTCTTTCGGGTTTCTGATCAAAATGCGCATTATAAGTTTCTGATCAAAATACGCGCACTTGGCAATTTTGCGCTTAATTAAATAACAATCTCTCCTGATAAAAATATTTATCACGATTAATGTTTTAAATGTAAGGTAAGCCGGAGTAAGTGCAAACATGGGAATTTATTTCACATTCATTTTGTTAGGAGAGCTGTCATCTATAGAAATTTTACTATTTACTTAAAATTCCCGTAGAAGGCAGCTCTCCCAACAAAAAAGCTTTGAAAGAAATCCCCATATATGCACCTGTTCCGAGTATGCACTTGTTATTGTTGAAAATGCTTTATCTTGTTTTTAATATTATATATATATATATATATATATATATATATATATATATATATATATATATATATATACATATATTATAGACTGTGGACTTGAGAATAGACAGCTGTCCGAAACGTTGTCCTGCTTTGGAAAATAAAAAGTGTGAAATTTGAAAGGAGTAAATTATTCCTTAAAATATAATAATAAAATAAGAATTATCCTTGGACAGACATATTTTAGATTATAAAGTGTTTTTCTACATATGTCCCACAATTTTAGTGATCAGCTCAAATTGTAATACAAAACAAGAATACAAATTTATTGGTATGATATATTACAATTTAAAAGTCAGCGTGCTAAAGACAAGTTAATTTTGGTAACGAACTGTAGTGGTATTAGCTCACGTTGTGTACAGAAACTTTGTAAACATTTACTTTATACAAAGGTGAACAATTTTATAATACCTATGAGGTGAGTGATTACTAATTAACTTTTAGCAGTGAAAAGTTGTGCTCAGAGACCAGAGAGAACACCCACGTGGCAGAGCTGTTGGTGCAGGTCTGTTGCCTGCTCGCTACTGGCCTCTGGCTATCATCGCCTAGAACAGCCCCTTATCAGATCTCAGGTAGCTCAGTGGTCGAGACGTCGTACACCTGCTCTCGTCATCTAATTGTCCTGAGTTCGATTCCATTCTTGATCTTTCTTTTTCTTTTTTTTTTTTTTTCTTTCGCCATAATTCCACAGAATGTTTTATTTTTGTTTGATTTCTTTATGTACATACTTATAAATTTAGAAGTTAAATTTTAATTTAATGTTTATTTATTTTAGTTATTTATTTTTTAATTTTTTTCTTTTTTTTTTTTTCTTTTTTAATTATAATTCATAATGTCAACTGATAAAATTTCGGAAATGGAAACGGATGATGAGACCGCCTTCTCTGAAGTTAGTGGAACCAATTCTCAGTATTTGAAAAGACGAACTCTCCAAAAACGTCAAAGAAATGTTACTCCTGGCTCCGCTGGGAATTCGCCAAATAAAAAAAAAGAATAAAAAAGGAAAGTCTAAACAGACTAGGGTTACAGGAGGAGGTAAAGTCTAAACAGACTTTACCTCCTCCTGTAACCCGCAGTAAATCTGCAATTAACCAAATTGAATCCAACCCAACAACATCAGCCATTCCTACCAGCAATCAAACAGCCCCAATAACGCTGCTACTGAACCAACCGGACCACGGAAATCAGCTGAGCCTGAGCCACCACCAATATTTGTTTCCAATATTCGTGACTTCATGGCATTTGGTAAAGAAATATCTGATTTAATTGAACAAACAAATTTTAAATGTTTCTCCAGGATCACTGATATCAAAATCAACACTTCTAATAAAGAAAGTTACAAAAAACTTGCTTTATGCAGCGAAGGTCATCCAGCAAGCTATAAAGGATGCATAGTATATAAAAATATGCTGAGACAAAAATCTGTTAGCATAGCTTTCAAACAGCAAAATCAAAGGAACGTAGTTCCTGAAGAAGAAATACCTGGCCCTTCAACGAGGAGTGACCTTGTGATTCAGCGTATTTCAAGAATAAATACGAATAAAAGACCCACGGACTCTAAAAGCATGGTTCAAACATACTCCGATGTCACCACAAAACATCTACTAGAACCACAGGCACCTCAAACCTCCTTTTCCCAGCCTCAGACTTCCTACTCTCAACCCCAGACATCTCAGCCTCAGCCCCCTTATCCTCAGCCTCAGACAGCCCATCCTCATCCTAAAATACCAAAAAATGATATACCCTCTAAAAATGTTTCACTGAGAGTGAAATTACCTTCACCGACTCCAGCACAAATCAATCCCAAACTTCCACCTCTATCCCAACCTTCCTCTCAGTTCGATCCATCACCAGAAGCTCCATTAAACATGGATCCTATACAAAGATCCCAAAGGAGGATTCAACCCCCAACAAGACAGAATAATCCTCCGCCCCGAGACTCTACCTTCTACTCCTATCCAAGCCAAACTTCATCCGATATAATAACATCAGTCTTTCAATCCTTCCTTCGCGATCTACAAGACACGATCAGACCACTCATCACCCTCCTTACTCGAATCCTTACAGAAATCCCGCTCAATATCCCAAGATGAACCAAAAGCCCCTAGCTATCCTATTGTGGAATGCAAATGGCCTTAATAACCATCGAGACGAACTTGACATATTTCTCCATGAAAATTCCATAGACATTGCACTGATGACTGAAACCCATTTCACAACACAATCTTACTTTTACATACGTGACTACATCACATACAGATCAAATCACCCAGACAACACATCCCACGCAGGCTCTTGAATCCTTATTCATGAATCCTTACCTCATTTCCCGATTCCATCCATTCCAACTGACACCATTCAATCAACCTCTATAACCTTGTCCGCTCATCCGTCTAACATTACATTCTCAGTGACCTATGATCATCTTAATTCATTATTCCGTTCCTTTGGTCCGCGTTTCATTGCTGGAGGAGATTACAACGCTAAAGATCAGCGATGGGGATGTCGAACGTCCAACACTCGTGGAAGGATTCTTTCCCGTGTCTCAACCTCCAATAGTTATTCCATCCTTTCACCCATGAACCCTACTTATTGGCCTACATCCCTTAAAAAACGTCCCGATATCCTTGATATATTCATTACTTCTCAGATACCCTCCTTACAATCTACAATCAAATCCATAGATGACCTATCCTCAGATCATAGTCCAGTTCTGCTTCTCATGCATTCAAATCCTGTTCCTAAACCTTCTCCTCCTTCTCTGATTACAGGACTGGTTAACTGGGACAGTTTTCGTTATGATCTAGAAACCAAACTAGACTTAAAAATTCCCTTAAAAACCAAGCAACAGATTGATTCCGCAATTGAAGAACTCACAATATCAATAGAAACAATCATCAATAGCAATACGTCAAAACCTAAAACTAGAAATTCCCGTGAAACTAACTTACCACATCATATTCACACCTTATTAACAGAAAAAAGGCGAGCAAGAGCAAAGTGGCACAGAACCAGATATCCATCGGAAAAAACTCATTACAATAGATTAACTAACAAACTGAAAATAGAAATTAGGAAATACAAAATTCAAAACTTACAGAACTTTACAGAAAATCTTAAAATTTTTAAATCCTCATCCTGACATCCTTAGCCCTATCCACCTTAAGCATATTGAAGCGGAATTAACTATCCCACTCCAAATGTCCCTTCCTCCTAAAGCGTTTCACCCTTCTGAAATAATCAATATCATCCACAATTTGCCTTCCAAAAAAGCTCCTGGCCACGACCTCATCACATCCCATATCCTAAAACAGCTCCCTCGAAAAGCTATCCTACTTCTGACCTATATATATAATGCTGCAATCCGATCTACCTATTTTCCCGATCCTTGGAAACTGTCCATAATAAAAATGGTACCAAAATCCAAAAAGCCACCTGAATACTAATCCTCCTACCGCCCTATCTCCCTTTTACCAATCATGGGAAAAATCCTAGAAAAACTCATGCTAAAACGCATTTACCCAATACTGGATTCATTTCACGTGATTCCTGACCACCAGTTTTGATTTCGAACATCTCATTCTGCTATCCAGCAGTGTCATCGTGTTGTGGATGTAATATCCTCTACATTGGAGCGCGGAATGTACTGCACGGGAGTCTTTCTCGACGTTGAACAAGCTTTTGATCGAGTCTGGCACCCGGGACTGCTTTACAAACTCCGTCAATTCCTCTCCCCTACATATTACCTTTTAATCCGTTCCTACCTAACTGACAGAACCTTCATAGTAAATCACAACTTTGCTTACTCTTCCCTCTTTTCCCAGTCCGCTGGTATCCCTCAAGGTAGTATCCTAGGTCCTATTCTCTACTCGGTGTATACAGCTGATATCCCAACCAATCCTAACACTGTCCTCACTACATACGCAGATGACACATGTGTGTTATCTGTGAATAATGACCCAACTGTTGCATCCCAAACCCTGCAATCACACATAATTTCCATTGAAGAATGGCGTCAGAACTGGAGAATTAAAATAAATCCTAATAAATCAGGACAGATCATTTTTACCCTTCGCCACAAACCCACAACTTCCTGTCCTACTGTATCCTTTAATAGTGTTCCACTTATCCCTGTCGAACAGATCCGCTACCTAGGACTTCATCTTGATAAACGCCTTACATGGAATCCTCATACAAGACTGAAACGACAAGAAACTGCTCGTAGATACCGTTTACTACAACACTTACTTGACAAACGCTCTAAACTTCCGATTTACTATACAAAGCTCATATACATTGCCATTATCAGGCCTATTTGGACATATGGGATTGAGCTTTGGGGCTCCACGAAGCCATTAAATTCATCCCGTATCCAATCCTTACAATCCAAAATCCTTCGAAAAATCCTCAATGCTCCTTATTATGTTACAAATAAAATTATCCATAAAGACCTAAATATACCCTTTGTTGCAGATTTAGCCCGAAATAGATATACCTCTTTTAATTACAAACTCCTTGCCCACACTAATCCCCTAGTACGTAGTCTGTCATCCGTAACTATTCCCGATAATCCTCCGAGGCGTCTTAAAAGAAGATGGCCGCGGGACCTCCTAACATAGATGCCATCGAAGTGCTACCAATGGGTAGCTCCTTCTCACGTCATTATCAAGTGTCATGTAAATTTTATCATATTTACTTGTTGTATAATGTTATACAGTTGTAAATTTCTGTAAAAAAAAAAAAAAAATTGTAACAAGCTTCGGTAATAATTGCTTGTTTTTTTTGATTCCATGAACACCTATACATCCACGTTTGGTATTCTGTATCAATTTAAATTCAGTCTATCCCTAAAATATAACATTAATCCTTCAATAAGACCTCCATTTAAGCGCTGCCATTTGCCATGACCGATAAATATAACATTATGTACTTCAAAATATCTCGAAGGTTTTCGTTGGAAAATATCAGTTCAGAAAAAATTATTAAATGTGTAGTTGCAAAAAAAAAAAAAAAAAAAAAAAATAAAAAAACTTGAAATATAATTTCTTTATGATCAATTAAACAAATAATAAATAAAAAAAGAATCTTGCAAAAAGGGGTCCCATGTTGGTAAACTAAAATGATTGCCATTTTAATGAGAACTCGTGTTCTAATTCCATAACTCACGTTCTTCAAGAGAAACTTATTACGTTACATTTCATCGCAGTAGTTTCGCTATTGAACGGGAAATTAAATTTCACTTCCCTTAGCGCTTATTATGCCGTTCATGTTGTATTTATAATTATCTTGTATATACAAAGCATATTTTGCCCTAAGAAGTATTTTGCCCTCCGTAGTAAACTGTTTAATCGGAGTACTAGAATGACTGTACAAAACAATCATACGACCTGTGTTGACTTATACTTGTGCAACCTGGAGTCTACGCAAGATCCTGGCTGAAAGGATAGACAGGTTTGAGAGAAAAGTGTTGAGGCACATCATGGGGCCAAGCAGAGAAAATGGTTCGTACCACTTGAGAAGAAACAAAGAGATCTACGACTTATACATCGATCTCCCAACTTCCCATTTCATGCAAATTCAGCGCTTCAAACGGCTGGGAAACGGCATCAGGGTGGATGATGGTAGAGCAGCCAGGCAATTGCATTATGAAACCCCGGATGGAATCAGACCGCGCGCAAGACCGAAGGGAAGGTGGAAAGACTTGTCTGAGGACTTGAGGATGGGCACTCAGACGCTCCGTCCAGCAGATTTTCTATTGATCGCAATCACTGAGAAAAGGCGGTTGAGAGGGCCAAGGGAAGCTTCAGGCGCCTGTCGAGCCGATAAATAAAAAAATATCTTGTATTATACAGGTATATATAGTTTTATTGTTAATACAGGTGGTCCTCATACACACGGTAGGTTCAGTTCCTTGGAAAGTGTACATTTTGTGGCCTTAAGTTTATTTATAAAGTCTTTTGTATATTATGTAATTATTTGTTTAAATTTAGTTATTTTTTAAAAAACTTTATTTCCAATAAATCATTAAATAACAGTTGGAATTATTGTCAAGTCCAGTGAGCAAGCACTTTCTCTTTGTCTTTAATTATGGTTTGAACTTTAGTTCTCGGTATACCTATTTTTTCAGATTTCACTTTTCGATTAACCTCCGTCACTTAATTTTATGACTTTATTTCTCACCTTTATCGCAATTGTAAGCCATTTCCGAGGAAAACTACCAGACGGAACACTTTTATCACTCATTTTCCTTTTTAAAATTCCTAAGTGAAGGAATAAGATTACAAAGTAAGAAAAGAAAGGGATTCTTTAAAATATTTTATAGCAAATACTTATAAAATTAGTCGAACGTTCACTCAGATCGGATCTGATTGTTTCCAGGAAAGTTAATTATATTGATGTCCGTTCCGGACTATCGAACACATTTTCTTTTAACTCATTTTTCTCTCTCTTTTCTTTTCTTTTTTTTCTATAGCATTTTAAAAATACTGCTTTCTAAAACGCCTGCTCTTGGCTGTTGAGTCATTTGGCGACGCGCTGACCATTAAAGATAGCTTTTTAAAACTAATTTAATAGTTTCATTGTTCCTTTAAATTGATTTTGGGTAATAGAGTTTATGTTTTATGATTCGTGTTGTTTTAGAATTTATTTATATTTATTGTGGGCTATCGGTTTTTATTTTATTTTTTCAAATTCTTTTTGTATTCGTAAATATATTTTAATTATCTTTCATTTCATTCCTTATCATTTTTTTAGCATTAAACATTAATAATTTATTAAAATAGGTAAAAGGCCTGAAATTATAAATTCCCCTCAACTAGAATTCATAAACGAAGAATTCATTTTAGAATAAATAAATGCTTTATCATAAATTCCAAAACCATGCCTAAATCATAGACTACCTATAAATTCAGTAAAATGATTATAAGAAACACCAAAAATGTTATCGTAGATTGTTTATATAGATTAACTATATTAACTAATAATAAAAGGTTGTAGTGATTGGATTTTGGATTTCGATATCGAAGACTTACCTTACTTATTTATATACAATGTAGACTCGTCATTCGATGAACAGACCGTGCCCAAAACATTGTAATTTGAAAATTGTACATTATCGTTCTGTAACGAGTAGTACCAGTAAGGTGAGATGCACAATTCCAGATAAAGTCCCTCTCCCCTAATTCTTCCCGTTCACCAGCTATAATCCTGACAGGAGACTGATTGCAACGCGGTTATTTTTATATGGGTCGAGTTTCCTTGGTTCACCTTCTTTGGTTCACTATAATTGTTCTGAGCCTCGCGTTTTTCAATCCACTTTTGTTTCTTTAGTCTATGATGTTGTACACAACACCTTAAACTTTAACCAAATAAACAATCCGGTTCTCTAGCGAGAAACCCTTAAATGCCATAACATGTATTTCTATACTAATCCTGATATTGCTCACGGGCAGAAGCGGATCCAGTATTTAATTTTTAGGGGGCGGGCTAACACCGAAGGTCTGGGGATAGAGATACCTCTCAGCAACAGGGGGAATACATTTTATATTAAGTTTATGTTTTTGGTTAGAGTCAATATATACCGCCAACAACGAATACGAAAAACATGGCGATCTTGACTTAGCTGACAGCTTGTTGGCTTGTATGATTTATTGCAGTGATGCAACCGTTTTCTTTTCACCAGTAATTATTCCTCAACGCCCTTTACCGTCCGCGGCGTCAACTTTTGAGAAAAGCGAATACAGGCATTTGATGCAAAATTATTACAAATAATTAACTTATGTTACAACACGAGAAATAAAATGTTATTGTAGGCCTACATTAACAAAGCCATTTTTGTTATGCGTTTTGATTTAAAAAGATAACATATTGTATATTTTTGATTATTTGACTCAAATCATTTATAGAAACAAAATTGGAATAATGTAAAACACTTTTTTGGGGGGAGAGGGGGTAGGGGCTTCAGCCCGATAGTCCCCCTCCCTCTTGAATCCGTTAGTGCTGATGGGTTATTTTTTAGTAGAGTTGGGAGAAATCGTTCACTACGGTGAATAGTTCATTTGGAGACCGTGCCTTTTACGGAACCATTATATATCAATAAATATTAATCAATATTGAACTAGTTCGTTCACTGTACGGGATAAAAGTGGGAGAGATTGTACTATTTACGAATCCAGAATATTAAATTAGTTCGTTCACTGTATTTTATAGAAGTGGGGGAAGTACAAAGCACAGGAGTGTACTGTATGAAGTACATTGAACATTCCGTATCTGATCGGGTATTAAAACCGTTCATTGTTCTATACCGTATCTTTTGAACTAGTTCGTTCAGGACTTAAACATCCCTATTTTTTAGTTCTATTGCTTACTGCTATTTTTAAGTAACTCATCTCCGCAGCAATCATTAACATGCTTTATTTTTTTAATCTTTCACCTTTTTATATTATTAAATTTTTCCACACTGTTTAGCGTCTTCTTTAAGGTAGGCACGTGTACAGCTTGTGATTAAGCCTACTAAATCCAATTTAATTTTATGTTTAAAGTTTGCGTAAATACCTGAATCATGCACAGCTTTGCGTTTCCTGAAAAATTTACAAATTTGGATTTATCCCAAATCCACTCCTCATTTGACTCCTTAAGTCCCCCCCCCCCCATTGTGGTGACCAACTCTATATTATTAATTACCTGGTTGTAGATTCGACTTGCTTTGTATTATTGTCTATTTCAAAGGTGTTTATCTTGACCCTTAAGTATTTATAATTTTGAAATCTTAAGAGAATTTTGTCATTATAAAACAACTCCATAATCTAGAACTCTTCACAGAAAAGCTTGCTTATTTGAAGTATATTTTTATTATTTTATTGATTACAGTCAATAAGTTCATAAGAGGTTCATAATAATAATTTCATAATTTCAGGTTTTTAGATATTATGTTATTGTTTATTAAATATAATTTTAGTTTATTTCTTGAAAGTTATTTTAATTTATCAATATTTAGACTGGCTCTACGTATAATTAAATTAATATTATTATTATAAGATAAACTAAATTTATTTAAAAGAAGAATTTATATAATATATTTAAGGCGGGACTGATATTTTCACCCTTTGCGGTGACTTTCGTATGTCGGCTGGTCGGGTAACATGCCTATTCACGGTTAAAAGTGGGGTTATTGGCCGCAGTCACGCTCCATCAGTGACCCGCTTAAAATGTGTTAACATGGGAAAAAATCGGAGGTTATATTTTAAAATGTAAAATTCAGCAGGGTTAAAGGTGATCTGTGGTAATTTTTAAATGCTATTACTGAGAGAAAAAAAAATGTATTTGAACACCTAAATTTACTCGCATAAATAGATTGCCAATAGTAACAATTGAATTGCATTTTGAAATGAATCTTTAGCCGGGAAATCTAACTATAATAAGTTAATCTGAGATCCCAGCCCATCTTTCTCGCCGCGTCTCTGGCTAACAAAAATCATTTACTTCATTCAATATCGAAAATTTCATTTTATACGAGTAAAATAAATTTTGTAGTATTATAATATCGTATACATGTTAAATATCAACTGAAAGCCCCCACCAATAGTGTTTAATAAAGGTTCCTGTGAAACTAATTCATAAGCTGTGTCGAGCGTGTTTTAATGAATTTTATAATAATAACCTTTCTTCGATTTTACTCAATTGACATTAGTAGTTAATGCCGAAACGAGAAATTTTCAGGTATTAAATCAGGTAAATAATTTGTGTCATAACAATTAGCTTATAGTCAGATAACCTTGATAAATATTTATATCAAAATGCTTTCCAATTACCAGATTTAACTCCATAGTACTCATTTTTTTTTTTAAGGCCTGTGTTGCAACGCTGAATAATCCCATCAGTTTTCTCTCAAAAGAAAATGTGAGATGCCAAGATAGGATTTGAATTGTATGGTTATTGCACTATTTCTTCAAATAGTTCAAACTTCCTATTCAAATTAATTTTAGGTATGAAATGGACCAATATTTGAAATATTTTTGTGGTACAGATAAAAAAAAAGTTTTAATAAGAGAAACTTATTTTTACCTGTTTTTAAAATATATATAATATAATATATATATATATTATTTTTTTTTCGGTTAGCACTATAGACCATGGAGATCTTTGACCGCGCAATGTGGTATTCATACAGACACATATTGCTTGCGGGAGAACAGACAGCCTGGAGGGGGTCACCCAACCTCACGTTGCTACGAACCATGGTTTCCATGGTGCAGCGGCAGGCTATCTGTAGCTCCACAATCGGTCCCCACCGACTCACTTGGGGGACAGTGACAAACTGGTCAAGATCCACGGATTATGGCTGTTCGGAGTTAGCAGGTGCACGAGGACCTAGATTTCTTTCCCCGAGGCAGAACGTCCATGGACCAAACCTCCGGGCGGCTATTTTAAGTCCTAGACAACCACACTGCGATTCGCAATTTAGGTACACGGGGTAGGGTCATCACTCCTACGCCCGGCCTAGGTGAGTTGCCTCCATTAGGCTGACGGGACTCACATATCCGGGGAGGGGGAGGGATGACAAATTGCTTGAATTATTGATTAAATGAAATTAAAATAATGCCGGTACTGGGATTCGAACTCACAATCTTTGGATTTGTGAGTAGGTGCACTTTTGCGAGCGCGTTAACCCGCTCGGCAACCCTGACCTCCATAATATATAGACACATATATCTGACGCCTGCGTCTTTTCTGCCAAATTATAAATTGTTATTTAAAAAAAAAAAAAAAGAAGATTAATTTACCATGATGGATAATGTGTATTTTTATAATTTTGACAATCTGTACTAGAACACATGAAGGAGCTCGAGAGAGACTTGAAAATTTATTATTATTGTTGGTAAATTGTTCGATATAATTTGAAAAATTTCTGGTGTGGCCAGATACAAAAATTGTTTGCCATATGTTTGCTAATATTAGTCTAAGATTTTTTTTTTTTTTTTTTTTTTTTTTTTAATGTTTAGCTTTGTAGACAATTACATTATCTTTCAAATGCGCATCTGGAATGTTCCGGAAAATTTATAATTTTCGAGTTATAAAAAAACTAAACTGGACCGGTTTCCAAAGGAAGGTATGCAGAATACTTTATAAAACATGTGCACAAAGATCAATACGCTATATCTCCACTAATACTGGTCTGATTTCGATGATTTATTTCGTTATGTAGGAAATTAAATTACCTTTCGAACGACCTTAATAAAAGGCCCGATTTGGTACAGAGGCTTTGGGGTACAAAATGCTACAAGAAAAAAACAAAACAATAAAATCGTTCGACCCGCTCAAGAGATAATTGTGGGATAGACAGGAAGACAGATAGACGCCAATGTCTGAAAATGCGTTTATTGGACTCTTGAAATTTTGAAAATCTTAGATTCGTTGAAAGCAGTGTATCAAAAATTTGACAAGATCACAATATCTTCCTTACCTATGTAGTCAGGAAAGTAAAAATATGCAAGTCTTGATTTTGAGAACATCATACAGAATTTTTTTTTCCCCATATAAATTTGTTTATTTAATAAAGGTAAATTATATGTGTTTTCTTGTTTTAGTATGTGGGATTATAATAAATTTTGCCCAAAGTATAGGTTTAAATTTAATTTATGGTTTTTATATTATTAAAATTGTTGATTTTTAGTTGTGAAATATTTGTTTTAAATATTTTTTTTTAGAAACGTCATCACACCGAGAAAAAAGAAAACAAACCAATGTACCAAAATAGAATTTCTGAATGTTTAGCGCAGTTAAAATTTAAAAAAGAATGCAACTTTTACTAGTAGGTTAATAATATTTTAATATTATACATAGGTGACACAATAATATAGTATGAAAATGGCCAAAAATGTATTAAATAAAGCCGAAACGTTCCAAAAAAAATATGTAAACATGTTTTTACTAATAAATGTATTGTGGGATTAATTTTGCCTATTATATCTTAATATAAATTGATTAGTTTTATTTAATAATTTCGAATCCCATTAGATATGAACAATAATTATATTATTGTTGATGACAAATATACATATATATTTTTTTTTTTTATCAAATATGACTCAGATCATATTCATAATAATCCTTGTATTTCTAAACTTGAGTACCTGGATTTTTCAGAATGGAATAGGAAGGGAAGGTGCAACAGGTCATTGAAATTAACCTGTTATAAGTTCGGTCGTGGCTTTCGGTGTAAACTATTCGACATTGTTAGACTAAGAAATATCGAATAAAAAATCTGATAATTATGTCTCCACTATGATAAATAAATAAATAATGTTCTCCACACAAATAAAACAATTGTTTCGAGATAAGGGTTGGGCATAGTGCAGGCAAAATTATCCATAGAATTAATTAAATTACAAAATATAAGCAAAATATAATCCAATAGCACTCGTTTAGCAAAATAACTTTCCTTGATTGTTTAATTTTCTGTGATATCTTTAGACTCCACTCCATTCATCGATAGTAAATTTATTATTTATAATAAACATTTTTTTAAACTTGTTATTTAATCTAAGAGAATTTCTTAACTTGAGACATAATTACCATCATAGATGTTTGCGAGATGCATTTTTTGCTTAATTCAAACTAGCAGCATATTTTTTTTTTTTTTTTTTTTAAGGTAGACCTTGCGTTCATCTCCACAAATTTTTTGTAGGAATTTATCGATAAAAAAAAAGTAGTGTACTTCACACCTGTTTTTATTTATGATAGGATTTTTATGATATTGCAGGAACATACAAAAAAAAATGTTTGTTTAAAATTGTGCTGAAAAACCCCCCAAAACATATGTTAATTATCATATCATACACAATAACAACTAAATAAAGTAGTGTACTTCACACCTGTTTTTTTAAGATAGCATTTTTATAATATTGCTGGAACGTACAAAAATCTTTCGTTTAAAGTCGTGCTGAAAAAAAAAAATAAAACATATGGCTAGTAATTATCACATCAAACACGAAACTGTATTTTTCTAATTGAATTGACCGTGAATGCTATTTGGAAGTCTTAAAAGTCCAAAATTTCCGAAATGATACACCAAAAAAGGTCAGCAGACATTTATTTGCTGAAGATTATTTTGTCAATTTAGTTTATGGATACATTGTATACGTATTAGGTAGCTGATTCCATCATCAGAAAGAACATTAAATTTCCTAAAGCTAAAGACTATTTTCATTAATAAGAATATATTTTAGTTTAAGTTTTAGGTTCTTAAATTTAGCAAATACGAACTACGAAAATTTTTAAAAACATTTTATATTTTTAATCGCGATGTAGCTGGTCAGTACAGGAAAAATAGATAAAAATAACAACAAAATTTGTAAATTCGTGAAACTTTGGTCATTACTTCATCTTGGCTAAATACAGGATGTACCGTGAGTCACGGGAAATATTTAAAGAGTTGATAATGGACCACAAGAGCAACAAAATAGTTCATATTGACTCCTGATCGGATTCCTCACAAAAAAGCAGGAAATTTATGAACTCATGCAATTATTGCACTCATCCAATACATACATTCCCTAATTTTTTATAAATGCTATATTTTGAAGTATATTAAAAAAAAAAATAAGGTGATATTAATAGAAATTACAAAGAATAGTAAGAGTAGAAATTACAATTCATAGTAAGTCTTTTTTTTTTTATATATCGTACAAATTTTAATAACAGCGTTCTTACAAATGTTCATAGAAGATGATTTGTACGCTATTGTATCCATAGCAAATTCTATACAATTTGTTCAAATTAAGTACAGGTAAGAGGATATAACTCAGAAACTTGTGATTTTTGAAGCACAACACGCACAAAAAGGTGGTTGATGGTCAGACATGAGATTTTTTTACAGTTAGAAGATTTTGTAAGGTCGCTGAAACTGAAGGGGATGCCAGCGTTTTGACATCCAAGGTTGGTTTTTTTTATTCTCCTAATATAAAGATATTCATACACGATATGTTAATTGTAGAAAAATACCAGTCCTTGTTCCACTAAAATTCGTAATATATTTTCCTGGAAATAGAGGACAGGAAGTTCGCGCCAAAACAGTCTATTTATCAACATGGCTGCCAGTGATGTAAAATATCGTTCATATCTTCAATGAATCGTTTCTTTTTAAATATTTTCAGTGATTTTTAAGTGATTTTGGACTTTGAAAAGTTACAGTAAAATATCAACATCAAATCGACATATCAGCATGATAACGAAAACGTAAGAATTATTTATTCTGTATTAACATTTGTAAATTTAAAAATACGAAATAATTTACGATAAGAATAATGGTACGATAGCCGTAATGAAAATGATTATTTTCACGTTCAACAAACTATATTTTTTTTTTTTTATATGTTAAATAATTTCTTCGGGTTGATATAGGCAAATTATATTCCATTACCAATATTAAATATTGGTAATGGATTATAATTTGTATAAATGAATGGGCTAGTGTATTCAATTGGTTTATCCAATTGACTGTACAAGTCCATTCAAAAATTCAATTGAATACGAGTATAACCATACACAAGTCGTAGGAAAAAATGATTTTAGATTATTTATCAGGGGTTGAAAATGTATTGAAAATTAAAAAAAAAAAGATGGAAATTTATTTATAAAATGTTTGTTGTCCATTATATATTTATTAAGTTTTATTATTTTGTTTCGAACCACACAAACAAAATATATTAAAATTTAAATTCTTTCACAACTTTTTTAAGAACAACCTTTGTAGAATGGTCTCAGTAATGTAAGATAGAAATCAATAACAAAATATCACAATGCCATTTTGCCTAATGCCGAAGTATTCCTTTCCTTGGTTCCCTCTAACGATGTACTTATTTTCAAGGTGGAACATGGTATTTATCAATCAATGGTTTGCAATGCACTAATAAGAACCTCCGTCTAAAATTCTCAAAGCTCTTCTATTTGTCACAAAGCGGTGTACTTAGAACAGAATTGGCAAAAGAGACAGGCACCTGTCGACAACCAACTCCAATTTTATAAAAACCTTCTAACTTCTTTTCTTAACGATCTCTGGTGATTCTCCGTGGCATTGAAAATAAAGTGGCAACGTGACCTCCTTTGTAATATAAGTAGTAGTGATGTTACTAATGAATGTTTTTCCTCATGTACTTTTTGCATTATTTGCCTGACTATAAAATTTAATCGATGGTATTGGTGTAAAGTTCACCAACATAAATTTAATGAGATATCTTTGTTATAACAGCAATAAATAATTATTTAATTAGACATACATAAAACAAAATCAAGTAGTATGACTTGATTCTTAATTAAATGTTTATAATAATCGTTGTTTGTTCAGTTGGAACATCGTGGGTAATTTTTTTTTTTTTTTTTTTTAGGTGAAAGACAATTTTGTGCTTACAAATGTAAAGTTGAGAAAATAATATTACTAATAAAATATAGTGACAAACTGAAGGGTTTGCAAAAATTAACTAATAAATTTTAAAACATGAATTTTAGAACAATTTATCAAGATATTGAAATCAATTAATTCATTTAATAACAGTATTTGATTTTAAAGAATGTATTTAAATTTATTGGGGTATGATAGTCTTCGAGTATAGATATCTAATTACTTTTTTAACTTATTTGTATTTCCATAGACTTATAATTTCATTTAGCAGTTTTAAAAGGTAGAAATCATGATATATATAAATTACATTTCAAAAAATTTATGGTTATTAAAATATATTCAAGTATTATATTTTCTTTTAATTTGTTAGATTCGTTTTTTTTTTGTTTTTTTGTGGTTGATTTTATTCATTTAGTTGTTTTAATATTCTATCCTTTCAATTTTTATTCAAAATTCAAAATTTTAAACTTGATAACTATCAACTAGATAAGTTCTTTTATATTTCATCTCAAAAAGCAAACTAATCTTTTAAATTGAAAAACATTAACATTATATGTCAATGATATATCTAGCTGAAGGTGGTTCAATTTTCAATATTTCATTTGTGAAATAATAGAGCGATTATCATACCACATATAATATCTACTTATTAAAATTTGTTATGAAGAGGTTGGAGTTGGTATAAGATTTTAAGAGTTTTAATTGAATTAATTGTTCACTTACTCTTGTAAAAAAAATCATTTTAAAGTTTACGTTGTATAAATATGACTATTATTCAAAAAGTGTATTCAGGAGCGTAGGCAGAATATTTTTTAGAAGGGGGATTTAAATTTTTTTTCGTGGAAGGGGGATTTAATAAGAAGGAGACGAATAATCACCTAAATGTCTATAATAGCCAAATTTGGTGTAAGATTTAAGGATAAACATGAAAATTGGATCAAAAACTGTTGCTAAAATTACCAACAATTTTACTCAAAATATAAATCTTATGTTAGTAGGTATGAAAATAAAAAAAATTCATACATTTCGGGAGGGGGAAGGGTTGTCCTCCTGATCCTTCCCCCCTACATACGCCCCTGAGTATATTTCCTTATAATTGATTTATATTTCTATGTTAATCATGATAACGTAAACGTAAGAATTATTTGTTCTGTATTAACATTTGTAGATTTAAAAATACGAAATAATTTACGGTAAGAATAATGGTACGATTACCGTGATGAAAATGATTATTTTCAAGTTCAACAAACTATGGCATTTTTTTTTTTTTTGATATGTTAAATAATTTCTTCGGATTTATATAGGCAAATTGTATTCCATTACCAATTTTAAATATTGGTAATGGATTATAATTTGTATAAATTAATGGACTAGTATATTCAATTGGTTTATCCAATTGACTGTACAGGCCCATACAAAAATTTAATTGAATATAACCATACACAAGTCGTAGGAAAAAAATGATTTCAGATTATTTATCAAGGGTTGGAAATGTATTGAAAAAAAAAATGGAAATTTATTTATACAATGTTTGTTGTCCATTATATATTTATTAAGTTTTATAATTTTGTTTCGAACCACATAAACCAAATGAATTAAAATTTAAATTCTTTCACAACTTTTTTTAGCGAATTTGCCAACAAATATATACGATGGCATCACATGACAATTTCCTAACTAAATTATCTGCCATATATATATATATATATATATATATATATATATATATATATATATATATATATATATATATATATATATATATATATATATATATATATATCCACAATTAAATGAAAATCTTATCTGATAGCTCTGTGGCTTAAAGAATGGCTGAAAACGAAATTAAAATTTTTATAAACACTTTTTATTTTCTAAGGCTATATATTTTTTTGTTGATGTATTATAATTTTAATTTTAATTATAATTTATAATTATTTTAGGAAGAATAATCACCTTCAAACTTATAATAAAATTCTTTATTGATTCAAGATTATTTTCTTTCGACGTTTCAGAATGTCCGTTAATTTTCAAAAAAAATTCTTACCACAATTAGGTACATATTGTCTATATCTACTATCCACTATTACTCTAGATTATATATATAAATAAAAATGTATTAATTAATGTTTTTTTTAAAATGAGCTAACTCTCTGTCATATCAAAATAGAAATATATATATACAAGAACTAGGAGAACAGAATAAATTAAAGTTGGGTACATAGGTCACTTTATAATATTTAAGGAAACAGTTAACATCTAATTAGGTAACAAGCGATAAAATACATAATGATTAAATATATTAGGACTGTTAATAATAATGAATATGATTTAATTACAGAAATTAATGACAAGTTTACGATGACGAAGTATTTTTTTTTTTATGAAAAAGTTTTAAAATAAGTAACAAATAAACAATAAAGTTTACGAAAAATAAAAAATGGATACAAAGAGACATCACAAAAATCAAAGGTGATGAACTTGGAACTAACAAAAAGGCATGTAATAAATTATTAATAATAGAAGGTTTTGAAAAAAAAACACAAAAAAAAACATTGATTAATAACAATGTATTTATAAATAATGTGGAGTAATAGTGGATAGTGGATAACTATTGTACATGTATTTTTTTACTTTGACTATTCAGAAAGCAAACAAAGATTTTAAATACAGAACAACTTAAAAAAAAAAACCTTTCAACCTAAAAAAATATATATAATACAGCGTTTAAATTTAAATAAATTATTTTTAAAAAGTACCAGGACAAAACCAAAATTTTAAAGTAATATTAAGAGTGAAGGAAATTACCCTTCCATTCTGGAACAGGACTAGACAGCGACTGAATTAGGTTTGTGGAAGGTGTAATAAGTGGGAGCTAGGCACCACGTCTTCCACATTTAAACATGCACGTGAACTAGTCAAAATGATCAATGGCAAAGTAGACACTATCTGTTTTAGTCATTTAATATAAATTATGGCGGTTTATTTCCTGTAAAATAGAGGCTTAACGATAATGATGGGAATATTATTTTATAAACGAATATATTAAACCTGTGAATCGCTAAACAAAAAAAAAATTATACATATGTTGTGAGACATAAATTTGGTCAATAGGAGTAAATAAATAAATAATAAAATGATATATGATATGAATAAAGATATATGAGATAAACGAAGGAACTACAGGACCTTAGTTTGCCAAGAAAATTTAACAAAATTTGAATACATAGTTCATTGTGAATTCAAAAGTTCATTGTGAATTATGAAAAACGTAAATATTTATACTGCAACTTGAACAAATTTAGAAATCGATGAAATCACAAATACTTTAATGTAATCATGCCAATATTTACCTTAAGCAATGTATTATATGAGAAAAATAAAAGGGTTGAAATAACACGTAAACAGTAATACTCACTGAGAAATATAGAAAGGACTGAGAGAAGACTTTCTCTAATATCTTGTATGTGGGTTTGAAAGGACAAGTTCAGCCATCACTCACGTTCCTTTATCGAGCTTAAATATTTTAACTCTTTCTTTCCATTACCCATTGACATATGAAGTATTACGAGTCATTAAAAAAATAGTTCATTTTTATCTATTAAGGGCACTACTCTCCCAGAATGACGACATTATAATACTAATTTGGAATTGATAAATTATTTTTTACTTCTATAATTTTGTTTTTATTGAAAACTAGTTTTAAATGTTATACATTCATCTTCAGTTCTAAAAACACACAAAAATTCAAAAGAAAGCAATTTAAAATACAGTTTGGTATTATTATACATATTAAATTAAATGTAATATAAATTAGTATTATAAAACATTTATGAATTATGAATTTAATTAAGACAAGAGATCAAATACATGTTGATACTCACCAAGGTTTAAATAGATTATATCAAACAGAAAAGATTGCATTGGTTTTTTCTCGCACTGAACTAGTAATGGAAATGACTGTAATGGAAGAAAGGTGGGGTGTTTGTTGGCCAATGGTACTGTTTAGGGGTCGGGGTTTTTCCAGTAATTCCGGTGAGTAATTGTTTTTTCTGTTAAGGATGGGGATAAATTTAAGATTGGACTGTTGGAGATATTTATTTGGTCATTTAAGCAAAAATCTGTATAGGATTTGAAGGATTTTATTATTTCAAGTGCTTCATATATATTTAATTTGAGACTGTTTTCAACGTGATGCATTAATTTAACTCAAGTTGAAAACAGTCTCAAATTAAATATATATGAAGCACTTGAAATAATAAAATCCTTCAAATCCTATACAGAATTTTGCTTCATATATATTTAATTTGAGACTGTTTTCAACGTTAGCTACTCATCTCCCTTTGTTAATAAATATTTGAACTTCTAAAAACAGTTTTCAAATCTTTCCCCAACCTACAATCTCGGTTGTAATTGAGGATATAACACGTGCGAATGATGAACTTACTAGCGACTATGATTATTTGTTATTTATTCAATTTTTTTCTAGGTGTATTCGAGTTTTCATTAACCCATATTTTTACAATGCAACGCATACTGGACTACATTGAATAAATTCTGAGCATATAATTAACAAATCACGAGTAGCAATTGAAAACAATATTTTTAATTGTTATATGGTTATATTTTACTTTAGTAATATGTCTTTTTTAACTACGTAAAAAATCATGCAATTTATGAACAATGCTATGTTTTCAGTTCTATATCTATTGGTAACAAGAATATTTTGACCATGTTTATTTTACATGACATAATTATTTAAGCAAACATTGCTTTGCTAGTCATATTGGCAACAGAAATATAACATATTTGTAGAATAATAATATTATGTATATCAATTTGAGGACAGAACTGGTTATCGTGTTTCAAAATATTAGTAATACTGGATATTATTTTACTTTTGATAGTCAACGAAAAAAGTAGATATATTTAGAGTATTGTGAGTAGACAGGTTGATCTTTACTAGTTTCAATAGATTAATTCTAGTCTATGATCGATAATAGTAGAGATATATTTAACAATTTGTTAATCAATTCCGATCCCTTCGTATCAAGTTTGCCACCTCAGTCAAACAGTTTGGTTACAAGTGAAATGTCACAGTGCCTTCAGAACAAAAGGGACCTTGCCTCGACCATACTTTAGTGGGTTTTACTACTTCTTTAATATATTCGAGGGTAAGAAAAATAATGTCGCAGAAAGAGAGGATTTGATTTCATGATATGAATTCGAGAGCGAAGTTGAAAATCCCTTAATAAAATAAATACAAACTTAAATTTCGTTCCAAATTATAATTATTTTATTCTAGAAAATGCTGCAGATATTTGCAGCATTCTAAATGTAATATTTCATCTGTACTAACTTGAATTCGGAACAAAACGGTTAGAGCGTGTGGAATTAATTGAATTCATCATTAAAATAAAAAAACAAAATGTTATCAAACAAATAGCTTGAATAAAAATTCAGCACCTTCAAACACATAAAGTGACAAACTTTGAACCGTACACCGAATGTTCCAAGGAAGCCTATAAGCTGGTCCCAATGTGCACCGTAATTTATTTTAAAACTGAAGATGAATGTATAACATTCGAAAGTAGTTTTCAATAAAAACAAACTTATAGAAGTGGCAAATAATTTATCAATCCTAATTAGATTGATCCTTCTATAACATCATGCGGATGTCAATTGGTAATGTATTGTAGTCAAATCTCAATACAAGAAATATGTTTTTAATAAACAATTGGCCAGTGATTATTTTATTTTCAATTTTATTGTTCCTTCATTTTTAATAAAATATGAATATAAATAAAAAATTGAAGGTACAATAAAATGAACGTTGGACGATTAAGAAAGTAGTGGAAGTGTTTTCTTTTATGTTTTGAACCAAGGATTATAAATATCATATTATAAATGTGTTGTAATAAATACATTTTCATCTTGACTACATTGGTAACTCCGTGTGCTTAATAAAGTAGTAAAATTATTGTAAAGTACAAAACTGTACAATGTACAACTATTATATTATATTCAAGTTAATTAATTAAAAAATAGCTAAATAAAATTATTTCCGGTTTCAGTCACCAGGTGTTTATACTATACATAAATAAAATAAAACGGAAGTGTGTTGTGTTATCATTTCAAACATATTGATTCAGTAACTCGTAAGAACCGATGTCTCTTGTGTACTGATCAACAAATTTTGTGTTTTTTTAACTTAAATTTATTTAAACAGTTTAATCAGAAATTATGAGTGATATGTTTTATAAATTCTTAATTCGTTGATCTCTAATTTTGATTATAGCAAATGACATTGTATGACAAGTGCTGAATTCAATTAATTTTACAAACTTGTATTTGCAGCCGAAGTTTTCAATAGATTTTAAAATAGGATTCCATTGGAAAATCACAGATTGGCCTTCATCTATCCAGTCAGGCACGATTTTTCATGTACGTTCCCCATCACCAAAAACTGTTAATATATATATATATATATATATATATATATATATATATATATATATATATATATATATATATATATATATATATATAAGTTAAGGCCCGGAGTGCAGCAGTATTAGCCTTAATACCATATACGGCTGTAAACAACAGCCAGAATGTATATAAGGAGAATTAAAACCTCAATAAAGGCAGTCTTATTTCGGATATAGTGCGTGTCCTTTCTTAAACCTTTTCCTTTTTTTTTGACGTTTGGAGTTGCCGACGCTTAACTGGTGCCGAAACCCGGGACGAAGCGTTCGTATAAGATTTTTTTTTTATTTCTTTTAAAAGACGTCACGGAAAAGGAATTAAGTAATGACCAGCGAAGGAGTGCTGAAACCGGCGGTCCTGAACGTGCAGAACATTCCGCCATTACCCCAAGACACGCTAGCAGCAGCGCATGCAAATGCGCTAGAATGGATGAAAATTAGAGTGGCTACGTCACGGGACCTGAGAAATGCCGTATCAGACCTGGAGCGCTTCTCGGGGGACATAGGTGAGCTAAATCACTTTATAAAAGGAGGTGACCGCCTAATAGCACGGATCGAGGCCAAACTAAATGAAGATCTGGTTAACCCTGGAGACGCGGAAGCGCTGAAAGCAGCCCTGGTGTGTCGAGTCAAACGCAGCATCTTAAACCAGATACAGGCGGATGAGGAGACGCCGTGGCCTGTGGTGAAGGAGAGGCTGAAGAAAGCGTATGGCGGGGGCAGATGGACGCCAGAAGAAGATATCTTCCAGCTATTCAGGAAGGTAAAAACGCCCCAGCAGACGAAAGGACAATATGCCGGAGCTCTGTTGGCCAAATTCAACCAAATCACAGAAAAGATGAGAGAGACGGTGAGCGCGGCCGAGACAGCAGGAAGGATGGCATTTGTGTCTACCATCCTAAAGGTACAATTGGCCAAGGAAACAGGGACTAAAGGTGGCCTTCCAGGGGAGCGCTCATTCATGGAATGCGCGCAAGAAATGGTGGACAGCAGCGCAAGAGAGGAGGAGACCCGGATGGAAGTAGAAGAGGTCGGATGGAGCAGGGTAACCTACGGGCGACCTGGGAACATGCCGTCGACCTGGAAAAAAAAGGGTCAGTTCTACGGGAACCAGGAGAGGGTTGTGGTGACCGGGAAAAGGACAGGTCAAGGCAGGCCCCAGAATAGGACGAGAGGAGGAGATAGCAGAAAATGTCACGGATGTGGAAAGAACGGACACTTGGTAGAGCAGTGCCCACACACCAGGTGCTTCGAATGCGGGACGGAAGGACACATCGCAAGACATTGTCCGTACCTCTACCAGAGAAAGGACCCACCGAGAGCGGAACCCATGGAAGTGAACGCTCAGAGAGTAAAGAGGAGAGATGACTCACCAAGAAGGAGCGGAACATCGCGAGAACCTTCGGAGGTATCGTGCTCGTCCGAGTCAGAGGAAGAATGTGGCGAACTAGAAGGACGAAGAATCGGAGGAAACAGAGGCGGCTGGAAGAGCGGAGGAAGCAGACGTTGGAGAGCAGACGAGGCGATCTGAGGAGAGTGCCAGCAGAGAGGTGACCGTACGTTGGTAAGCCATAACATCGCGAAAGAGGCTTGCTGGTTGCCTATCATAAGAGCAGTCGGAGGAGTGAGGTGCCTGGTGGACACAGGAAGCTCCAACACCATCATGACCCGGAGAGCGCTGGAGGAGCTGCGTGGCGGAGAGGGGGCACCCCAGATTCAGGTATGTAACTGTAAACTAATCACTCTAGGTGGCCCATGTAGAGTAGAGGGAGAAGCGGAGATAGGATTGAATAAGTGGGGAACCAAGAGCGGCACATTAGTGGTGCATATAGTAGGGAGCATGCCTCGGGAATACCAGGGGATTATCGGATGTGATCTGTTGGCAAAAGTAGGCGCGCGCGTAAGGATCCGCAAGGGAAAATGGCATGTAAGGATAGGGACGAGAAGGTACAAGTGCCAGAAGCTTATAGAAGACGGCTGGGCGCGGATAGGGGCAATTAGCCACGCGGAGGACTGGATGCAGGCGATCAGGAGGGAATACGGGGACATCTTCTTCAGGGAGGGAGATACACTCGGGGTAACGGGAAAAACGATACACGAGATTCCGCTGAAAAAGGAGATGGTGACCTATATAAAAGAGAGACGTTACCCGCAAGCGCTACGGCAATATATCCGGGAAGAATTAGCCAGTCTAAAGAGCCAAGGAATAATTGTGGACAGTACGTCACCGTATAATAGCCCCCTTTGGGCAGTGAAGAAAAAGAGTGCACCGGGAGTAGAGGGGGAAAAATACAGGGTGGTGATAGACTACCGCAAATTAAATGAAAACACGGTGGACGAAAAATACCCGATCCCCAGGTTTGAGGACATTTTGGATAGACTGAGTGGGGCGACGGTATTTAGTACTCTGGATTTAAAAGCGGGATACCACCAAATCCGGATGCACCCCAGGGACCAACATAAAACGGCATTCACTTTTGAGAGAGGGCACTACGAGTTCACGCGGATGCCGTTCGGGTTGAAGAACGCCCCAATAACTTTCCAACGTCTTATGGACGAATTTCTAAGGGGAATTGATGAAACAATATGTCAGGTGTACATGGACGATCTATTAGTGTTCAGTAAAACCGAAGCCGAGCACGTGAAGCACCTGCGTAGTGTGTTTGAACGGGTCCGACAGTTCGGTCTAAAATTATCGAGCGAAAAATCACTCCTAGGGCAGGTCCAAATCAAATTTTTAGGTCATACAATCACGAAAGACGGAGTCAAACCTGACAACGATAAAGTAGAGGTCATTCGGAAGATGGCGGTTCCGCGAGACGTGAAGGGAATTCGTAGGTTACTGGGAACCCTTAATTATTACAGACGGTTCGTGCCAGAAATGGCGGAGTACCTTGTCCCCCTCAATAGAGTACTAAAAAAGGGAGCAAAGATCGTAGTGACGCCGCTCATGGAGAGTAACATTCGCAAATGTATGCAGCGGTTACAAGAGGAACCGGTATAGGCTTATCCGGACTTCAACAAAACCTTTAATGTCACCACGGATGCAAGCGAATATGCGTTAGGGGCGGTGTTATCCCAGGAAGCAGACGGCGGCGAACGCCCGGTAGCATACGCCAGCAGACGCCTTACGGACGCGGAGACGAGATACAGCGCTCTGGAGCGGGAGTTGCTAGGCATTGTGTGGGCCGTGGACCACTTTAGACCCTACGTGTTCGGGCGGCGATTCCGCGTACACACAGACCACAGACCTCTGCAATGGGTGGGGACGCTGAAGGAATCCTCAGCGAGGGTTACAAGATGGAAAGAGCTCCTGGCCCAGTACAATATGGAAATAGTGTATAAACCAGGGAAGGAAAATGTAGTCGCTGACTGGCTGTCGAGAGCCATCACGATAAATGCCATAGAGGAGGAGGGTGCAGGACCATCGAGAGACGTGCGTCAATTTCTGACAGAATGAACACCCGAAAGAGAAGGAGAACAAGGCTCGAGAGAACCGGACGAAGCAGAAGAGTCCCCAGGGGAGACAAGTTCGACCGAAGAAAGATCGGCGGAGATGGAAGAAATAGAGGAAATAATCAACGACAAGCGGCGACAAATAATTTGGAAAACCAGGACTTCGGGCCTCATGAAGGTGGAATACTCCCGATACGGACGCAGCAGGATTAACTCCATATGGTCGCAACCAGGAGCGAGAGAGGACCAAATTTGCAGAGCGCTGAAGGACGCGTCGAAACCAGGGGAGACATACCATCTCTACGTTGGAAACGCCACGATTTGGGAGAAGATTAAAAAAATTATGGCGGTCCGAGCAAATCGGTATGGACCGAACCTTCATCCGTTGTAAGCTACTGGTAGAGACCGTGAGAGACGAGGAACGGCAGAAGGAGCTGACGCTTGCGTACCATCAAGGAAAGACTAATCACCGCGGGGTGACCGAAACTTTGCACGCAATGCGGCGAAAGTATTTCTGGTGGGGGATGAAGAAATCCATCACAGAGACCGTCGGGGCATGTTCTATATGCCTCACCACCAAATACGATAGACATCCCCCAAAAGGTAGACAGGAGGAGGCGCCAACTGCAGATGCGCCGTTAGGGGACCTTCAAATAGACACGTTCACCTGGAGAGGGTACAAGTGGGTCACAATCGTCGATCTCTTCAGTAAAGTAGCGATGGCGCACGAAATCCATGAACGATCGGCCGAAGCGGTACTGAGAGCTCTCCAGACGTGGTTTCAATTTTACGGGGTGCCAGAGCGAATATCGTCCGACGGAGGGAGGGAGTTCGATAATGCTCAGCTTAGGGGTGAAATGAAGAAAAAAGATGTAGTGTGGCATCTTAATACGCCAGGAAATCCTAAAAGTAGAGGTACCATTGAAAGGCTGCACAGTACTCTGAGCGACCACTTGAGGGTGTATCAGGTAGAACAGGGGCTGGAGCCGGATGCAGCGATGAGGAAGGCGATAGCGGCGTACAACCACTCCATCCACACGGTAACGGGGTTCTCGCCGTTCGAGATAATTTTCGGTTTAAGGGAACGGCGCAGGAATTACGGGAATACAACGGGCAACGACGAAATCGCGGGAGACCTATTGAATAATAGAATCGAATTAGGACAACGTTGGGAAAAAGTCCGCGCGAAAATCGAGAAAGAGAAGCGCAATAGGGTAGCGAGGGAAAATCTCCGCGTAAAGGACGTGATGGGGGCAATAAGAATTGGGTCCATAGTTTACCGGAAGATAATTTCCAACAGGGGAAAGGAGCCGCTGCGATACGAGGGGCCATTTAGAGTGATTATAATTAGAGAACATAACACTGTCACCATTGAGAGTGTCAGCGAACCAAAAAAGAGGAGAACGGTTCATATCGAGCAGTTAAAGCTGCCAATAGTAGAGCCAGAGCAACCTTAACGAGCTGGAGTGCCCCCGTCTCAGCGCACAGAACTATTGTACATAGGAACCTGTACAATGCCGAAGTGGGAGTTCAGAAGAACTATATTTTATTTTTGGTCTTTAGTTTTCACACGGATATTTTCTACTTTGTATAGTGTATTTTTTTTTTGTTTTAATTTGTAGTTGTTGTTTTATTTATTTATTGTTTTTTTTTTCTCTCTTATCTAATATTTCTGTACATAAGTTTCAAGTTATGAGTGCAGTGATTATAGGGAACATTAGAGTGTAATTATAGTCAGAGTTTAGGGAGTAAGTTTGGAATGTGAGGTATTAACGGCTAAGTCCTGTGCACTTCGTGCCTATGCTTTTGTAAAGTTTACGAGATGTTCGTAAACTGGTAGGGGGGAGTTAAGGCCCGGAGTGCAGCAGTATTAGCCTTAATACCATATACGGCTGTAAACAACAGCCAGAATGTATATAAGGAGAATTAAAACCTCAATAAAGGCAGTCTTATTTCGGATATAGTGCGTGTCCTTTCTTACACCTTTTCCTTTTTTTTTGACGTTTGGAGTTGCCGACGCTTAACTTATATATATATATATATATATATATATATATATATATATATATATATATATATATATATATATAATATATATTTATATAATATATATTTATATAATATATATTTATATATTAAATCGTTGGTATCCATTCAAATTGTTATAAATATTATTGCAACTGCTATGTATAATTTTGATTTTCTGATTTCAACTTGCACCTCATATTTAATGAATTCTTACATCAGCGATTAGCGCACAGGAATTCGGACGAGCGCGATCTTTGTTATATACCGGGCTTCTAATACTATACAGCGTTATTTTCTCATTTTTTTATATTAAGTTACCATTGAGCTTGATTAATATAAAGTCCTTTCTCTTCTAACTCCAAATTATTCCGGATAAAAAATATATCCGCTATCTGATAAGGCCCTGGTTAATTATCTTTTATTTACGCCTTTGAAATACGCAAAATTGTTTTGGCCAGATGCCGTTATATAGCATTACCATATCAATTGTAACCCTTTCCAAATCAATTATCACCTTTTTCCATTTCAATTGTAAGCTTTTCCATTTCAATTGTTACTTTTTCCATTTCAATCGTAACCCAACCGGACATGAATTAATTCAATATTATCTATTTTATTATTAAAATATAATTATTATAATTACGATAATGACTTTTGAAATAATTTAGGCATATTCTTCCGAAATTATTTTCGTTTATTAGATAATTGATATTAAGCACTCATTTCAATTAGTTTAAATTTTTGAAATAAAATTGTTGTTTATTTATTTTTAAATATTTATTATTTATTTGGTGGGGGAGGAGAGTGAAGTTCTTCAATCTGGTGATGCGCATTTCGATTTCCCATTGTTATTGAAGTTTTGTACGATAAAGGGGTCGTTAATAAGGTTTTCAAAGGTTCTGATTCCGTTTTTTTAATTGAATTTCTTATCGAGCATGCGTATTTCGAATTACTATTACAGATAACATTTTTGGTGCAGGTATTGTTTATTAAGTTTCTAAACACAATATTATCGAATTTACTATCGAAGTTTGGATCGTGCTTGCGCTTTTCGATTTACGGTTTTTATTGAACTTTTCTTCGTTTAGAAGGACTGTTTATCAGATTTCCAAGGGTTCTGATTCAGTTTTTCGATTTGGATATTTTATAGAACATGCTAATTTCGAATAACCATTACAATTGTGCATTCTTTGTACAATTGTGCATTAGTTTTTATAGGACAATGTCGAATATAATTATAATTTGAAATGCGTATGCTCGATAAAAAATAAAATTTGAAAAATGCAATCGGAACCCGCAAAAACTTAATTATTTATTAACGATTTGTATAACAAAGAAAACTTCAATAGTACTAGTAAATCGAAAAGCGCTGGCGCAATCAATGGTCCAAGTACAAAAAATGGAAACAGAACCCTCTAAAATCTAATAAACGATACCAGTATCAAATAAATGTAATTTTGTAATAGTAATACTGTAATAGTAATTCGAAATATAAAAATGTAAAATGCGCATATACGATCAAAAATCCAATTAAAAAAATTGAATCAGAACCCTCGAAAACTTAATAAACGATCCCTTTATCATTGAAAACATCAATAACAACGGAAATCCTATTGTAAATTCGGAATTAGCGTCCTTGAAAACCTTGTAAACGATACCTATACCGCAGATGTTTGAAAACTAATTATTAATTAAAAATTCTCGTGGCTGAACAAAATTTCGGTAGTAAATTTGACATTAACAACTTAGAAAACCTAATGAAAAATCACCAAATCGATGAAATCCAACCTCTCCCCCACCAAATAAATAAAAATAATATAATTATTTAAAAATAAATAAACAGCAATTTTATTTCAAACATTTAAACTACTTGAAATCAGCACTTAATATCAATTATCTAATAAACGAAAAAAATATCGGAAGAATATACCGAAATTATTTAAAAAGTCATTATTGTAATTAAAATAATTATTTTTCAATAATAAAATAAATAATATTGAATTAAATCATGTCCGCTTGGGCTACAATTGAAATGGAAAAAGTTACATTTGAAATGGAAAAAGTTACAATTGAATTCGAAAAGGTGACAATTGATTTGTAAAGTTACAATTGAAATGGAAAAGGTTACATTTGAAATGGAAAAAGTTACAATTGAAATGCAAAATGTGACAATTGATCTGAAAAAAGATTACAATTGACGTGGAAATGCTATATATGAGTAAGAAATGTTATAAATACATGAGTAAAAATAAAAAAAGTAATGTTTATTTGGAATATACAAGATATTGTAACTTCCTGAGTATCATTTAATTTTGAATGTATCCTCATTATAATATAATATTCATCTATAACGATTTCATGTATTATTTTACGATGAATTAGAATTTCAGATTGGAATTTATAAACTATAAGGCAAGTCGGAGTTTGATTAAAAACTAGGTTAGTTCAGATTATCATATTTACAGTATATTATATATACATGTGTATATACAGTCACAAATGAAGTAAGATATAAAAACATTTTTATTAAAAATTTTGCCTATAGTCTACTCTTCAGATTTTTATTTATATTAAAAAAATCTCTCATAAATCAGGAATCCTTTGAACGATTTAACGGTTGGATACGTGTCGTTTTTTTTTAACCCTTGTAGCATCACTCAAAATATTAGTTTTCACTGGCCTGGGGCAAGTGCATACTAGGGTCCATAACCGGTAATACGTGGAATTAGAAAAAAACAATTAAATTATTTTGAAATAGCAAAGTCTAAAATAGTACTTACCATAAATTGAAACGTCCAAGATTCCCTGAGTAAAATAGGATTAAGCGAAACTTTACGAATTCCACAAGCACAGTTGAAACACAATGCTGAGTTTGCAGCCTTCCTGTAATTAATCCCTCTAGACCACTGAATTCTAATATTATTAGTTTTAAGCCCCATCCAATTTATTTAATATTTGCATAGAAGGCAGCTCTCCCAACAAAATAAATCCCTAGCTATGCACTCGCCCCGTGTATGCACTTACCCCGACTTTCCTTATATGATTTTGCTTTTATGATCCACATGATTATGCTTTTTTTTTTTCTTTCTTAAACATAAAAAATACAAAAATACATACCTTTCTTCGTCAACCTTTATCATCTCCATTATGGTTACTGTCTGTTACGATTGATAAGTGGAACTGGATTCTTCCTAATTTCCTTTTTCGCTAGGGTTACCGGAAAAATATGCTCAGTATTTTCTGAGAAGAACTAAGAGACTGAAACAATTGATAATTATGATAGATGCTAAATTTAATAAAAAGTTGATAACAAGCATGATTATTCATAACAACATTCAAAATTGGAACAGCTACATGTACCTACCGAGAAACTATATGTTAAGATGCTTATTATGCCTTAAAAATGTACTTAAATATTGAAATTGGTAACTACATAAAGGTCGATTTTAAGGCTTTAAACAATAAATGGGCTCTGTAGCATACAGGTTCAAATTATATTACAAGAAGGGTAAACACTATAACATAGGCGGAGATAAGGAGGCCGCTATATTTTTTTTAAATTTCACTGTTGGTATTAATATTAGTACAAACACACACATATAAGTAGCTGTTCCAAGTCAATTGTAACCATTTCCAAATCAATTGTCACCTTTTCCAAATCAATCGTTACCATTTACAAATCAATTGCAACCTTTTCAAAATCACTTTTTACCATTTCCATTTCAAATGTGAACATTTTCAATCCAAATATTACTTTTTCCATTTCAATTGCAACACTTTCCATTTCTATTGTAACTTTATCCATTTCAATTGTAACCGAATCGGACATGACGGATTTTTTTTCATTTGTTAGATAATTGATATTTAATAATGTTAAGTGCTAATTTCAAGTGGTTAAAATTTTAGAAAGAATTGTTGTTTATTTATTTTAATATAATTATTATTTTTTGGAGGGGGAGAGGAGGTGCAGATTTAATGATTAGGTTTTCGAATTTGCTTATGTCGACGCATCGAAACTCTAATAGGAATAGGAAGTTCGACAATGAACATAACAGGCCAAATGTTATCGAAATTGGCCAGAGCTTGCTCTGTCTTCATCAGAGATGCGACTGGTATCAAGGAAGTTCTTACTCAAATTAAATCGGCTAACTAAAATAAATCAGCAATGTTGGTCCTCCTTGATGTGGTATCCCTACTAATTCTGTCCTGCAAGAAATGCAACATACCTAACCTACGGGGAGAATGCAACATAAGATCCTATAACATTGTGGAATTAGGAGTAATAAAAAGACTCACAACTCTAGCAGCACGTAATGACGAAATATCAACGATCAACACTTCAACAAATTTAGCAAAACAACAATGAATTTAAAAAACAATAAAATAAAGGAAACATAGGGCCAGTCCAGCCAAAGTGGCTAAGATATGGATCAGTTGAAATCAGTGAAGAACGAGAAGTCGCCGATCAAGACGAGACGGAGTGTCGCCTTCAAATTGGTTATTGCGAGCTCTTATTGTTCCCTATTGCGAGGTCGACATGCTCCAACATGCAAGAACATTGTGTTAATAACCACTGTTTTGATATTCACTATGCACATCCGCCTTGAGTGCCCAGAGCTTACCTCTCTTCACCAAAAATGCCACCAACACTCATAGAAATTTTCAAAGGTAATATGGAAGAGTCGTAGACTATTATTTCATCCTTAAAATCAGCCGTCTCTTATAAAAAAAATCTAGGTATGCCGCATATGCCAATTGCCCATGCTTATTATACCACAGTCCGGTTGCTACTAGTTCAAAGGGGAGGATATGCTGAGACCGACTCTCGCGAGGCTCCAATTAAATTCAATACAACTGTGGAACCAGTTAAGTCTCAGACACCAAATTTTTTTCATATGATCCAATCCCATAGAGGCATAAACTGTCTGTTTCATAATATTCCACTTAGTCCCTTTCGATATATTCAGCTTTACGAATTCCCGAAACTGACTTTTGGCTATTTTCAAAAATTAATTTTAAAAAAAATTACTAAGTTTTAGGATTGATATTTATACAGCAAGTAGTAAAACGATGAAACTATACAAGAAAAAAATCGAAGTTGGGCCTCTTTTCTTTAATACAGTTTTATATCGCTAAAAGTCTGGTTTTATGTTAATTTTGATTTTATAGTTGTGAATTTTTTTAGCCACTTTCTTCACTATTTAGCTGATTTATTGTGAGGTCAAAAAATGTAAAGCACATCATTGCAATAATTTTAGTTTTATTTTTGTTTTGAGATTTGGAAAATTACCCAAGATAGAGAAATATTTTTTCAACCTATTTTCAGCTGAGATGAAAAATTTAAAATGGCCCCCAAAAAAAAATTATGATCCTGAATAATGTTTTAAACATAGTTTTGAGCTCACCAGATGATAAGGAATAACTCTTAAAAGAAATTGTAAAAATCAAAATATCAAGAAGCAACATGGTCTGGGTGATATGAAATGGATTGACCCCTACAATATATATCCGGTTTTTTCTCAAACTTCTTTCAACTACATCAAAGAGATATTCTCGTTAGTAACTCCCCTGCCCATCTTAAGGGCTATTTCTAGGACAATAATATGGAATAAAATTTTTAGATTGTAACGTTTTAATGACTTTGTAATTAGTTTTGCTGAAAACGCTGGTAGTTTGAGGAGAGAAAATTTCACATTACATTAATTGTTTTACAAAACCGGAGACAAATCCCAGTTTATTCTGTTACAGAACTCAACTTAATTAACACGGACTTAAAGCTTACTAAACAGGGAAATTTTTCTAAAAATGAATAATTTGTAGTGCAGTAGGATGCTTATAAAAAAATTGCGAATAATCCATGTTTTCCAAGAAACAGAACAGCGTAATTTAGCCGCTCGAAAGCCCTCTTCAAATGCTTTTAAGAAAGGCAAAATCTACTTCTTTTTAAAAAACATTTTGTCTCCTTCAAGATTGAGAATTACTTAACTTAATTAATTTTTTAGTTATTATTATAAAACAAAAAACGTGATTGAGGTCTACAAACATCTCCTTACTTGGTGGTCATCATTTAAGTTACAACCTGTATTTAACATTGTTGTTAAAAAAGAGTTCTATTACATGTAGTTTGAAATCGTGTGAGATGTCTTTGTCACCTGTCCCTCGAGAGGATTTCTAGACAAAAAACACAGGTATGATGAATTTCTTACCTTTATTATTTCTCAGGTGTAACTTCTCAATTACATTGTGGGTATTGATACAGTAGTAATGTAGCCTGATTGCTATTGGAGTAAATTTGGTTGACCATAGATATAAATTAGGGAGAAGTTGGTCGGGGGTTGCGGTCAAAGATCTGATTATTGTTTACAATGCTGGTATTTGATAGTTCTATTGATTAATAAGTGTAGGTTATTAGTGTGGTTTCTCAATGCTTACTAGGGCTGTACCTAAGGTTCTGGCGGTAGTGTGGCTATACAGACATAGTATTGTACATTTTTTAAAACCTAACTCATAATTTTGCTATCATAGTTATGTTTTTATTTTTTAAAACCTTTCTCCAGATGTTACAATCTCATTAATAAAAGTATTTATTCATTAATGATATTAAATAGTCATTTCCATAGTAAAGTTACGAATGTGAATTTCACCACGTTTCAGAAGAACAAAATAAACAGTTACAGTCATTTGTGCATATGGGCCGATTTCGATTTAAACATTTTTCTTGGTGTAGTACCTATTTCTTATATCTCATAGTTTCATGTGTAATTATTGTATTACCTTTATAATAATAAGCACACCCGTTCCTTTAACATGGAAGCTTCGGACATAAAAATGTTTTTTCGTAAAAATATAACTGCGATTTCAGCACTTTCTAATGCCGTAACAGATTTGTAACTTTACTACAGGCTGTATCAACCGAAATACTATTAAAAATAACAAAAACAAAACAGCGAATTTTTCACATTCCTAAGTTTAGCATTGGAGCGACTAAATGTAAACATAGAAATCATATGTTAATTTTAAACTATTGCATTAGTGAAATGATAAAAGTATTTAATTGAAACAACCTATTATGAAATCATAATTAACTTCTTTTATGTTTGATCATGTAATAGATTGCTAACAGAAAAAGTGAAGTGATATTATTATAATTATACATTCTACTCGAAAATTTATCTATTCTTGAGTTGATAAAAAGGTATATTTTTAGAGTGGTGACAGAGAGGCAGAGAGACATTGCTAAGAGAAAAAGTGAAGTGTACCACTTTAAAAACATTGCTATTAAAAAAATTGAAGCATCGAGCAACAAAAGTACCACTAAATTGATTTTAATAAAAAATAGATCATCAGAAGATGCTGCAGATGAAAAGTGACAAAAGACTGCAGAAAGGAAGGAACGAAAATGTCAGACCAAGCAAAATAAAGAGATAAAAAGTTATTATTGTATGAAAGTATGGATGCCAGTTATCATCACATAATAGTTCTACAATCTTTATAGAAAAATAATTAAACGATAGATACTCAATTTTTGATAAATATAACCGTTTAAAACAAATCTTTTGCACGATTACAATTAAATTTGGTTGGTTCACCAAACATTCTGAAATGAAACTATAGGTCTAAATCCGAATCGAACTAGGCTGGAACCAAAAGTACAGATTTTTTTTACTAATTTTTATGTAAAAAACTACAAAGTGAGTATACACATTTAATATCAATACAACTAAGGCAATATTGATAATTGTTCTTATATGCTATATACACAAAGGACGAGATATTCTAACATGATTTATGTTGAGTAGGATTAGGTTGGGCAAAATGTTTGATTTGAAGAAGTAAAAGACGGTTAATTTGGTAGGGAACAAACTTTAGTTGGATGATAAACTGTTTGAATATTTGTTATTATGCTATATGATTGTACCATAACTCAATTATGACACTGAACTGGAATCTGTACTTGAAATATATTGTTTTATTTTATTATTAATATTAATATTATTTTAATCTTCTCGTTCATTTTTTTAAATAAAAATTCTGATCCGGAAATATTGAATTGCTTTAGCAAAACCAAGTCAGATAAAAACCGTTTAAAATATTTTCTATTTTGAAGTGAAAAATGATGATTTTACGATTCCAGAAATAATAAACATAACATCGATAATATCCAAGCATATCATTTATCAAGTTACCAAATGTAGATAGTAACAAGAGAATGTAGCGTGCAGTTTACCTGTGTGCCTGCTTCCTACAAGCGCCCAGCTAGAAATGAAACTTCCACGCGAGGTCCCATTGCAAAATATCGATAGTTTCGAATTTATGGCCTTTCTGCCTGTCTCAACTCGAATATACTGTTATTGGTCACATATCTAACCATGCATACAAAATCCACTCCCAAGTATAATCATAGAAGGCATTGGAATCGAAAATCTCTGCACAAATGCATACCTCATATTACACAACAAAAGTAAAACAAAATAAAATGTATACATTACAAACTGACACAGTTGCTGACGGAACCAAGGACGGATCCAGAGGTAGTTTTTAGAGGGGGGACTATCAGGGCAGGGCCGGACTTTTGGGGAGCAAGTTCAATTTTGCCACCCCTTGTTTCACTCCTCCTTTCTCCGATAAATGTCAACAGTTTTATAACAGTATTGTAGGTAGTATATTTCGAAATAAATATCGTCATCTCCTTACAGCCACTTGACCACTGAGCCATTTATAAAGTTTTGAATTTTCATCAGGTTTAAAAAATAATAAAACGATAAAAATTTAACACATTTATTTTATTTAAATTAATAAAAAATGTAATTACAATGGGAAATTATATCATTACATTTGACTATTTCGACGATCAACTTCTCACGGTGGGCCAAAGTTAATTTCCCTCCTACCTGATGAATTTATCACAGTTACTCACGAGTATTGGTACTAGTAGGGATATTTCAAATTAACTGTATTTTTTTTCTGTGGTTATTTTGGAAGGAGAAATTTCCCCCTTTCACTCCCTCTCCCGGTGGATCACATGTCATCTAAACACTACTTAAGAAGATTTCATTTGACAAGACACAGATTTTTGTAACTGCAGCAGAGAAACTCCACAAAATTTAAGCACATACCTTTCGAATGTAAATTTTACGGACACCAAAGGTATGATTTATTAAAAATCTGTATGATGCAAGGAGAAACTAGGCCACATTCAGAAGGTGAAATTTTTAAAAAATACAAAAAGGAGTTGGTGTGTTTCATCTCTAATTTCGATCTTCAAGTGAATCATACAAGTCCAAACCCATATCCTCTGGTGTAATATATTGTATGGTGAAATGTGAAAACCTTAGAGAGCGATATGCTAATTTTCATCTCATTAATGACTGAAGTTATCTTCTTTTGTTAAATGTTTATTTGTATAAGATTTTTTTGTGGTTATTATTTTTTTAGTTCATTGTATGAATGCATTAATATATTTTATTTTCGTTAAATGTCTATTTATATATAACATCTTACGTACGAGTATATTTTAAGTGTTATATATATTTTAACTTTTTGCTTTCTGAGGACAGTATCTTGCAGCATCTCTTCCCCTGACTTGATTCAGTTAGCTTAGCTGACGGAAGGAGATTTCTCATCCAGGACCTTTTTTTTATTTATAGCTATTTCTAATTTATAGTCAATATTAATAATCCATCACCTGTCATATTTCACTTGTGATCCAATAATAATGCGATAACACTCCTTTGGCTTATTGACTTATTAGATCCAGCACGTCATTGCAATATTGCAAGTATTGCATCATTAAGCGCCGCACAATGGTCGAAAACCGACATTTAGCGAAATACTCTCATCTTGTCTTTATCTGAATAGCACTAGAAGAGGGTTCTTTTAATGTATATCTTAACGCTTAATCGAATACAGTAAATCCCTATTTAATAAGATTTGATCATTTCAAGATATAATTCAAAACATATGGAAAATAATTGGGTTAATAAAAAGGATAGTTGAAAAAATTATATGAACATTGATAAAATATTATTTTACTAAAAAATAATAATTTAAAAACTTATATATATATATATATATATATATATATATATATATATATATATATATATATATATATATATATACACAAAGATAACAAATAGATTCAGATAATTCAACAAAACGGATACAATAGATAAACAAATAAGATATAATACATTATAAAAAACTATATTTTATTTATTATGTCATTTGCCTTTAGAAAGTTTAATACACTTTTTAACTTGATTTCATCGTTACCTAGACTGGTTGCGATATCGGGTGTAAGTCCTAACCTGGCTAGAACCGAAATATAAAATGGGCATTCCTGAAAGATATGACTGACCGTGAGGGTGTTTTGACAGTGTTGGCATTTCTGTGGCTGTTGCTTGCTAATATGATAGGAATGGGTCAAATTGGTGTGTCCTATTCTCAGTCTGGTTATTGCTCTTTCTTCTCTACGATTAGAACGATTTGACGTGGTCCATGGCTTGACTGATGTTTTAATGGCCTTCAGTTTACTTGGTGGGCTCTCATTCCACATGGACTGCCACCCATCAGTAATTTCTCTTTTGAGGTTAAGACTGAGTTCTAGAGGTGTTAAAATGGCAGCGCCTCGATCTGTAAGAGTAAGTGCCTGTTTGGCTGCTAGGTCCGCGAGCTCGTTACCGACTATTCCTATGTGGCTTGGCACCCATACGAAGTATACCGATTTTCTTAGGTTTTCGAGCATATGAAGGTAAGTATGGATTTTAAGTAATTTAGGGTGTTTTGGATATGTATTATTTAAACCTTTTAGTGAACTTAAAGAGTCAGTTATTATTGCGATGGTTGTAGGCGATATTGACATTGAGAAGTGAAGGGCTGAGACTATTGCATGGAGTTCGGCGGTATAAATGCTGCACAGTTTATGTAGTTTTATTTTGTGGGTTGAGCTATGGGTAACGAAAGAAGATGCTATAGAGTCGGAGGATTTAGATCCATCTGTATAAATTAAGAAGGGTTCCAGAATATTCTTGAGGAGACGGGAAAATTCAGTTTTGTATTCCAAGGGAGATGTTTTGTTTTTGGGTAGTCGTGATAAATGTAACATAATTTTTGATGGTTTGTGCGTCCATGGAGGAGTATGAATTTCAGGTTTATATAAAGGAATTCCTTTAAGGAACGACGTAGCGGAAGTAATTCTCTCTGATAAAGGAAGTGTTGAATTAATTTTTTTTTTTCAAAAGTTTTGGAGAATTTTGGTTTGAAAATGTACCTATGTGCTGGGTGTTCCGTTTGAGGAAAGAGTTTAGAGATATAGTTTATTGCCAGTTTTTTTCTTCTGAATAAAAGAGGCGGTAGTCCTGCTTCGGAACACAGGCTGGGAATAGGACTGGTTCTAAACGCGCCGGTCGCGATGCGAATTCCGGTATGATGGACAGAATCAAGTTTGTTAAGAATCCGGTAGCGGGCAGAACCATAGATAAAACACCCATTGTCTAATTTCGAGCATACTAAAGATCGGTAAAGTTTTAGCAGAGTGATTCTATCTGAGCCCCAGGAAGTACCGCTGAGAAATCGTAGTATATTTAATTTTTTTGTAGCTGTTAGTTTTAGTGTAGAGACGTGTGGTTCCAAAGTCAGTTTTCGGTCGAAAATCATCCCTAAGAATCTATGGTTGTTTGTATATGGGATCGAGGAATTACCTAAAAGTAGTTTGGGAGAAGTGAAGCAGAGTATTTCTCTTTCTGCTGAAATGTAAACATTTAGTTTTTTCGGTAGAGAAACGAAGACCAATGGAGAGGGACCAGTTATTAATTCTATTGATAGCTTCCTGTAATTTAAGTTGTATGGTGGTAATGTTATCGGATCGACAAATAATGGTTAAATCATCTGCGAACAATAGCGGTTTCACACCCCTAGGTAAGTTGAGTCCCAGGTCATTTACTGCTAGGCAGAATAGAGTGGGGCTACGGACACAGCCCTGTGGGACACCGTTGACCTGTTCACGGTTCTCACATAGTTCAAATCCTATTCTAACTCTGAAGTGGTGGTTTGAAAGAAATTGTTTAATACAATAGAACATTTGCTCTCTAATTCCTATAGATGATAACTTATTGAGGATTACTGTGTGGTTTATGCTATCAAAAGCCTTCTTCATGTTGAAGAATACAGCAATCATCTGTTGAGCATTGATGAAGGCATAATTGGGCTTCGGTCTCTAATGTAACCAGATGATCTATTGTGCATCGTCCTTTGCGGAACCCAGATTGAAATGGTTCTATTAAATTGTTATTCTCTATTATCCTCATTAATCTTTTGTTAACCATACGTTCCATAATTTTACTTAGACAACTAGTTAGGAATATGGGGCGATAGCTGTTTGGGTCCCGTTTGTCTTTTCCGTTTTTAAGAATCGGGATTATGACTGAATCGCGCCAGGTGCTTGGGAAGTGTCCAATGGTCCAAATGTGATTATAGTATTCAAGCAGCCATTTTTTTGTGTCAACTGGAAGATTTTTTATCATGTCGTAATGGATATGGTCTGGACCAGGCGAAGTTCCTTTAACGGTATTTAAGATATTTTTAAATTCCCACATTGAAAAAGCAAGGTTATAATAGGGGGGCATTTACTGTATTATCAGTTTCTATTTCGTCAAGGTTGGGACTATTTCTCTCGGAATTATATATCTCGGAATAAAAATTTGCAAAGGTATTCGAGATCAGTGAAGGGTTCTCAGACAATTGTCTATTAACCGAAATAGTGTAACGGGAGGAAGAAGGATTTTTAGTAAGTTTATGGATTTTGTTCCATACGTCAGCTGACGTAGCAGAAGCATTTATGGAACTTATAGATTCTTTCCAAGACTCACTCTTACATTGTTTGAATATTTTCCTGCATATAGCCCGCTGTTTTTTATATTCTATCAGGTTTTCGGACGTCATAGATTTTTCGAATTTTTTATACGCTTTACGACGATATTTAACGCTTTTTTACACGTATCGTTAAACCAAGGGACTAGCGGTCTTCTGGGTAAACCTGAGGTCATTGGTATCGATGATTTTGCTGCTTTTATGATCGTATTTATAATTATTTCACAGATTTCGTCCATGATCATATCGGATGACTGTGTTTGGGGTGTTGAGGCTAAGGAGGTAAAAAGAGACCAATTAGCATTTTTCAACACCATCTCGGTTTTACGTGCGTGGGATTCATGTTAGTAAATTTTATGAGTAGCGGGAAGTGGTCACTACCGTATAGATCAGGTAACACTGTCCAGTAAATATTACTAAAAAACGTTGGACTACAGAGAGAAAGGTCAAGGGCTGAATAGGTCCCGTTGCTGGAGCTGAGGAAGGTAGATTATCCAATGTTAAGTAAGAGAAGGTTAGAGATATCTAGAAAATTTTCTATTATTTTACCCCGCATGTTGATATCTTGGGATCCCCATAGAGGATTGTGGCCGTTCAGGTCCCCAATAAAAAGAACAGGACGGGGCAGTTGGTTGTAAATATCTAATAGATGCTGAGTATCTATTGTACGATCTTGTGGTAGGTATATATTGCATACAGAAAAAGCAAAACTTCGGTGAACCCTGACAGCAACCGCTTGAATGTGGGTGTTAATCGGAATTGATTCTGAATATATGGATTTATGTACAGCTATTAAAACTCCATGGTGTTTATGATTTGGGGCTATCTTTTCTATAAATTTCGAAGTTTTTTACTGTGATTTTGTCTTTTGTTGCAAGATGTGTTTCCTGAAGAGCTAGGCAAAACGGATCAGTATCATGTATTAATATTTTCAAATCATTACAATGAATTTTTAAGTCATTACAATTCCATTGAAGCAATGACATATATGGTTATTATATTTAAAAGAAATAAAATAAAAAAGGAAAGATACACATATATGTATGGATGAAAATATATTCTAACTAGAACTAAGAATATACATTTGTTTTTGATGAAAAGGAAAAAATCTATGTATTATTATTTTTACTAGGAGAGTTTTTTCCTTTGTTTTCCTCTTTTTGGTTTTTGAACCACATATCCATCTTCTTCCTGTTCATTATTTGTTCATTAATTAAATCGACGGGAGGTGGGTCTGGTTTAAGGGGCGGGGGTCGAGAAGGAGTCGGGGTGATGGAAGGTGGTAGGCTAGGAGTGGGGGAGGTTTGTGGAAGATGCGAGATACTGGAACAGCTGGATGGAGAGGGGGAAGGGAGAAGAGTGGGGGTCATTACAGCACTAGCGCATGACCCTTCGGGTTGGGTGATAACAGACGCAGCCTGTGTATGGCTACTATGAACTTTAATCTGAATAGTTTCATTTGATATTTCTCCAGCTAGGCTATTTTTATTAGTCTCTGTTTTGCTAAGATTATCTGGAAAATAATATAAAATGTTGGCCTGAATGGCAACATCTTTTTTTTCAGTATTTTGATTTTGATTTTTAGTTATTTCCGCGAAGGTTTTATTAAACTGAATAGGATTCTCTTTATATATTTTTTTTGGTTCGTTCAGCGATACTTTAATATTCACTTGTATTGCTTTTATTTCTTTTTGCAATTTAAATACGGGATAGGAGCGATCAAGAGCATTATGTGAGCCGTTACAGTTTATGCATCTACCCTGTAGATTGCAACTAAATTTTCCCCATGTTTATTCTGACCGCACTGGATACACACAGTTTCTTTTTTACATTGTGACGTAGGATGAGAAAAACCCAAACAATTAAAACATCGTAATGGGTTAGGTATATACGGTTGAACTCTAATTGTTTCGTATCCAATCTGTATTGTATCTGGAGGTCGGGAAAGTTATTATATAATTATGCGTTAATACTTCGTTTCCCTCATTCTTTGATTTAATTCTTACTATGTCTTTAATAATTGGGGTCAGTTCTTTTTTAATTTCTTCTATTTCCATATATTGAAAATCCAAACAATGGATCACGCCTTTGCTATAGTTAAGTGTGTTGTGTGGAGCTATCTGTATTGGGTACTGTCCACCAAAGTCCGTATAAGATAGAAGCTTATTGGACTGTTGTCCATTTATTGTTTGTATCAGTAGAGACCCGTCTCTTAACTTTTTTACGGTTTTAACGTTTCCTACCAAGTTAGAGATTCCTTTATGAATAATAAAAGGGGAGACTTTTACTAATAAATAGGTTGGTGATATGTTTTCTGCCCTTTGTGGTAAAATTTTGTCGGAGGGAAATTTGATTCGACCCATTTTCTTTTTTTATTTAAAGGACTAGTTAATTCGGGAGGGTCAGGAGCCTCTCCCATTTTTCGTTTAAAGAAATATAAAAAAATAAATAAAGAGTAGTGATTTAACAAAATTAAAGAATTTCTTCCAGATAAATAAGACAAAATAATAATAATAATAAAGTAAAACAAACCCCCTAAAAAACAAAGCAATAAATAAATTAATGTTATAATACGGAATAAGGAAAACTCTTATCTGTTTAATACTGTGCGGAGAGTCTACGACTGTCTCGGCCGGAATCTAAACAGCTACAGACAATTAAGATATTGTTTATAAAATATCGATATTTCTGGGACTATATAATTGAGACATTCCTTTTATAATATCGATATTTTTCTGCCGATATCATTTAGATATTATTTTTATAATATCAATATTTCTGGGACGATATAATTGAGATATTGTTTGTATTATATCGATATCTCTGTGCCGATACAATTATGATACTGTTTTATAATATCGATATTTCTCTGGCGATATAAGATATTCCTTTTATAATATCGACATTTTTCTGCCGATATCATAAAGCTATTGTTTTTATAATATCGATATTTTTCTGCCGATATCATTAAGATATTATTTTTATAATATTGATATTTCAGTGCTGATATAATTATGATACTGTTTTATAATATCCATATTTCTCTGGCGATATAAGATATTGCTTTTATAATATCGATATTTTTCTGCCGATATCATTAAGATACTGTTTTTATAATATTGATATTTCAGTGCTGATATAATTAAGATATTGTTTTTATAATATCAATATTTCTGGGACGATATAATTGAAAAATTGTTTGTATTATATCGATATCTCTGTGCCGATACAATCATGATACCGTTTTATAACATCGATATTTCTCTGGCGATATATAAGATATTCCTTTTATAATATCGATATTTTTCTGCCGATATCATTAAGATATTATTTTTATAATATCAATATTTCTGGGACGATATAATTGAAATATTGTTTGTATTACATCGATATCTCTGTGCCGATACAATCATGATACCGTTTTATAATATCGATATTTCTCTGGCGATATATAAGATATTCCTTTTATAATATCGATATTTTTCTGCCGATATCATTAAGATATTATTTTTATAATATTGATATTTCAGTGTTGATATAATTATGATACTGTTTTATAATATCGATATTTCTCTGGCGATATAAGATATTCCTTTTATAATATCGACATTTTTCTGCCGATATCATTAAGATATTGTTTTTATAATATCGATATTTTTCTGCCGATATCATTAAGATACTGTTTTTATAATATTGATATTTCAGTGCTGATATAATTAAGATATTGTTTTTATAATATCAATATTTCTGGGACGATATAATTGAAAAATTGTTTGTATTATATCGATATCTCTGTGCCGATACAATCATGATACTGTTTTATAATATCGATATTTCTCTGGCGATATATAAGATATTCCTTTTATAATATCGATATTTTTCTGCCGATATCATTAAGATATTATTTTTATAATATTGATATTTCAGTGCTGAAATAATTATGATACTGTTTTATAATATCGATATTTCTCTGGCGATATATAAGATATTCCTTTTATAATATCGATATTTTTCTGCCGATATCATTAAGATATTATTTTTATAATATCAATATTTCTGGGACGATATAATTGAAATATTGTTTGTATTATATCGATATTTCAGTGCTGATATAATTATGATACTGTTTTATAATATCGATATTTCTCTGGCGATATAAGATATTCCTTTTATAATATCGACATTTTTCTACCGATATCATTAAGATACTGTTTTTATAATATTGATATTTCAGTGCTGATATAATTAAGATATTGTTTTTATAATATCGATATTTCTGGAATGATAAAATTAAGGCTCATTCTGACTTTTTTTTTTAATTTTATAAAAATATTAAAGATATTTATAAATATCGATATTTATATGCCGATATTATCAAGATATCGATATTGTTAACAGATATTGATATTTTACTTTCGACATCCCATCCCTAGAACACAGCCACTATTAATAGTAAAACGAACCACATCAATGGTGTTTTTTATATATAGTTTTTCGATACTCAAATTTTAATATCGATATTACGATATATCGAGAGAAAAAAAAAGTAAAAAATATGGATATATTTTTATTTAAACATCGATATATTTTTCAAATATAATGTTATATCCATATTTTTTTAAAAATTCCTGGTGTTTATCAGTGTTCTTTAGGAATCAAACATATTTGTACAGCATCAATGAATGAACAATGTTTTTTTTCTTTCTGTTAATATGTTGTAGCAAGGAAAATCAAATAATTGTACCAACATTTTTTGTTTATTATTATTGCATATCACAATATAGAATATTGGTTATTCATAAAATTATAAATATTTAATGCACACAAATATACAGGCATATTGACTACGGATCATAACTTAGACTAAGAATATATGTGCTTATATAGCTATTAGAGCAATACATATTTGGATTTGATGAATAAGATCCTTAATTTTTGACTACATTAGATATTAAATAAATAGCTTAATAAGAGTGAGAACAAACTGATTCAACTATGGCACCAAATTTATTATATACCAACTGCCTAAGACACTTTCGAAAAGTGATACCATACATGGAGTAGAGTAAGAAATTTATGCTGAAGTTTGTATAATAGAGAAGTACACTCATTTGTTGCATACACCAGAGTGACATGGGGGTTTTTTGATGCCACAAGGAGTAAAGTCTCATGATGTAACTAAAACAGAAAACAATCTTTATTTGTATATTGTATTAGCCGGTTATAATAGTATTATGTAATAAATTATTCAATCTGAATGTTGGAGCAAAATTTAGAAATTTGACGTTGACTAAAAATGTTCCACAAACACTTCAGTACTGAGCTGAGATTGAAAACCACGAAAGATAAATAAGACATTTTCTAGCCTTATTATGAGATAAAATAAACCAACTAATGACATAACGTAACAACTACAAATTATAACTATAACGAGACTAAAACTATCATGCTTGGCTAAAGTCTCATCAATTATTTAGTCGTGTATTAATTATTTGATCATTACATAATTTGATAGCTAGGTCAATAAATTGATTTATATGTACTTATACAAACGTAATAGGCAGCCTTTTATTCAAAATTAGTACGAATCATTGAACAAAGTTCTTTTCTATTCTTTCAGAATTCCAATCTATTGTTAACTCTCTGATATCACTCCTAATCAATCTTGTATCCCTCCCTTAAGAAAACGTTAAATGACTTCTATTAGACCAATATCCTTTATCCTTTGGAATGCTAAAGGTGTTCGAAATCACACCAACGAACTAACTGCATTATTAATTGACAAAAAAGTTGATTAGGCACTAATTACTGAAACTATTTTAAACAATTAAAGCAGGAGTTGACAACCTTCCATTCCCAATCCTTAATTCATTCTTATCCTCCCACCGGTTTCGTGACAATTCCCTGCAAAATATCACTAAAAAAATTTTAAAATTCCATTAATCATAATAATAATAATAATAATAATAATCAACTCTTTGAATCAGCAATCAAAATATACAGAGAGGGAAATAAACAAGTTAAAAATAAGAATTTTTTTCACTGAAGGAAAACATCTTAGGAAGTAAAAAATACTCATAAAAAAAAGAATTGAGCATTCTCAATGTTATAGAGGTTGTAGACGTATTCAAAACCCTTCATAATACATACTTTGATAGGTTTTAAATCCCTCACTGGTTCAGATCACAATAACAACCGATACAGTACAACACTGACGTAAATATATATTTAAGTCATATATATATATATATATATATATATATATATATATATATATATATATATATATATATATACATATATATATGTAAGTCCATGACTTGGTGACAAAATCTTCGATGCCTTCAGAATTAAGCAAACCATTATAAATTGATTTTCTTGTCTTATAGTCTAAGTCTACGTCAGAATAATTAGGAAGGGCTTTCCAGGGCCGTTACCAAGGAGGGGACTCTTGCCCCGGACGGCAGAATTCAGGGGGTGGTAAATTTCGAGCGAAACTTTAAGTTTTAGGTTAAGCAAAAAATATCGCCCCTTGGCAATGCGAATCTCGGAGCCCTCTCCCCTTTTTTATTTAATAAATTTCATTTCATAAACAAAAATAGAATTACAATGAAGTCTTATATTTAATTTGTTTTTGAGTCCTTCTATCCTGACCTTGTTCGCTTCAATACAGGTTTTGTAATAATAAATCAAATTTAGTAGGTAGGTTAGATAGGTAACATTTAATTAAATTTTATACCAATAACAAAATTTAATATATCTGTTCTGATGGATGACATTTATAAGCCTTGGCATCCACTGGTACCGTTTTCAGCCGAAGTTTCAGTCGACCGGGCGAGGAACAGGCAGACGAACCGATTTCATCCGGCAGAGGAACCGAACGAGCGGTCAATTACCAGTAGGCTTAGTGCTAAAAAGTAATCGATATTGGTGTGGAGGAATTGATGAAGTTATCTGGTAGTATTATTTAGAAATTCTTATTCCTTTGGTCGACGAACTCTCGTTTGTGATAGCCTAAACTTATTTAAGACAATTACAAATAAAAAATACATAATGTACATAAAAGGTAATGTGGGGTAAATGCCCACTAGATTTAACAAAGTTAATCTCTGTTAATCTGTAAAATCTTAGACGTTTTTACTGAAAAATGTTCCTTAGACGATTTGTGTCATTACATCTCGTTATGCTTCACCTCAGCGAATTCTCGTGGCTGATTTGTGATGCATCACTGTTTAGAATTTATGCTCTAAGGGCAGCTCTCACCAGTTGAGGGTTTGTATTTAACGAGACAATTACGCACTTACCCCACTTTACCTTACATAATATTTACATTTAAAAATATAGTCACCAATATATAAGCGTATAATATACTGTATCTACCTTGGTAGATTAAGAAGAACAAAAACTGTCGATATCAGAAGTAGCATCTTTGTTATGTTTTGCTGTGTTCTTGTTGTCACGGAGTTCCTGACAGAGCTCATTCCTAAAGAAAAGATATTGAATCAAGTATTGAACAACCAAGTTCTAAAATCAACTTTGCATTAAATTTATAATGAACATTCATTAAAATTTTCTTGCGAATTCTACATAACGAGTTTTTTCTTATTTATTTAACAATAGAACTCTAATTAAAATTAGTAAGTAAAGAAAAAAAATGGTTGTTCTTAAGACCTAACGAACGCTTAAATTAAAAATTGTCATTTACGCTTAGAGCTTTTAAAAGACATTTCGACTAAAAATATGGTCAATTTCGAAATAGATTTATTTTTTTTTTTATATTCTGAAAAAATACAGTTAAAATTAAAAACAACAATATTAATATTTTATAACAATTCCTCTTATACAATAGCAAAGCTCTTTTTTCCGACTTAAGCATCTCACAAAACAAAAAAATGGTCACAAAATTTTGGCCAGAAATTTTCATTTTGGCCCCATTGTGCAGCGTGACCTGAGGCGTTAGCCCATATATGATAAATTCGTACCATCGATCCAATACTACATTAGGCAATGCAAAATGTGCACAGCATATTTAATAGCTTCATGTGATTATATTTCATACTCGTGTTATTGTTATTTTACCATTTAACCATATATGTTAATATAACGGTTAGAATTGGAATCCTTAATGAAATAATGCTACATCTATAAAATTCTCTTCTATGAGATAATCTACTTCTAAAGTATTCAACAGTACTCATTATTACAATTAAATTAACATGTAAGCGATTGCGTGAAAAACATCCATATAACCTACTCTCAATCTCACTTTTCTTTAGCATTCTCTCTCTTTTTTTTTTTTTTTTTTTTTTTTTTTTTTTTTTTTTTTTTTTTTTTTTTTTTTTTTTTTTATATAGCCACCAATAAATGCATTAATCACTTTTGAATTTCAAGTCAAATATTTTTTTTTTAAATTTATTCTGTAAAGTTCATTTTACCGAATTCCCAATATTCATGAAATTTTCCTGTATGATATAAACAAAACCTTAAAATAAATGGTTTATAAGTAATACTTAGAGCACGTGTGGAGGAATCTGTTCTGCTATCAGCTGGAATGGTTTCCTGTGACGGGCTTCCTATTGGGGTCTCAATGGTGGCCGTATTCGGGTTCTAAAAAAAATGACAATACTTAAGGAAATTTTCGTTTACAATTATAGTAAATAGCAATTAAATTTTAAATATTAGGTAGAGTCATTTACAAAACAATAGATAAGTCTACTACAACATTAACTAAAGCACCTTAATAGGAAATCGTCGAAATTTAACTTTTATGTTGATGAATTAATAAAAATTTATTTTTCTTAGTTTACAAGAAAAATCTTTGCTTGTTTGTTAAACTTTTCATTTTGTTTTTTAAGAACTGAATTTATGATTGAAAAAAATCATACATTCGGCTTGCAAAGCATACTGTTCTGTAATAGGAAATACTTTATTCATTAGCATCATTTTAAATAAATAGTGCTGAACACATAATACAACACAGTTTTATGAAAAAAAAAAAAAAGAAACATTTTGCACCCATCCTAGAACAGTGGGATAGCTCAAAAATCAACCAAAATGAGTTGAGGTCATAATTAGATCGAAAATTTTGTAAAGGTTATTCAGAGAAAAAACTGAGGTTTCTCTTACTCCTCAGGTATACTTTAAGGAAGTTCTCAAAATATCACTCTAAAAAAAATCATTTAATACATTTGAACTTGAGAGAAAAAAACAATTTTGTTTTAGTAGACAACAAGAAAAATATCTCAATTACTTAAAAAAATAATATTTATATCTAGGCGTTTGGGCGATTAAGACAGTGTTAGTGAAATGACTGGACAATCGCATTTTCTCACAATTCTACTTTTTTGAGCTGTCACACTATTCCATAATGGGTGGGATTCATTTAGCAGCCCAAACAATAATACTAACTTATTATAACATAATAAAAATGGGGTAATTTTTATAAGAATAAAATAAAATAAAATGGAACAATGCTTAAACAAAAAATAAGTGTTTGAATCACTTACTGTGAAATATTGAAGAGGGATTTGATTTTTTCTATCATTTCGAGAGAAAGAGCTGCTGCGTTGTAAGCTCTCACCAAATTTCAGAAGATTCTTCATAATTAATGTGTTCATTATGATTATGAGAACAAGCGGGAGTATAAGAGTCAAAATAGAATCAATAATACTAATAACCCTCATTGCCTCATCGTAGCCATCACGCATTTCACAGACTTCTTCACCCTGTTCATCTATTTTCATTCCAACAGTGAAGAACGAATATGTATGGAAAAGGACTGCTATTCCAGTCAGAACTGAGACAACAGTCTTAGCCCTGTGGACAGTGCACATCCTAGGCCGATGCAGTGGGTATTGCACTGCAATGAACCGTTCAACAGTGAACGATACAATCAGCCAAACACTCAAAAAACTACAAACAGAACTTAAGTAAACTAATCCTTGACACCAACCATTGGTATTGTAAACTTTTATCCCGAAATTGTTGTTTAGCCAAACAAAGGATATGGAGAGAAGAAAACCGAAATCAGCCGTCGAGAGGGCCGCTAAATAGTAGCTTGAGCTCCGCATTTTCAAATGAGTATTGAGAAAAACAATGCATGAAAGAATATTTCCAATCAAACCAACCAAAATTACAGTGGGTAAATAGTAAGTCAGAAACAACTCCAACAATTCTGTGCATTGTTCCGATGGCATGTCTCTGTCCCGGTCTCTGGCATCTTTGATATCATTAATTATTCCACTGATATTTATGTCGATGCGCGAAACGTTCAGTGACAAGTTCTCAGGAGGCCCACTCATGGAATTACTCTTCATACCTGCAATATTACACAAAATTGCTGTAATAGTTAATATACAGAAATTATAACCTCATTATAAATGCTTGAATTGCAATACCTAGATGCATAATCCAATGAATAGGCCAAGTTAGGTATACACTTCCAGATTTTTCATCCAGTAACAGTTCTTGGTTGTTCTCCATTTTGTCTTTCTCTAACAAATCAGTAATCACTGTAAACATCATTGTTTCACCATAAAAATTAGTCTATTTGTATGATTTAGACTAAATACTAGTTTTACTCAACAAAAGGTCTAGATATCTATTTGCGAAATATCCAGGAATGTACAAGAAGTATTTAAATAAATTTAAATACTTGAAATAGATTTTTATTGTTATAAATGCAGCCATATTCCGACAAATCCTAGAAGATATAATGCAATCAGTTAAATTGATAATTAAAATATTTATACAATTTTATTTAATTTTAATGCTGATAATTAAACATGTTAATTAAAACAAGTGTAAAATGTAATGTAATGTTAAAGAAGATAATTAAAAAGGTTGGCTTTGCTCATGTTAATAAATTACTAATCATCTTATGATTCTGTAAGTTTATATTTGAAGTTTAATATACGAATCGTGGTAACATAAATTTGACAGGAAAATTCTGTACCCTCGAATAGTCATCGTCAATACAGAAGTTTGGTCAAACCTGGAAAGTCTGGGAAAATATGTAATCAATAGAAAGATGAGGAGTTTCCAGAATTAATTCGGAAACTAAAGATTTAAGTATAATTTATGCCAACGATTTTTCGTTTTTAATGGTCATCAATTTATTTTATAATAAATAATAGAAATTTATTACTAATATGTCGAATAAACTGAGGTAACGTTTAGATCTCCTATATCAATTTTCTAAGTTAGTCCCAGTTCTTATCGCTTTTCAATCGCTTCAAATGAATAAAATCTCAGTTGTTTCGAACAGTTTTTGAAACAAAAGGCGTAGAAAAGGATATGTTTTATGATAATTGTTTAAAAAAATATTGCAAACATGAAGCTCTTTTTTTTTTCTTTTTTTTTATAACATCACAAAGTTCAACCCAAAAATCACCACAAATTATAAACACCCATTAATCTACTCAAGTTATTGTCTTGCGATGGATTGTAATGCTTTTATTATTATTATTATTAATATATTTTCGCTCCTGAAAATTCTTATTTTATTATTAGCTATCTATCTATTTTAGTTTTTTAAGGCTGCTTTATTTGGGACTCTGCACTATGTAGTGCATAGTCCCAAAATTCAATCGAAAATATTTTAGAAGCTAAGGAGAACGAAGACTGCTTAGAATTATGGTTCGATGGCAGAATGATATTTTTTTAGTTGAGTGTCTAATGTGTCTGAAATGTGTCAGCGGGGTAGACCTACAATTTACGGCCTCTTCCCATTGATAGAAAGATTTAATAACATTACGATAATCCACTAAATAAATTAACAACAAAACAATATTACATAAAATATATTATGAAATAAAAGATCTGTGCACTTGAGAAATATAGTTAAGATTGGCCTAAACTGAATGAATGAAAGTGTATAATGTACACTGTAAAGAATCATTAAGCAAGTGTGGAAGCTTATATATTAGAAAGGTTGACAAATCATCAGTAGGTGTCTTTAACAAAGGCAAATTATTTACCTCTACAGTAATCCCTCAATATCACGAACTCGATTTCGGTTAATACAAACTAATTTCTTAGCCTCGTCAAAAACAATGCATTTCCTAGCATATATTTTAAGGAATTCCAGGTTAACACTAATTATCCGGTTAACGCGAATCTTAAACAATTTTAGGCAACGGTAGAGTAAAAGTTTCAATTTATAAACTTTTCTAAGGCTAACAAAAGGTACGAATATTTAGTAAACAATTCTTGGTGACCCCACACGTGCGGCGTATATATGGCCCCTTCTTCCTCATGTATATCCAGTTTCGACATAATTATAATAAGTTTTAATTGGACTCTACATGCACTTTCCTGAAGCATCTGTTTCCGTAAAACAATTAAAAAGTGCAATCAAATTGTATTAAGAACATTGTTATTTGAGTTTCGCACAACAGTATATTTCTATTAAAAAATATATAAAAAAGAAAAAAAAAACATTTAGATCAATAAAAACAAAGATTTAGATCTTTGGGTTGATTGATCTAAAAACCAAACTGGAAATCATAAGAAAAGTGGTTAGTGGCGTGATATCGAAAACAAATATAGCTGAAAAAATTTATATTCCGAAATCAACCATCATTAAAAACAGTATATTACAAATTGAAGGAAAAATGTACGTTTTTATTTTGAAATCAATTGTTTTAAATAGCGAATACATGAGTTTTTACTATATTACTATGTTTATACTATGTTATATGTTTTTACTATACATATTTCTTATGTATAGAAAAACTTTTAGTCAATCGGAATAACTTTCGGAATTTCATTTAATACGAACTGGATAATTCGGACCGCCCTCGAGTTCGTGTTACAGAGGGATTACTGTATTTAAAACAAAATGATTCATTTTTTAGAAGTAAACCTGAAAAAATATTGACCAATTTTTTTTTTTTGTTAACATTGTTTTTAAACTAGTTATTTGTCTCTCACTATTTTTAAGACATTACGGTGATCTATTCGACATCTTCAGAGTAAAAATTCACACTTAAACTCGCAATGCTGATGGATTCCAAAGACGTCATGTCATAAAACAGGAATCAACTAATCTCATATTTTTTTAATATATGCATAGCCAATAAGTTTTTGTCAAGACGATGCGTAATTATTATTTAGTAATGAAAATTCAGTTAAAATTCGAAGTTTATAAACACTAATATTGACGCACTTATTATAGAGAGATTAGAATTAAATACGCTCAAAATTTGTAATTAATTAATCGGCATTAAGATTATATATACATATATTATCAATATACAATATAAACGTTATACATATTATGAGAAGCAATATCAAGTAGATCATAACAACATCGAAGCCTCACCTGAAGACGGTTCCAGGGACTGACTGCACTTCGAGGAGTGGTGGAATGAAGTAGAGGAGAATCTGTTCTAGTTATCGCGCAGCCTCCTTCGAGACCGGGCCACTTCACTTAAACCAATTGAAATTTTCCCTTCATTATATTTTATTCATAATTAGCTTGTATTATAAAAAAAAATACATATAATTACGATACCCTTGCTGAACAAATGGAAAAATTTAGGACTTTTCTAAGCCTCTTTTTTTTTTATTGAAAATGTTGATTTTGTATAGTATCACCTATTTGACAGAGGAAAAACTAAGATTTGAAATAAACTTAATTATTTTTAGATGTAAAATGTTAATTCATAAACAAAATATTGTTTTATGAGAAATGAATATATTAACTTTTGATAGAAAAATAGTAAATTGTCTGCGTTAACTGTCATAAAACTATTTGTGAATTTCAAATTTTGCTTTTGTTATCCTTAAGAGCTTTACGCTCATGATAGTTACCAACATGTCATTTCAAAACAAAACTTTAACATTTCATTTCATTATTTTTATTACAACTAAAGCTAATTCGCCAGACAATCCATTTTTGAAAATATGAAATATTTTTTTAAAAGAAGAGAGTCCTGGAACAAGACTAATCTTTCAATCCTAGAAGGTACTTCCCCCAGGCTTTATCAACGGAAGTCTTGGACAAAAAATAATGGTACATCTTATCTATCGTTAAATATTCATTGTTGAAAACAAATTTTAAGATTTGGCAAAATATAATAATTCAGATACCTTACTAAATAGGAATGGATCTGGTAAGAGTCGGATTTATAGTTAAGACTCTCCTAGCGTAAGCCCAAGAGTTTTTAACACACCCTCTTCACAATATCGGGTCATTATTCCTCAATGAATAATCTAATAACTGCCAATATAAATATACTGTATAATAGAAGATTATATAAAGACTTTTCTTAAACTCGTCAACATTTATATTGTTATTCTAACAATTATTTTTTAGCATCCGTGAATTCAGGCCTGTATCTGGCTCAGTTTAAAACTTTGGGGAAATTGTAGAATATCCTTGAATGAATGATGTAATTCCATGAACACAATAAACATAGGTATAAAATACAAAATAAATAAATTCGTTCAGTCATTTTTCTGTTATATTGAGTCAGTTTCTTCAATGTTTGATCTCTGTACAAACTGTTTCAAATTCCTCAATATATGAAATGTATACACTGAAAAAAAGAAAGTTCGAACTGTCATGAGGTCGGAGGAGGTAGACTTTCCAGGACCTGTTAATATTTTAAGTAATCTAACACAACTGAATATTGAGGACTCAGTAAAAGAGGACATCTTTCGACGGATTGACTCCTTGAGATTAATATGTTCTTCATCAAAATCCTCCCTTCAACTGAAGTTTTTTTCTTTATGTTTTAAGGTATGCTAAACACGAATCCAAAGGTAGAAAACCTCTATCAGGCAACATTTTATGTCAAATTTATGTTTTGGATCAAAAAAATTAGGTGTTTTTCAACATTTTGAGCATTTTTTTATAGTTGAAAACTTCAATGAAAAATGAAAAAATCTATTTGGTTTTGAAGCTATTACAATGTTAAAACATGAAAAAATTGCGAGAGCTCAAGTGTTAGGCTCCAAGAATTTGTTTGGCCTTCAGTCAGAAGTATTATGCAGGGGCCCAGTTTTTGCCTGTCTCATACGTTCAATGACGGTTTCGTCCCATTAGCCAGCAGTAGAGTTAGCAGGCAAATTTTTTGAAGAGAGGAGAAAAGAAAGGAATATTGTTTCTCTCCTGGAGGGCTTCTCCAGGTACCAGAAGCAAAGATCAAAGAGGGGATGTTCGTGGGGCCACAAATCCGCGCTCTTTTTAAGAACCTCGAAATCAAAAGAAAATTAAATTAAACTGAAAAAAGAGCTTGGTCTGCATTTGAAAACATGTGTGAAAAATTTTTGGGCAACAAAAGAGCTACAAATAACAAATACATTGTTGAAGCATTGCTTTTATCATGTAAGGCCATGGGTTGCAACATGTCATTAAAAATTCATTTGTTGCACTCCCATTTGAATTCTTCCCTCCCAAACTTGGAGCAGTTTCAGATGAACACGGAGAGCGGTTTCATCAAGAGATTGCCCAAATAGAGACTAGGTATAGTGGTGAATGCAATAAGAAGATGCTTGCTGACTACTGTTGGACACTACAACGGGCGACAGCTGATGAAGACTATAAAAGGAAAAAAATATGCACATTGACTAGGCATAAAATTATATTATGTTCAGGATTGAATATTTTATTATTTTATATATTATTATTATTATTATTCACAAGAAAATTAAATAAATAAATGAAATAAGAAAAAAAAACAACATGCTATTTCAGTTTTTTTTTCAAAAACAATTTCCATTTTCACAAAAAAATAAAATTTCTTTGCAGAACAGTGTATTCGGACATCTTTCTGATTAGAGAAAGAAATCCAGGAAGTATTTTTACAGACGGCAGTGAGGATCAAGACCAGGTGGATAGCTGATGCATGCAGATCAATTGCTCAAATAATTAGTCAAAATTGCTTGTCCTCTTCTAAGCCATTAAAAACCCCAACATTAAGTCTGACTATTGCATTCTCACGGACAGTCAATTCACATTATCGAAATTAAGAAACATACACATATATGAAAACCTTGTTGAGAAAATCAGGCGAAATAATTCATGGTATTTTATTAAATTCTTATTTTCTTCACTATTGTTTTCTTTATTTTTTGTTTATTTATTTTTTTCACATTTATATTTATATTTCATTTATGTAAACTATGTAAAATCTAATTATGTAATTTTGTTAATTAGTATGTTACTTTAATACGTGGTATGTCGTGAGATGGTAGGCGTAGAAATATAGGCACCCATTGCAGGGTTACTGCAATTTGGAAAAACGGAAAAAAAAGTAAAAAAAGAAATGAAATACTAAAAAAAAATCTAAGAACGGCGAACAGTTGCTAGTTGTGTCAGTCTTGTATGAGCATCCTAAGTTAACATTTTTTTCGAAAAAAGTCCCAAATGGCAGTTCTGCTCAACAGAAATAAGCAGAATATTATTAATGAATACCCTAGGACAGTTTCACGACGTATGGCAAAGGTGATTTGATAGCAGTGGGAGGATGACTACGTACTAATGCAAGCGTTATTCTTGTGCGCCCCATCCAGAAGAAATAACAAACTTTACCCTTGCCCCCTCCTAGTTACTACTTTAACTCACAACACTTTTCAAATTCAATCCTAAACAGAGCATAATTACGCTCACCTTAAATAAACAATTCTTAGTCTTAAATAAACATATTTTTTTTATTTGGTTCCATAGGCTCTATGCATCAGTTGCATTGGCGTTTCTTACGCTCCTATTTGACAGAATTTGCTGGGATATATTTTAATCTTCCAGGTTTGAACCATTCATACCACAGCAGGAATTGGTATTTCAACGTAGCGATACTCGTATTTCATAAACTGCAATTTTCCCTAAAAATCCGATATTTCCTGTCCACGAAATTTTGGTTTATGTCTGGAATGAAGGTTATGTTAAAAGAATGGATTTTGCAGAAATTAAACTAAATCACATCTTTTTTTTTTTCAGAAAATTTATCTTATTGCTGCTATCATTCAAGATAATCAGAGAGGCTGTGGTTGCCGACCATATCGAGAAGCACGAGCCAGAAGTGGATGTCGGTTCGATTGCGCCCGCGACGTTCGACATTTATTTCGTGGAGGAACCACAGGATAAATGTTGACTTCTCTGCCCTGGCTAGAATTAGTTCACAACCTGTAGGATAACACTTATATCCTGACCTAACGGCAATACACAGGGATATTAAAATATTAAAACCAGAAGACTTGATAGAATAAACAGTTTTATTTTTCCACGGTTTCCTAAAATTTCCTCCCTCCCTCCTTATATAGCAGTCTTATCTAGATTTTTTTGTCTAATCTGATCTCTCTCTACTTGTTAATATAGCCCATTCTGATTTTATAATTAACTTATCGATTAGGACTTATCGAAGCATGTATCAATATTACCAACTGACTGTTTTTGGCATAAGGACCTTTGAAGTACCTCTAGCCTCTCAATAGCTATCTATTTTTAGAACGGTGAACCACAATATATGTACAAATTGTCTACACTTTCTCAATACTATTATATTAAGCTCAAAAGTTTGTGTGTTTGACCGCGCTAATTTCAAGAACTACCAGTCAGATTTGAAAAATTCTTTTTGCGTATCGTCTTTGAGGAACGCTCTAGGCTTTATAACATTTCGTTACCTTGTCCATAGGAACAAGTAGTAACCATAAATAAATTTCTAAGAGAAAAAGTGTCCAACTTGCGTACGCGCCGGGTCATTACAACATTATACCCCTAAGCAAGTTTACTACAAAAACTTTTTAATAAGCGTAAAATCTTTATTTTGTAAATAAAATTGGAGGGTGAGTATGGAGGGGGATGTGCGAAAACGTGAAACTTATTTAGGTGAAACTGTATTGTCGTTTATAAAAATATTTTGTGGTTTTTTGGATCCGGTTTCTTAAAAATTACTGCAACAAATGAGACTGAACAACATATTATATGTTATTATTTTAAAGGTTATTTTGTATTTGAGGGATTAACCCAAATTGAACGCGGATGAAACCGCGGAGCAGCAGCTAGTTTTAAATAAAAAAATATATTTGAATGATTAGATATATTGTCGGGGTCAATAGGTAAGAAAAAAACAAAAATAAAGCAGATAATTTTTCTGTAAACAAAATTTTACAGACTATCTTTATGGATAGAGCAACTAGATTTGACTAACGTGTCTGATATGTTTGAATTGACTGTAAATTATTTTTGGTAAAATGGTTCTCTATTTAAATAAATATTTACTTATGAAGTGGCAAATAATTTGTCAATCCCTAATTAGATTGATCCTTCTATACCATCATGCGGACGTCAACTGATTATTACACCACCCAAAGATAGAAGTAGCAAATAATTTATCAATCCCTAAATAAATATTTACTTATTGATACTTATCGTTATCAGGTGTTTAAATGATATTCTTGTCAACTCACAGCGCAAAATAATCTTGTTAGCGTAAACCGGTTCTAATAGTCGAAGCAATTAACAGGATAATCATTTTTCAAAGAATTATGAGTGTCTGGCAGGAGGTAATATTGGGAAAGAAAGGCAAAGGGTTGGGTGTTTTGTGATGGCAAGGCAAACAGCTCGGTTCAAACAGGGCTGAATCATGCATACTTCTTCGCTTTTAGCTATAGGTGGTGGATTCTAAGAGAAAGTCAGTAATAATTTAAAAAAATCACTAAATTAATTAACCTCAACTTTTAATCGCAATTAAATGGAATAAAAGAATCTTCAACACAGTTTCTTGATTGATTTTCTGTAGTAGTTAAAAGACTAGTATCAATGTTGGTAATAGCAGGAACTTGTTTTGTATTTTTTAATTTTTTTAATTAAATTAATATAATATAATTTAATACCCTTGTAAGCAAAATTTTGCTTCATATTTGTCACATTAAAAAATGCTTTGGCTTTTATTTATGACACCACCAGCATTTATCTCCCGTTTTTACTTCAGGGGAATGACCTACGTCAGGTGTCCCAAAACCTGTGCTTGCGGGCGCGTGCCCGTCTTACGTCACATGTGCACGGGTGGGAGGAGGGGGCACAATTGTGCCCGCCAAACATAACCTGTACCAGCGATCACCAACTGTTTTACGTGGCCCGCTGCAGAGCGACGAACTACCAATAAGATATTGTAAATATTTTTTTTAAATGATTTGAAATATAACCGAATTGTTTAAAAATATTAATTTATTTAAATCATAGCATTTTATATTTTTCTGTCAATTATCACTGTTTTACGTACTGTAGATCAACGAGTTTTCAATAAAATATTTTATAGGAATATATATATATATATATATATATATATATATATATATATATATATATATATTAATCATCTGGAAATGAGTTTAAATAAACGAATTTGTTTTAAAATGGTAATTTATTTCTATCATAGCATTATATATTTTTCTGTCACATTTTTACGTGGCATACTGCAGACCAACAAGTTTTCAATAAAATACAATATTATATATATATATTTCTAATAATTAACTGGAAATTAGTTTGAATAAGCAAATTTGTTTTAAAATGGTAATTTATTTATATTATCGTATTATATGGTTATCCCTCTTGACCTCCAACTCTCGGCAATGTGCTATACTCGTTTAAACTGCGAATTTTTGGTCATTTAAATGCAAGATTTTATTTTCATGATTGTTCTAAGGAAATTTATAATATAGTACACTAAAAATAATAAAGCAAAACAGAAATAGCCAATTTTATATCCCTGAAACAAAATTATGAACCTTTCATTTCCTCGATTTAGCTCCATGATGTTTCTTAGTGTGGTCTTGAGATAGATTTTACATGTAGTCTTGGTTATATCAGCTATCACAGTCAAACAATTTTACCAATTCACTTCTCAGATAGATTGTATAGGTAGTGAAAAAGGAAGGAAACAAAAATAATCATCACGGAACGGGGATTCCCAAAGTCCTGGTGTCAAATTCGCTAGGTGTCAAGCTGAGGATTAATGACTTCATAGATACAATATCAGATATAACTCGAAACTTGCATTATTCATCAACAATTTGTCTGAGAATCTAAAAGTTGTATATAAATAAATTTCGGTTGAACCGTTAATATATACCCGCAAAATTAAATTTACTTAATCAAAACTAATTTAATATTTTTCACCCAAGAAAAATTTGTCAGTAGATGCTAAGAAACCATTTTTTGTGCCCAACAGTTAAAAGGCAATGTAAATAGTATATACATGTTGTAAATGTAATGGTTATAGTTGTAGGAATTAGTTGTCTGTTTACCAATACGTTACAATAACGTACTAGTAAAGATAGAACTTCGCTGGTACGGCTCACGGTTGCGGTTGCCAGTGCTTTCCAATCGCTACAGCTAACCTTCACTGTTTGTATATTTCGTTGAAACTGCTGAACGCAGCGGCTGACTCCTCTCGCATAACCAATATCGTTATAACCTTTCCTATATGTATAAACATACCATATCGTACATAAATTATATCGTTACAGCTATATACTATATCGTTAAAATCTTTAAACTATCCGTTATAGCCTTCGTGAAAGGAATACATACATGCAAGTTTGTAAAATAGATGTACTTCTAGCTTTTTTATTATTAGAGGAAAATGAAATTATTTTATTTACAAGATGTAATGCTCACCGCATATTTCAAACCCGGAAAAGTGAACGGTTTTATGCTAAGTTAGTATCTGGCTTTTGCGGAATGATGAGGAGAGATTCAGAAACTTTTTTTGACTAAATACCTCTTTGTTTAATTTTGTGTTAAGCATTGTTAATTGTGATATAGTAGGAAAAACTATTAAGCTCCAATCGAAGCTGAAAAAAACTGTTAGTCACTTTACGGTAAATAGGCAAATCAAACAATTTATCGTCCCACCACGTATAACTGACGAATGTGAATTAGGTACTTTTCAAGAGACTAACTAATAGCTTTACGTTTTACTTGTTGTTTGGGTTTTAAGACGTAAAACCGCAAGATCGTCAACCCCTGTAGTTCTTTTTTTATATCGAAAATTTAATATTATATATATATATATATATATATATATATATATATATATATATATATATATATATATATATATACACATACGAGCGCGCACACACACAACACACACGAAGGTAATAATAAAATTAAATATAAAATAATATAAAAACTAAATTTTATTTATTATGCCATTTGCTTTCAGAAAATTTAGTACTCACTTTATCTTAGTTTCATAATTACCTAGACTGATTGAGATATCGGGTGTAAGTTCGGACCTAGCTAGAGCCGAAATATGAAATGGGCATTCTTGGAAAACATGACTAACCGTGAGGGTATTTTGACAATGTTGGCATTTCAGTGGCGGTTGCTTGCTAATAAGGTAGGAATTGGTCAAATGGACTTGTCCTATTCTCAGCCTGTTTATTGCGCTCTCCTTTCTACGATTAGAACGATTTGAAGTGGTTCATGGTTTTACTGATGTTTTAATGACTTTTAGTTTCCTTGGTGGGCTCTCATTCCACACGGACTGCCACCCATCTGTAATTTCTTTTTTGAGGGGGGGGGGGGGGAACTGGTGTCATAAGGTGTTACATTGGCAGCTCCTTGGTCTGAGTAGAATATTTGGTCACGTGATCATGGCGGGAAATTTGAATTTTATTTTAAATCTCGACCTAACCTTAATTGTCACGTGGCCTCACCACGACCTAACCTTGATTATCAGGCCACACCTTTTAGTCACGTGACCATTAGACCCCGCCCTTTTTTAGCCGTACCCTTTTCTAACCAACCAATCACAGTGCTTCACTCCTCTCTTGAATACTCCCAGCCTGAGCGGCCATTATGATTTTCTTACGCCGACGTTTTGTTTACAATGATGTGGTCAGCATAGAGGCTGAACCACCAGGTTCATCCCCTCTACCAATTGAAGGGTCAGGTACCCACCTGAGTTTGTCCGGCCACCATTTTTGTTTTCATACGCCGCCATTCTGTTTTTACTGAGACTTAGGATACTTAAGGTTATGTAGAGGCTGAGTGTGCCCGACCGGTATTTTATTATTTCTACGACTTGAGAGACTTAAGGTTTAGTAGAGTCTGAGTGTACCCGACCACCATTTTGTTTTTCTGAAACTTGAGAGGCTTAAGGTTTAGTAGAGGGTGAGTGTACCCGACCACCAGTTTGTTTTTCTGAAACTTGAGAGGCTTAAGGCTTTGTCGAAGGGTCAGGTACCCAGTTTATAGAGGATGAGTGTACCCGGGCGCCATTATGTTTTTCTGCGATTTGAGGGACTTAAGGCTTTGTCGAAGGGTCAGATACTCATTTTGTAGTATATAACCTTCCCAGTGGTTATATAACTTTAAACTATCCAATGAAGGGTCAGGTACTCACTTTATAGTCTTTAACCTTCTCAAAGTTTACACAACCTTCACATTGTCTATATGTTTTTGCAACCTTCTCAAATTTTATATAACCTTTACAATATTTAACTACAATATTTAACTTTATCTACATGCAAACAGGCTGTATCAAATATAAATATGGTGGATGATGCCTAGGTGAAATGTAAACATGAGCTTTTAATCTCTAAAACATAAATAAAAATAGATTTTTTTAATCCTTTCGCTGAAAATTAAATAAAAACAACTTTCGCAACAATACCCTATCTCTTAATCCTTTCGTTGAAAGTAAGCAATGGACTTTGAACAGTTAATCTCTAAAATGTAAACAAAGAGTATAAAGAGGACTTCTTAATTCCATAACAGCTTTTGGACTTTGAATTGCTAATTACTAAAACATAAAAAAACACTTTTTATTCTTCTATTTTTTTTAATCTCTCATAGTATAAACTATTGAAACGCCTTAAAAGGATTAAAGTTTCTTAACGTTTATAAAAATGTTATATAGCCTTTTAATCCTTACATAATATCTGGATAGATGACCTCATTATTATTAGCCAAAGTTTTGTACCTATTTCAGTTTACAATGTTTACATTTTATACTACCTTCCCAATGTTTAACTTCACCTACCTATTTGTTTACAGTTTCTATATCCTTCTCAATGTTTATACATTTTCTGTCCGCTAGGGCGTAGCACCAACTCCATTTAAGGATTTGCCTGGCTTGTTTACGTTTATTTGTTACAATTTTACAAGAGGAAGTGACTGCCGAGTACGTTGGGGCGAGGGTCCCAGAGTGCCCGGCTCGGAACGTTGTGGGTTCGATTCCCACCTGGGTCGGTTAATATTTATTTCGGAGCGATCCCGCGAAATGAACCTTGACACTCCCACTCTGGTTAGTACGCGGCGGTGACGTAAAAGTAGCCGTCAGGGGTTGGCAAAAAGGACGATAAGGCTCACTTGCCGGACTAGTTCCTCCCACCAATACCAGTACCAGTCCCAGTACAATTTTTTGCGTACAATGTTTGCGTTTTCTTAAACCTTCTCAATCTTTAAATTTTATGTAAATAAACCCTTCCCAACTGATTTTTTGCCTTTCCTAGAATGTTTTTCTCTTTTCAAAAAATGATTTAATTATAATCAACAACCCTGGCCTGTAATCACGATTATATTAGACTTTGCGATGTATTCCGGTCTTTTTGGCTACTCTCGGATGCCCTCGGAGCCGTAAGAGCCTGTTCGGCCTCACTGAACTATTATCCTCGGTGACACTCGTTCATCCTAGTGTTGCCTCGGATCCATCTCTTCTCCCTGGATGTCGGTGTGGAATCGTTTGGCATGCCCTCGGGTATCCCCGATCCGAGAATACCCTAACTCCTCCTACCTCACAAGATCATCCAGAATCACATAAAATTTGAAAAAATCTCCTTTCCTCAACTGGACTTCTTCTCGTACGGTTCCAACACTTCGTATTGCTCAGCACGTTTGGGTCTCTCGTGTGGAGAAGACCCAGAATCTCTATTTCATACTTCACCGACCACATAGTCGTTTACTCTACATTTAATATCCGTAGATATACCTATAGTTTCTCGTACAATTGCTTCGGAATTTTACGGAGACACACACGAATACCAAACTCTTCTATTTATCACCTGTTTATAATACTAACACCACTTTAAACCACAGTTTACTCAACACTTGGTAGCACCTAGCCTCTAACACGTCATCACCACTCGGCAGTTAGCGGTTACCTATCACTTACATCTTACGCTAATTCCCCCTCCCCACCGGATGAGCTCGACGTACTCTCTGACCAACTCTTAATAAATATATTTTCTATCATGCTTGCCTTTACACATTGAAGTGTAATTAATGGGTACGAGTGTATTCCTACGCCATAAATTTTCTTAGCAGTCATTTTTATTTACAAAACCTTCATGACGTTTATCCTCCAGTCCGTTGAATGGTCAGATATCCACCTGAGTGGGTTCGAAGTTGGTCTTACGACCCTATTCATTTCTATTAGGCCCCATTTTGTCTATGTCACCAGTTTGTTAACAACGCTTATCCCTCCAATCCAATTAAGTACCTGGCACCCACTTTCAAGAGGCTGAGCGTAGCCAATGAGGGTATCCAACCATATACATTTTCTTTGCTGCCATTTTGTTTACAATGATGTGGTCAGCATCCATCCTATAAACCGTCAGGTTTATTCTCTCCACTAATTGTAGAGTCAGGTATCCATCTTATAGAATGTAACCTTCCAATTTTTACATAGCGTTTACATTTTCCACAACCTTCTTAATGATTTCATCTTACACAACTTAAGGTTTCTCTCAGCTAGATCCGATAGTACTCGCTGATCAACTCCCAATATTTTCATTTTAAATAACTTGAAGTTCCATAATTTTAATAGTTTTTAGTGATTTTAGCGGATTTTATTGATTTTAGTTATTTTTTATCAACTTCCAATAGCAAAATACAGTTCGGTGATAATACCACGGTTAATGTTTAACCGAATCCATCAGTTCTTCGCGGCTAGATTTGATTGTACTCACTGAACAACCCCAAATATTTACATTTTACATAACTTTAAGTACCTCCCGACTAGATACAATGGATTCATCGATCAATCCCCAATGTATACATTTTTTGTAACCTTCCCAATTTTTATGTTTATTTTTAACTCTCTCAATGTTTGCCTTTACATACTGGCTATCTTATATAACCTTAATAGTAATACAAAAATATTTGATTAGCAAATATTTTTATTTAAAACTGTTTTTATATCTATCATATAATATATCATATAATATAATAATATCTATAGTTGATATTATTTTAGAATTTTGATGTAAGATGTGCCATATTTGGTCTGCATTTGTGTGATCTTATGTTTTTTCAGTCCTAATGATGCCCGAATTGGTTAATGCGAAACGTTGACTGGTCAGATATTTACTGCTGTTTAAGAGATTCAAAGCTTTATTCAGGAATCTTCCAGAAATATACCGGTAATTTAGAAATTAACGAATAAAGAAAAAGTGGACTGATCAGAAATTTTAATAAAAGGGATGAGCGATTTTATCTAGACAAGTGTTCCGTGGATGATGAAAACCACTTTTGGTTGAGTTGTGTGCAAGTCATACTGCTCCGCCACGGATTTCAAATTTACAAATATTACATTTTCTGTAACCTTCCTAATGTTTGCATCACCTAATGTTGGCTGTGAAATGAGACTATCATATAGGAATATTCAAGGGATGAGAATGACAAAAGTAAACAATATGGTTTTTATTCAATAAATATTATTTAAAGGATATAAAAATTATCTTATATTCATGTTTAGGCTAAATTCATATTTTTAGAGTCAATAATATTTACAATTCGAAGTACAGGTAATATAATATTTACAGTCAGTATATAATTCACCAGTCGAAAATTTCTACATTATTTACAAAATAATGTAGGATGTTTTCTTCCTTCTTCACGACGATATCTTCTTTCAGGTTTCTTGCTCTCAAGTCGATATGAATTGATGCGAGATGAGATTCGATGGTTTCTCCATAACCCGTTACCATTGGCGTACGAAGAGGAGGGAATCAGGGGATATATACTCTCCTCCTTCTCGAAATGTACGAAAAAAATATAATTTTCATAACCACCAACATAAGATTTGTATTATAATTAATATTTTTGTTTATTTTAACAATAGTTTTTGATCCAATGTTCATGCTTATCATTAAAATTTTCGCCAAATTTGGCGATTTCTAAAATTTAGGTGATTATTTGTCTTCTTATTATTAAATCTCCCTTCCCATTAAAATAAATTTAAATCTCACTCCGAAAAAAATTCTGCCGTTACCATTTTTCTCTTCTTTATTCTTAGATCTCGTTTAAGTACCAGTGCCTGAACACATATTATACTCGTACATGAATATAGTTGAAATTTGAGAAAAGAAGAATTATACATCATAATTGATATGTTTAGAGTTATTGATATGTTAAGAGAACTAATTACTGTTCTGGAGTTTGAGTCCACCGTTGTTGATGCTTTAAGGCATCTATTGAAGTCTTGAAATCAGGATCCTGTACGAAGGATGTTGGGCAAGTGGACACTGGTGCAGGCTGCTGGGTCAAATGGACACAATTTCAGAATGCTAGCTTCCTAGTCCGGGGTGAAGGGCGCCAGTTATGGTACCACAATAGGGGAACTCGTTTTTAAAAAGTATTTATTTGAATAACACACAGAATTATAACATATGAACAGAAAATGCAATGGTAAAAATACGAATGACTATAACTGATGTGACTGGAAGAGTTGTGAATTGAAGTGTGTGCAGGCTTCTACTATCCTCTCTTATATAGATTTGAGTTTTGCTGAGGTTTCTATCTTCCATTTTCTATGAGTTTCTGTATTTAACTTCGATACGCTGGGGACTAACTCTTATATTATTTATTTAATTTCATTGTGAAATAGTTAAAGTGTTTATTTAATTTCATCATGATTATAATTGCATTCACTTTAATTTTTTTTAAATTAAAGTATGTTTGTATGATGGTTGTATATATGATATATATATATATATATATATATATATATATATATATATATATATATATATATATATATATATATATATATATATATATATATATATATATACATCATCATACATACAACCAGGACATATTATATTATATTCTCAACGCACTGCTCAAAATCCAGTGGATTTGTGATATATGCCCTCCACGAATCCAAGATGACAGCAATAATTGAATATCATAAAAAATCTGATGTTGCGCGCGCATCACACAACTTTCAGTTACTTAAGTATGACTAGAGAAATTTTAAAAGTTTCCATTTAGTTTCCATAAAAACATTTAAGTTACACAAAATTAGAAATTATTAACTACAACAATCGCTTAAGTTTGAGTATAGGTACAACAAAATAACCAAGGTATATATAAAGGCCTCTTGTGCATGTGGGTGTACATATTCACTGATTTCAAAACTATCCGGAACTTTAATTGTTTTCCATTTGATAAATATTTTTTAACTACTATCACTTAATATATTTTTTAAAATAATAAATCTTTTAAAGAGATTCTCAAGAAGTAGAATCGCTAGCCAGATAAGAGAAAAGTATATTTTTTTGATACAATATAAGGTTTAAAAGTGCTTATTACAAGATTATTCGGTGTCAAATGTATTCGGAAATCATAATATTCTATTTTTTAATTGTATCAAATGTTAACATTTTTACTAATCATCAACATAATTTTATTTTCCAAATATTTCTTCTCCTGTATGTAATTGATATAAAACTTGGACAGGAGAAGTTTTTAAAATTGGAAGTAAAAGTAAAAATCCAAGTATTGAACAACAGCTTCGAATAATTTGTTTATGAGAAAATGGTGAAACCTTAAAAAAAAATTATAAATACGTTTGGATTCCTGTCTACTGCGGGAGAGGTAATAAAAATATCTGCTGTGTTCACTCGCACCACTTTATTTACCGCTTTGAGTCAAAGTAAAATACAAAAAAATCTTTGCTATATCTTCCCGTATACTAGTCCAACTAATTTTTTTTTTTAATGTTTAGTGTTGTAAACAATCAAATTAGCTTTCAAATGAACATCTGAAATATTCCAGAAAATGTATAGTTTTCGAATTATAGAAAAAACTAAACTAAGGTAAGCCGGTGTCCTTAGGATCGTGTGCAAAGTAATTTATAACATGTATACAAAGTACAAAAAATAAAAGTTCAAATCTCTGCTAATAATGGTTCGATTCGAATGATTATTTTTTCGATTTTAATTTCCATTCAAATATTTCTGAACATGATTCATCAAAAAGTGTACACTTTTTGAGTTATGCGCGATTTAAGTTTTATTTTATCGGTAACTTGTTTTCTGTTTTTGTTTTTTTTTCGAGAATACGCTATATAGAAAAATTAATAGTGCTATATGAGGAAGATTTTAGGAAAGTTTCATCAAAATTGATAGAGTTGTTTTGCTGCAACAGTCTATAGAAAAACATATTTTTCTGCTATTGCGCAGCCAAAATCGCAAACAGGATGGCAGATTTGGTACATACGTATCGGGGAGAGGGGCAAAGCCCTACTAAACAAAACAATAATCAGCAAAATCGATCAACCCGTTTAAGAGATTTAAGATGATCGTGACACAGAAAAATGCGTTTGGACTCGGGGGTTCTGAAACGTATAGATCCTTTGAAAACTGCACTTCGAAAATTTGACCCGATTACAATACATTCCTTACCTATACGGTAGGAAAGTAAAAATATAAAAGTGAAAATCAGCTTCATGATGGTGATGTTTTGGGCTGTTTTTATTCGAAGAGGGTAGGTAACTTTTCATTCATAGACGGAATTGTAGATAGATTCAAGTATGTTGACATTCCTAAAAGAAACTTAAAATAAAGTGCAAGAAAAATGGAATCAATTTTTAAACTTTATCTAGACAATGAACCTAAATATGCGGAGTTGTTTGCTGGAACTGGGCTGCTATACAATTGCCCTAAAGTTCTGGAAACCCCTTCCCAATCATCCGATCTGAATTTAATTGAACATTTGTGGGCCCACCTTGAAAGAGAAAGCAGGAAATATAATATTCAAAATGAAAATATCTGAAGGCTGAATTAATACTTGAGTGGAACAAAATCGGACAAGAGGCAATTATGTAATTAGTTTAATAGGCTTAGATATGCAATTAAACAAAAAGGTTTACCGATAAAATATTGCTACTTCGTTAATTATTATTATAAAATTATGGATTTCCGAATACTGTTGACAATTCCATTTTTAATGTATCTTGAGGTTATATTAAATGCGTCCAGAATAAACTTATTTTTAGGGATTTATAAATTATTTCCCACTTCTATAAATTTGTTTTATTGAAAACTAGTGCAATGCGAGAAGAAACCAGTACAAACTTTTCTGTTTGATATAATCCATTTAAACCTTGAACTGAGGATGAATTTATAGCATTCGAAACTAGTTTTAAATAAAACAAATTTATAGAAGTGGCATATAATTTATCAATCTCTAATTAGATTGATCCTTCTATACCATCATGCGGATGTCAACTGAAATTTATTTTTGGTATGAATTTCATATTTAGCTGTTATGTGTCATCCTCTTAACATCAACAAATATGTAACTTTAAAAATAGATAACTAAATAAAAATCTAAGTTAATTACGAATAGTTTTGATGCCCATGAGTGTACAATGTGTCCCTCGCCGATTTTGATCAACATTTTTTGGGTCATTCTACATTGAAAAAAAGTCGACTCATATCCAACCGTCTCATCCAGGGCCCTAGGAGCTGAGAAAAAAAATAATAAAACACACTGAAACTGCTTCATTTTATATCTCGAGTTTGAAAAATGATATCGATATGGTTTTTCCAACAACATATCTGAAGAGTAAATATACTGAAGAAAAAATATAAACATAAAAAAAAATAATAATTGAGTTTTGGTCAAATAAATTTAAAAAGAAAGTGTTTAAATTATTAAATAAACTAGGCTTATTTTTTCACAATTTCGTTTGGGTTTAAAGGTCTGTATCTCGTCTCCAGTGCATCTGATATCGAAGTTCTTGGACTCAATATTAATAGAGAAGTTTCTTCTTCCCATGCATATAAGGAACTACAGCATTAGCTAAGAAGATTTGTGAAAAAAAAATAATATGATTAGCAACTAAAAACAAAATTAAGGTATTTTGCGGATAACGTTGGCTCTAAAAAGCAACGGTTGAAGCAAATGGTGTAGTTAAAGAACCTTTGCCGATTCCTCAAATTTGGTTTGAATCATTCAAAGGGTTCCTGATTTATAAGGGATTTTATGAATCTAAAAAAAAAAATTGAAGGAAAGGTTCTTACGGAAATTTTTGTCAAACAATTTTTTTTTAGATTCGCCCGATAATTTCAGTGTAAGGGTTTTTCGGAGTGCTAAAACCAAATCTGACGGTAGTTTTAAATTAACAAAAGTCAGTTATTATACTTCACTCCGTAGAAAAATACTGTTTTCATTACATATAATTCAATGGACATACAATTCAATTTTAAGATCTCAGTAAAATTAAATTATTTCGTTTGAAAAAATTGTATCACTTTAAAATTTGCTATTTCTGGATCACGAATAATGTGTCTATATTACTTATAACACTATGAACACAGCCTTAAATATTCAAATTAAATTTAACATACTATAACATCCCAAGCAAAGCTGGGTTCTTAACCATGTACATATAATAATATAAAAAATTATTTGTTTTCAATAAATAGTATATTTTAAAATTATTGAAGTAAAAAATATGTTTTCACCCTATAGTAATACAGTTCTGATTACATATAATTCAATAGATCTATCAGAACAATACATTAGGGATTTATAAATTGTTTGCCACTTCTATAAATTTGTTTTATTGAAAACTAGTTTCGAATGTTATACATTCATCCTCAGTTCTAAAAACACACAAAAAATTCAAAAATAAGAAATTCAAAATATAGTTTCGTATTATTATAGATATTAAATTTGAAGTAATATAAAGCAGTATTATAAAACATTTATGAATTATGAATTTAATTAAGACAAGAAATCAAATACATGTTGGTACTCACGAAGGTTTAAAAGGACTGTATCAAACAGAAAAGTTTGTACTGGTTTCTTCTCGCATTGTACTAACAATGAACGAGAGATAGGCAGGATGTTTTTAGGTAAACAGTTTATGGGTCAGGGTTTTTCCAGTAATACCGGTGAGTAATTGATTTTTCTGTTATAGGTGAGAATAAATTTAAGATTGGACTATTGGAGATATTTATTTGGTCATTTAAGCTCTTAAGGTTCTTACGGAAATTTTTGTCAAACAATTTTTTTTTAGATTCGCCCGATAATTTCAGTGTAAGGGTTTTTCGGAGTGCTAAAACCAAATCTGACGGTAGTTTTAAATTAACAAAAGTCAGTTATTATACTTCACTCCGTAGAAAAATACTGTTTTCATTACATATAATTCAATGGACATACAATTCAATTTTAAGATCTCAGTAAAATTAAATTATTTCGTTTGAAAAAATTGTATCACTTTAAAATTTGCTATTTCTGGATCACGAATAATGTGTCTATATTACTTATAACACTATGAACACAGCCTTAAATATTCAAATTAAATTTAACATACTATAACATCCCAAGCAAAGCTGGGTTCTTAACCATGTACATATAATAATATAAAAAATTATTTGTTTTCAATAAATAGTATATTTTAAAATTATTGAAGTAAAAAATATGTTTTCACCCTATAGTAATACAGTTCTGATTACATATAATTCAATAGATCTATCAGAACAATACATTAGGGATTGATAAATTGTTTGCCACTTCTATAAATTTGTTTTATTGAAAACTAGTTTCGAATGTTATACATTCATCCTCAGTTCTAAAAACACACAAAAAATTCAAAAATAAGAAATTCAAAATATAGTTTCGTATTATTATAGATATTAAATTTGAAGTAATATAAAGCAGTATTATAAAACATTTATGAATTATGAATTTAATTAAGACAAGAAATCAAATACATGTTGGTACTCACGAAGGTTTAAAAGGACTGTATCAAACAGAAAAGTTTGTACTGGTTTCTTCTCGCATTGTACTAACAATGAACGAGAGATAGGCAGGATGTTTTTAGGTAAACAGTTTATGGGTCAGGGTTTTTCCAGTAATACCGGTGAGTAATTGATTTTTCTGTTATAGGTGAGAATAAATTTAAGATTGGACTATTGGAGATATTTATTTGGTCATTTAAGCTCTTAAGGTTCTTACGGAAATTTTTGTCAAACAATTTTTTTTTAGATTCGCCCGATAATTTCAGTGTAAGGGTTTTTCGGAGTGCTAAAACCAAATCTGACGGTAGTTTTAAATTAACAAAAGTCAGTTATTATACTTCACTCCGTAGAAAAATACTGTTTTCATTACATATAATTCAATGGACATACAATTCAATTTTAAGATCTCAGTAAAATTAAATTATTTCGTTTGAAAAAATTGTATCACTTTAAAATTTGCTATTTCTGGATCACGAATAATGTGTCTATATTACTTATAACACTATGAACACAGCCTTAAATATTCAAATTAAATTTAACATACTATAACATCCCAAGCAAAGCTGGGTTCTTAACCATGTACATATAATAATATAAAAAATTATTTGTTTTCAATAAATAGTATATTTTAAAATTATTGAAGTAAAAAATATGTTTTCACCCTATAGTAATACAGTTCTGATTACATATAATTCAATAGATCTATCAGAACAATACATTAGGGATTGATAAATTGTTTGCCACTTCTATAAATTTGTTTTATTGAAAACTAGTTTCGAATGTTATACATTCATCCTCAGTTCTAAAAACACACAAAAAATTCAAAAATAAGAAATTCAAAATATAGTTTCGTATTATTATAGATATTAAATTTGAAGTAATATAAAGCAGTATTATAAAACATTTATGAATTATGAATTTAATTAAGACAAGAAATCAAATACATGTTGGTACTCACGAAGGTTTAAAAGGACTGTATCAAACAGAAAAGTTTGTACTGGTTTCTTCTCGCATTGTACTAACAATGAACGAGAGATAGGCAGGATGTTTTTAGGTAAACAGTTTATGGGTCAGGGTTTTTCCAGTAATACCGGTGAGTAATTGATTTTTCTGTTATAGGTGGGAATAAATTTAAGATTGGACTATTGGAGATATTTATTTGGTCATTTAAGCAAAAAATCCGGATTGGATTTGAAGGATTTTATTATTTCTAGTGCTTCATATATATTTAATTTGAGGCTGTTTTCAACGTAATGTATTAATTTAATTCCTGAGTCTTTGAAGAATTTATGATTTTTTTCATTTAAATGAATTGCAAAGTTGGAATTCTCTGTCTTATTATTATATGCACGTATATGTTCCTTTAATCTCTGATTTAGCGATCTTCCAGTTTTTCTCGTGTATTGGGCTGCACAATCATTATAATTTAGTTCGTATGCTACCCTTTTTTGGAAAGGGTCTATTTTGTCTTTAGGAGAAGATAAATATGAGGATAGGGTTTTTTCTATTTTAAATGCAGGGTTTAATCCTAGTTTTTTCAATTCATTTCCGACTTTGGTGGATATAGGGCCGTAATATGGAATCAAAACATAATGTTTTGGGATAGGTCTATCTTCGGGTGCTGTTGAATAGATATTATTAATTGTCCTTTTTTGTATTTGTTTTTTAAAAATATGATTAATAGTGGTTTTATTGTACCCGTTATTTTTTGCTATGGAATATATTATTTCATTTTCTTTATTATAGTTCTTTTTATTTAATGGTACGTTCAAAAGACAGTAAATCATGCTATTAAAGGTTGCGAGTTTATGTGCTATCGGTCTCCTAGCTTCATTGTTTATAACGACATCCGTGTGGGTGGTTTTCCGGTAAATTCCAAATTCATGATGTTTGTTTTTACTGAGATTTCTAAATCTAAAAAGTTAATGGGTTTTTTTTCCAGTTCTACTGTGAATTTAATCGAAGGGTGAATTTCGTTTATTTCCTTTAAAAAATTATTTATTTGTCTTGTCGCACCAGACACAGGAAAAAAACAGAACCATAAACTTTTTAGATTTAGAAATCTCAGTAAATTGAACACCAAAACCTAAATATCCTCATCCTTTTAGATTTCTCCAAAACTTTTGACACAGTTGACCATCCTTTTTAACAAATTACAAAGTCTTCCTTTATCCAACAGTGTTATGTGCTGGTTCCAATCCTTCCTCTCAGATCGATCGCAGTATGTAGTCGTTCCAGGACAACCTCCATCCAAGACACGATCCCTCTCCTCTGGTGCCCCTCAGGGCTCCTCTTTGTCTCCTACTCTGCTTGCTATTTATATTAATGACCTTCCCCTCCTTATCCATCACTCCCAATACCAATCTATGCTGACGGTATGTGTATATATATACTTTTATTATATATTATAAATATTTTAATCATGCTATATATTTATAATAATTTTTACAATTTTTTTTCTAGTTTTTTTAACGGTTTTTATATAATTTTCTTCTTTTTCTCTTTTTTTTTTCCTCTTTTGCCAAACATTCTTTGTATTAACCCTTATAAACCTCTTCCTGTATTATACAATATATAATTTATTAATAAATAGAAAAGAAACGGTAAATATTACACTTTTACACCGCCGCTATTAACATTATCAACGTAAATAAAAAAGCAATATTAAATGTTAGTGACCAAATTTTTTAAAATGATGTAATTAAATTATGCATTGTTCTCAGTTGACATCCGCATGATGGTATAGAAGGATCAATCTAATTAGGGATTGCTAAATTATTTGCCGCTTTTATAAATTTGTTTTATTGAAAACTAGTTTCAAATGCTGTACATTCATCCTCAGTTCTAAAAACACACAAAAAATTCAAAAATAAGCAATTCAAAATATAGTTTTTTTCACAATTATTTTTTATGTATATAGGTACTCTAAAAGAGGGATGCGTTGCTGGCAAAACAATGTCGGTATCATTTTTCAAACTTGAGATATAAAATAAATCAGTTTCAGCGCGTTTTATTTTTTTTTCTAAGCTCCTAGGGTACATTGTGGATGAAACAGTCTTGACTTTTTTTCATATAGAACCACCCAAAATATTTTGATCAAAATCGTTGACGGACACATCGTATACTTCCCTTGTCAATGTATATTTATCTGAACTAGTAGCAATGGAAATAAATAAATCGTTGAATACGATGTCCTCAAGTTTTGTGTTATTTTAGGTAAGTAGCGTTTTTTGTTGAATAGGTAAAATAGTTAGATATGTTGAATAGTCAAAAATCGTTCAAGGTAATTAAGTTCGACGCGCCATCGTAAAGTTGATAAAATTTCCTTTAAGAAATGTAGTTTGGCATAACTAAATCAATAGTGCGGGGGCTTTTGGGGAGACCAATAGCGAAAAGTATTATTTTATTTTTAAAATCGCACTTTATTTGTGAATATTTTTCTCCCCTATATCCCACTTTCAGAAAAACTTCCTCTTTTATTATCCTTTTAATTCAAATAAATGAAGTTGAGGTTTCAATTGGGATTGGTTTAGAATTGGTACCTGATTTGCCAAAAAGTGTTGAATTTAGGTTTCCCTGTCAATGAAGTGTCTTAAGAATAAAATTTATTAAATTCACTTTGTTTCTAGTCAATAAAACAACACGAAAATACAGAATAAAAAGCATCTTTATGAAATTAAAAAAAAAAACTTTACCAAAAACTTATCTGTTTACTAACCGAAACAATGCTGAAATTAAATGTGAAATGAAACCGTCCCTGAAAAGAAAAAGAAAATAAACATCTAAAAATTGAAATGAATAATGCTTAAATATTTGGAAGAAGAAAATTATTTTACCAGAGCACTAACAAAACAAAATACAAAACAGAGTTAAAATAAAAATTTCATGAACAAGATTGTAAAATGTCCTCACTGGTTTTTTTTTTTTTTAATTCTAGTTCAATAAGTGTGATATCGATTAGTCAGAGTTCGATGATTGAAGGAACCTCCTTGAGAGGTTACCCCTTCCTTCCTTGTTTTTTAGTTGTAAATATCATCCTATGTACATCCAAATTGTGTTAATTAAAGTGCATCTATTAAGACATTGTGTTCTTCTTTCAATCCTCAAAGATACAATAAAGTGGTGACGATCTTGGTGAAGAGGAACCTTGCTGAACAGGGGTTTCCGAGGCAGCAGCTGCACGGAAACTAAGTTGGCTGTCTGCGAAGGTAACCTCTTTTGGCTTCTTACATGAAGGCGTAGCTACCTCCGGAGTGAGGTTAGGCGCTGGCGTCTCTGGAACATATATTTGGCGCAGCTGATCAATGTGGCGCTTTAACGTATAACCATCACCATCTAGAGTAACCAAATAATGCAATTTGCCGAACTTCTTCACTACAGTGCCAAAAACGCCAAGAAGCGATACTTCTGGAATACCATCTTGCTTGAACCCTGTCTCCAACTTGAAGTCGACGAACTGCCTTGTCTCCATCTTTATATGTAGTTGGAAGTATGCTATTCGGTGGTTTGAGCGCATCCAATTTTATATTTATTCTTCTATGGAGATATAATTCTGCCGGAGACTTACCGCAGGCCAAAGGCGTCGATCTATAGCGTAGAAGTATTTCTTGGACTTTTGTGTGTAAAGGCATTGCTATCTTTGACATCGCTTTCAATTTATTTTTCAACGTCTGAATATTTCTTTCTGCCAACCCATTCGTCGCTGGGTGCCCCGGAGCAATAAACTTTTGCTGAACTCCAGCTGCGTTACAAAAACTGGTGAAAATCTCACTCTTAAAAATAGTTGCATTATCAGAAACTAAGATTCGTGGAAAACCATGTACGTAGAATATAGACTGCAATAATTTAATTGTCTCTTGCGAAGTTGGGTCTCTTCTTTTGATACACGCACCTCTACCCACCTAGATTTGGCATCAACTAGTACTAAAAAGTAATGGTCTTGAAATGGCCCAGCATAATCTATATGAACTCGTTCAAAATTTTCTTCTGGTTCATCCCACTGATGAGGGGGGGGGGGCCTTAATAGGACTTTTACCAACAGTCGCACATTCTGGGCAAGATTTAACCATTTTCTCTATTTGCGAATCAATATTTTTCCAATACACATACCTTCGAGCTAACTGTTTCATTTTCACAATACCAATATGTGTGTGATGCAATTCTTTCAATACTAGTTCTTGAAGAGCTTGAGGTACCATAACCCTCTGGCCTTTAAAAATTACCCCATTTTGAAGATAATATTCTGAATCATAACAATCTTTATTTAATAAATCACATTTAATTTTTGACAATTCTTCATCTCTTGCCGTCTCTTCTGCTAATGTCTTATAATTTAATGAATTATTTGAAATATTATATATAACTTCATTGGAAATTAAATCTACCTCAGTATTAATTTCTTCTTCAAGTTTAGTAATGTCTTCTTGAACTGGAGCTCTCTAAAGGTAATCTGCATGTAAATTCTCTTCAGCAGGTCTATGTTGAATTTTATAATCAAAATTAGTAAGCCAAGCTGCATACCTGAGCAATCTAGCGGATGTCATAGCCGGTAATTTTGTACTCTCATGAAAAATTCTGCTTAACGGTTTATTATCAGTTATCAATGTAAATGTTCTCCCAAACAGGAAATAATAAAAAAATTTCAAAACAAACACTATAGCTAAAGCCTCACGATCTATTTGACTATAATTCATTTCTGACTTAGAAAGTGATCTTGAAACAAATGCGATAGGTTTCTCTTCACCATCAACTACGTGTGATAATACACCTGCTATACCTGTAGGAGAAGCATCACTAGCTACAGTTACTGGAAGTTCAGGATTGAAAGGTATCAGCACTCTATCAGTAGACATCTCTTTTTTAATTTGTTGAAAGCTACTTCACATTCCGAAGACCAGTGAAATTTCTTATCTTTATGAAGCAGTAATCGAAGTGGGTGAGTAATTGTTGAAACGTTGGGAATAAATTTCGAATAGTACGAAATAATTCCTAGAAATCTCTTAACATCTTGATTTTGCGGAGCTGGTGCTTCTGCAATTGCTTTTACTTTTAATGGATCTTTAGAAATTTTATTTTTCTCTATGACATAACCAAGGTACTTAATTTTAGTTTGAAAAAATTGACATTTCCTTTGATTTAATTGTAAATCATAAGCTTGAAGTCTTTCTAGGCATGCACAAAGCCGATCGTAACAATCTCTTAAAGTTGAACCATGCACAATAATATCATCAAAGTACGCTGTAATCCCTGGAAGACCTGCTAGAATTTGATCCATAATTCGATGAAACTCGCTGGGGGCGGTCTTAATTCCAAAAGATAGGCGATTGAATTTAAATGTGCCCTTATGGGTTATAATTGTTTGAATATTCGCACTCTCTTCATCTACTGGAATATGTAAATATGCTTTGAATAAATCTAATGTACAAAAATAATTAGAATTTCGAAGTTCACTCAGGACATTATCCACCTTCGGTATCGGGCAATGAGCCGACATAAGCTGAGGATTAACGGCCACTTTATAATCAATACAGAGTCTAACTGACCCATCTGGTTTAGGTATTACGACCAGTGGAGATGCCCAATCACTTAATTCAACTGGAGTAATTATACCTTCTCTTTCGAGGTTGCTAAGTTCTTCCTCAACTTTCGCTTTTAAAGCGTAAGGTACTTCTCTTGCCTTTAAACATATTGGTTTTGGGTTTTCTTTCAGTTGTAAACTACATTGAATAGAAGGTATGCAACCAATTCGTTGCTCGAAAATTGATTTGAATTTTGAATAAATATTTTGTAAATAATTTGATGGGTTTACGCACGCTATAACATCATTTTGCGGCGAATAATTCTTGTTATCCAAGTCTTCCAATCGAATATTTAAATGTCTAATCCATGTACGACCCATTAAAGGAACAAAACCATCTGGAACAACGAATAAAATTTCATTAGATGTAATATTCTTATATCGAACAGGAACTTCCACAACCCCTAGTGGCACTATAATTCCAGAAGTGTAAGATCTAAAACGTATATCAGTTGCTTGAATTGGTGCCTTAAGTTGAAGGTTATCAAAATTTGTTTTTGGTAGTAAAGTATGCTCCGCCCCAGAATCAACTTCAAAAATTTGAATTTTATCTTCTATCTTTACACTAGCAAAATATTTCTGTGAATCTTGATTTAAAGTTTGTTTAGCATAGATATCAATAATTTGAAGAATATCATAAGTTTCTGACGAGCTAGCTTTTTCCTCCTCCTTATCAACAGAATTAACATCTTTCTTACAAGAAACCTTTTTCCTTAAACATACTTTCTCCACATGGCCCTTCTTCTTACAATTATTACATTTCAATTGATTAAAATTCACTCTACAATGCTTAGCTGTATGATTGTTGCGGCCACAACGAAAACATAGCCCTTCTATTCCAAGATTTTTAAAATTAATACCTTGTTTTGCCGCATTCCTTTGTTGACTGTTTGATCGTTGGCGAAAACGAGGAGCTGAAGGACTTCTAAAACCCCTTGAAACTCTGTGAATTGAAGAATCAGATACCATTTCTCCAGAAATTTCTTTATTGTCTGAAATAGAGGCTTCTAATGTTAAAGCCTTCATTATAGCTTCATCAAAAGTAACTGGACTCTGTAACAATAATTGTTGTCTCATTGCCTGATCATTCAAACCTCTAATAAATTGCGAAATCAAAAAAACATCTGCGACAGACTTCCCACACTCACATGCAAACTGACATTTAGGAATAAATTTCTTTAATTCATTAGCATAACTACTTACTGATTCACCTAAATTCTGTTTTCTTGACAAAAATCTATGCCGTTCAACAATCACACTTGATTTAGTAATTAATTGATTTTTTAACATATCTATTACTTCTTTATAATTTAAATTAGAGACTTCTCTAGGGGCCGCTGATATCTTCAAAAGTTCGTAATTCTCTGGACCTATGCTATTTAATAGAATTGTTTTAGATGCCGCTTCTTGGCGTTTTTGGCACTGTAGTGAAGAAGTTCGGCAAATTGCATTATTTGGTTAATCTAGATGGTGATGGTTATACGTTAAAGCGCCACATTGATCAGCTGCGCCAAATATATGTTCCAGAGACGCCAGCGCCTAACCTCACTCCGGAGGTACCTACGCCTTCATGTAAGAAGCCAAAAGAGGTTACCTTCACAGACAGCCAACTTAGTTTCCGTGCAGCTGCTGCCTCGGAAACCCCTGTTCAGCAAGGTTCCTCTTCACCAAGATCGTCACCACCGGCGGTTCCAGCTCCACCTCTTGAGAGACCTCGAAGAAGACGTCGCCTCCCGGCTAGGTTTGCCGATTACGTTCCATTCGACTAAGCCGCGGAGAGTTGTGATATCGATTAGTCAGAGTTCGATGATTGAAGGAACCTCCTTGAGAGGTTACCCCTTCCTTCCTTGTTTTTTAGTTGTAAATATCATCCTATGTACATCCAAATTGTGTTAATTAAAGTGCATCTATTAAGACATTGTGTTCTTCTTTCAATCCTCAAAGATACAATAATAAGGATATTTTAATTTTGATTATTTTTTTTATTTTTTATTGTTATTGCGGTGGTAAATTTAACTTCTTCCCAGTTTTATTTCATATTTAATTTCAGAATTATTTTGGTTAATTAACAGATATTTGTTCGGTAAAGTTTTGTTTTATTTCATATAGAAGCTTTTTATTCTGTATTTCCGTGTCATTTTATTGGCTAGAAACAAAATTAATTTAATAAATTTTGCTCTCAACACTTCTTTCTCGGGAAAACCTAAACTCCATACCACACCTTTTGGCGAATCAGGTGCCAATTCTAGACCAATCCCAAAAGAAACCTGAACATCATTTATACAAAATAATAGCTCAATAAAAGGAGTTTTCCTGAGATTGGGATAACTGTAGCCCATCAGGAGAATGAGAAAAACATTCACAAGTAAGGTGTGATTTAAAAAATAAAATTAAAATGTTTGGCTCCCCTAAAGCCCTCATACAACGGATTTAATTAAGTCAAACCATATTTCTTTTAGGAAATTTTATCTACTTTACGATGGTGCAATTGGAACTTAATTACCTTGAATAGTTTTTGAGTTATCGATTCCTATTCGACCAACAACTTGACATGCCTAAAATTACACAAAACTTTAATTCCCCGCATTTCTGTGGCGAATCAGACCATAGAACTTTTTTGTTCCTCTTGAGTTGCAGAATCACCCCTGAAGTTTCCTGGTTCTTATGTTGTACACCCTGTATATAGATAAAATGAGACCTTAATTCGTGAATAACTCAAAATCCTATCATAGAACTTTTTTGTGCCACTGGAAATCTTTGCTCAGAATGACAAAAACCAGCTAGCAACAAAGTTTTAGAGCATTTGAATTAAACCACTTTTACATTGAAACACTACGGGGTACTTTCCTGGCAATCCATCGATAATTTTGCATTAATTTCAAGAACGTTGTGCAATACTTAAGTAAACAATCCAGAATTAGAAGATTTACTGCGTTATAATAAGGGCCACTCTTATTAGTACCCAGTTTCTTCTCAGATACCTGATTATGATTCATCTAGGTTACTTTTCATTTACCATTTAAGGCAATGCTCGCGTTCTGGTTAAGCTGGGAGTTTTTCATCTCCATAAAGCCTATCCCCTATCCTAACCATATTTTTTTCTTAGATCACAGCTAGTTATCCATGTCATAATTATTTCCAGTTAGTTTATTAAGTGGTATTTGCCAATAAAGTTTTTTTAGAGCCACGGTAGATTTTGATATTCAGTTGTCTTCAATTAAAGGTAGGTACTTTGATTTCGATAACTGCACCTGTCGAGCTAGCTAGCTATACACCACTGCCGGTCCCAAGCCCGGATAAAGCAGGAGGGTAGGGCGTTGGGATTGCAACCCAACTCCGCAAAAAAATTTCCCGCGACGAGACCTCAACAAGAATTAGCCAGACTGAATTCACAGAAACGACCCATGCTTCGTCACAAAGATTTTACTTTTGGACAATGGAACATTTTAGACTGGGGTCGCTTCGGCCACTTCTGCAACAGACTGACAATTACAAACTAGACTTACTTGCTCTGCAAGAAGTGAGGTGGAAAGGAAAAGGTCTACTGGAAAAGCGACTCCAAACCATCTATTATAGCTGCCACGAACATCAACATGTGTCTGAGAATTTGCGATCCCTGGTACTGAGCATGATTTGGAACCTCCAGACCCACCAACATGTGAATATGTCGATGAGGCCATTAACAGGCTGAATAACAACAAAGCTCCAGGGGAAGATGGGATTCCGGCTGATTTCCTTAAGCACGGTGATGAGGAGTTTCGGATAGCCCTCTACAATGTAATCCTCACCATTTGGGTGGAAGAGAGAATGCCCGATCAGTGGAAGAAAGGCATCATCTATCCATTGCACAAGAAGGGAGACATCTTGGTTTACGATAATTACCATGGGATCTCACTTCTTCAGTGTGCCAACAAAGTACTTTCGAATATTATTCACTGTAAGATCATCCCGATTGCTGAGAGAGAAATCGGTAAATATCAGGCAGGTTTCAGAAGAGGAAGGTCCACAATCGATCAGATGTTCAGCATCCGGATGATATCGGAGAAATCTCACAGTATGACCCATCAGCTGTTCATTGACTTTCGGAGTACGATGGCTTTAAAGACCTAAGCTATTTGCAGCACTGTGTGAACTAGGAATCCCTGTGAAACTTGTCCGCCTGATTAAGATGACCCTGGACGACATTATGTGTACTGTTCGAGTACAGTCAGACTTTTCTCCAGAGTTTATAACCACAAGAGCGGTTAGGCAGGGTGGTGGATTTGCTTGCTTACTGTTTAACCTGGCCCTGGAAAAGGTGTTTCGCTATTCCGGAATCCAGACCAATGACACCATTTTTAACAGGCTGGTTCAAATACTTGGTCTATGGGAATGAATATCAATCAAGAGAAGACCAAGTATGTGCATGCAGGACCTGGAACAGAGATAGCAGTCAGTGAACCAATAGTTATGGGTAAATTTGCATTCCAGAGTGTGGATCACTTTACATATCTAGGAGTTGTAGGAGGCTGTCGTAAGTCGGGAAAATAGAGTATCCCTGGAAAACCCGTCAGCGAATCGTTAAGCTAACAAGTGTTATTTGGGTCTCAGCAAACGCCTGAGAAGATCGACCATCTCCCGCCATACGAAATGTCTCCTTTACAAGACCCTCATCAGACGTGTCCTTACTTATGGATCGGAGCCCTGGACCCTCAACAACATGGAACAGAAGGAGATACTGGTTTTCGAACGAAAGATCCTTCGCCGTATATTTGGACCAGTCAAAGAAGGCAAGAACTGGAGAAGGAGGAAGAACAGGGAGATGTATTGTCTGTGTGGAGATATTGTTTTGATATTGATTTTAGGCATGTCAAGTTGGGAAGACTACGTTGGGCAAGACACGTTTCCAGAATGCCGGATGAAGGGATACCAAGAAAGATACTGGACAGAAGGCTCTACCGAACAAAAGGAAGAACCAGGCCTCGGCTGAGATGGGAGGATGTTGTCACTCGGGATGTCCGAGAACTTCTAAAAATTAATAATTATTGTTTACTCCGATAAATCAATTTGGGATGAGACTTGTTCCGATCACCGTAATAGGTTTATCGTATATTGATTCGTGCTAAAAGAAGTGGTGAATGAATTTTCTGGAGTTGACGGTACGTCAGTAGATATTTTTATTTTTAATCACTTCATATTGTGATTTCATAACAATAATTTAACCAATTCACATTCTCTTATTTTATGTAAAAAAAAAGAAGAAAAAATAAGATAATACTGTGATCATAATAAAGCTAATTATACTTTATTTTTTGTATCCTTTTAACCAATGCCATGGCCTTGCCATCACTGTTTGGTGATCCATTTTTGATATACTTGTAAATAAATGCCATTGAATAATATCTCTTTGGGTAGTTGTAGATTCCGCGCTTCAAAACTAAAAGGATACCTGTATTGTGTTGTTAACAATCTTGTTTCCCTTAGTCTGATAAGTTTAATTTGCATTATATTTGAAGAAGATGCCATTCAAAAACGGAGATTTAGTATGGTAAATTTGATCCACACTTTCAATTATTTTCAGTTTATCTATTTGCTGTATAGAAATGGGAAATCACTTTAATATTACTTTATTTTAGGGCAAAAATGAAGGGATTCCCTCCTTGGCCTGGTCTTGTAAGTATAATTTTTAAATCCTTTTGTAAGTTAACTTTTTAATTGCTAATTATTTATCAGCATTAATGCTTCTGTTACTCAATTAGGGAATTTAAAAATGCTGTTTCGTTTTTTTCCATATCTAAGGGAAAAAAGGACTTTGTTTACATAAATCAGTTTAAGATTTCTCATTCTCGTGCTGATTTAATAATTGTTATTGGGCACATATGATTTTTGAAAGATGTAGTAATTTATGTATTTAAATTTTAATATGACTTGTCTCTCTTCTGGGCTTAAGTGTTCTAAAATTTTCATAGATAAGACCAGCATTGGAATCTGTTATTTACTTCAGTTCCTAACAGATTTGCTGTATAATCTCAAGAAAATTGTTTTAACTGCTTTAACTAACTTAAAATTGTTATTAGATGTTAAACTGTTTGATTTTAGATTATTTATTTATATTACTTGAAACTAGATTTTCAGAATACTTTAACTAAGAAAATCAGTTCTTTACATACATTTTTTGTTTATTGTTAGTTTTATTTAAAATAAGTATGTGGTTTGATGACAGTTCCCTAAGGATTTACTCTTAGGATCAATCTTATTTCTGTTGAAACAAAAACTTCAAAATTTATAGATGTGACAGTTAATTTAAAATTAAACTTAAAATTATATCACTGAATAACTTATTTTGCTAAGGCTACCAAGTTGTGTTCATTACATTTACTCATGTCACAAAGTTCCCTTTCAGATTACCAAACACATTCTCATACTTGGACATCACATTCTATAATAGTACGATACAGGACCCATTTTTGAAGAAATAGTATCTAACACTTGAGTATCGATTCAAATTATCGCTTTTGATTTAACATAGACTTATTAATCTACTACTCAGTCAATGATTTAATGTGTATCATTACTTCCTCGATTTCATTTTGACTTATACTTAATAATTTACTGATGCACTAAGAAGACAGTTTTATCTGAATCTTTGTCCTTGTCAGTGAAGATTAGTTATTTAATAATTGTGTTAATTTCAGTAATAATAAAAATAACCCCTTCATGTTCCTTATAATTAGTGATAACATTACAAGGAGATTATTTTGGGTAGTGTTGTTATTTTATTCTAACTAAAAACTATCTCTGAATGTCACTAGTACTGAAATTACAAGCAGGTCATGTTTGGTTAGTGAAGGCAAGTAAAATACAGCTACTAATAACGTGTTCCAATTGATGGATAACCATTATTGGTGTGTTATAGGTCAGAAGTTTGCATTTCTAAACTTTCTAATGAAAAAATTGTGGTACTGTTTCACAAGTGCTCCTCCAAAATGGGGTTTGGGCTCAAGATTTTAGAGCCTCACTGTACATGCAATGCCGAAAGTAGCCGAATCTGAAAGTAAGGAGTGAAAATTTTTGTCCCCACCACCTACATACAAACGACTTAAACATAATGGTTAGATAAAATAATATCAAGTAATAATAAACATTAAATCATGGACTGAGTAGTAAGTTAATAAGTCTATGAAATCAAGGGCAATAATCTTATATTATATTATGCGTCTTTTAAGGAGGCGAATGATAATTCAGTCAGATTATTAAGCTCTATAACTACGAATAACAATAATTACGAAGCTAGAAATTCAATTAAAATAATCGTGATTAAATTGAGGAAGCAAATGAAAAGTTAAAACAGCAAAGACCAAAATAATAAAGCAACAAAAAAAAAATTACTAAAATAAATGATAAAGATTAAAGAAACATAATAAACAAAATCCGTAAATTCAATGTATTTTTAATTGACTTGTGTGAAATAGAGAACTTAACAAATGTATGGCATAGGGGTGAAACAGTATAACTCTGTTATTCAAATTTTTTCAGAACAAAATTAGGTTATTAAATTATATTGTTTTCCCCCTGTTTAGCTGTTCTTTAAGTTTAAAAACTAAGCATTTAGAATGTTTTCTCCTGAACGGTACACACTATTCGATTCACCTTTCTTAAAGCTCCAATATTGCCCCGAATTAAAAAAAAAATAATAGTATAATAATTGTTACTAAAATCCCAACATATTATTTGATCTCTATCCACTTTTATTATAATTTGTTTTTATTTAATTTATCTAAGTCTGCAGCCGTATAGTGGATGGATTCTCTTATCTCTGTTCTGTTGCATGTGAACATGATTGTCAATAACACTAAATCTGTATAACTACATTTTGGTCATTCTTTGCCTCATAAATAATTGAATAAGACTGTGTATATTCCTGTATATAGTCGCCTCTGTCTACTTTTGGCATTCCATATACAGTGAGACATCAAGATCTTGTGCCCACCTGCCATGCTGGAATATCACTTGTGAAGTACTACCAAAAATGTCTCTGACAAAATGCTCTCCCTTTTGCATCTAATGATGCTTTACGTATAGACTTATAATTTATCAACTGTAATAAGTCACATTAGGTAATACTAACAATAAAATATAATATAATATATAACTGTTCTCTGTTTGTAATGTGGATTACTTCTATTTTAAATCTGACTATGGTGAGGTGTCTATCAAAGATTATGCCATACAATTTTATTTATAGTTATATTATGATATTGAGTTGTAACATAAGTTTGTTGCATTCAACCTATGAAGTTATATGCTTGGTTTGTTGGTCAATGTATTATTGATTCAGATATTAATCGCATGTTCTGAAAAGTGCTGCTGAAAGTTTTCACATTCTTACGGAAGCTTATAAAGAACATGCTCCATCTCAGGATACTTGTGAACAATGCTTCAAAAGTGGTCATTTTCAAGTGAAAGATAAAGAACGTCCAGATCTACTGAAAAAGTTTTAAAACCAACATCTGCAAGCAGTATTGTTTGAAGATGCATTTCTATCTTAAAAATAGCTTTCTATCTTAAAATCCTAGAAAGGATGGATTATGGGTTGCACATCAACTGAACATAAGACAAATGGAAAACTGAAAAGTCATCTGCGAAGTGTTTCTTCAACATAACGAAAGAAAGTCTTTTTAATATAATCATTAAAAGGCATAATCATTGGAGACAATTATCTCTGTTTAGATGTATCAAAAAGGAATGGCGTATTTCAAGCTTTTCACACCAGGTGGAAACGTTAATACTAATCACTACTGACAACAAATAATCAATTAGAACCATGCTTTGATTTTAAAACGATCAGAAGACATTGCATAGTGTTTTTCCTTCATGATAATGCACCATCGCATCTTTATGCAACGGATCTTACCTGGGAAATATCTATTTATATGCCATATTCATCAGATTTTACTCCTTCAGATTACCACTTGTTTCGAATGATGGTATACGCACTTTCCGAGCTGCAGGAAGAAGTGAAAAATAGTATCTCTAAACCCTTAAACAAAAAAGGTTCTATCAGGGCAATATCCACAAATTACCTGAAATATGTTAGCACGTTTGGTGCGTTGTTAGCAGTAAGTACGTTTGGTATTTCTCTTGAAATTATTGTTTGTTTTTTTAATACTAAATCCGCATAATTAACTAGTACACCTGGGCCCTATTTCATAATAAAACACAAGTAAAAGTGGAAATGTTCGCTTTCAGTGGTTACAGGTTACTTATCGTCATTATATAATACTATTTTTTTTAGTATAACTATTTTAAATGTTTTTGTGTTTTAACATTTCCCAGTGTAGCTCATAGGCACAAGTCATTGGCCAACTTGTACTTATACTTCATTATGAAATAGTGGGTGCCTATAAAGTAAAGTACAAGTCGGCCTATGACTTACATTGTGAAATGTTGAAACACGATAACATTTAAAATAGTTATATTAAATATATAGTATATTAAAAAAAAAATTTATTACAATTATTATTAGCTTATGACGATAAGTAGCCTGTAACCTCTATAACCTGAACCTTTCCACTTATACTTGTACTTTATTATGAAATAGGGCCTGGATATTACAAAATAATACCTACTATAAATGCAGCCACACAAATTTGTTGTGTCTGTGGAACTAAGGTTTCATAAAATATTGCTGTATGTAAATGGTTACCTTAAAGTGAGAAGTGGGGATTTTACACATGACAAATTCATGAAAGGGTCACTTTTTGTTGTAATTCTTTGAGATGAATGAGTGTGGTATGGAACATGTTTTGAAGACAATAAAATGTGGTTAGGATTAAGATTAACCTGAGAGAGGCAATTCAATTGTATTCTTCCGCCAGTTCTCCTACTTGTTATGTTGAGGTTTGTTCAGATTGACAGATAAGGGTCTATTCTTTACCTTATCTCTTTCTGTCTTTAATGGTGTGTCGTGCTATTCCTGTTGGCATTTGATATTGTTTTGAGTGTTATAAATCCCTTACAAGGTGTATAGTAGCATCTTTGCTTGACTTGTTTAGAGCTGTAATGTTAATAGAGGAAGACCTAGGAGTATGGGAGTAGGCTATCGATTGGGGTTCAGACATTTTGTAATCCAGTATTTATGGGAAAGATACCAGGAGACCGGAGAATTCACTAGACTGCCAGGACAGAGTCAGCCAAGATCCACATCATTAAATGAGGACCTATTGATATGACTATAGGTTAACATCTTAAGGAAAAACCTTTTAGTGCACATGCGACTAACAATAGCCTTTTTTTATTGAAATAATAATCAACTTATGAATTAATGATGCATGTGATTGAAAGAATGTAAAAAAAAAAATAATTAATAATTCAAGATGGTATATTTGACTTGGTGTCTTGATTATCATCTTGGTGATGGTATATTATTTAGTCTTAAGTCATGTAGAGGGAGAAGGCTTTTTCCTCCTTGATCATAACTTCCCAGCCTATTTTCCGCCCACAAGGTTCTTCCTTAAGTTATTTGCCCGCAATAAGCATATGAAGCAATGGAAGAGGATTTTCTTCTCAGCTGAGTCCAAAGTTACTCTGTATATAAATAGCGGGTGAATTAGAGTGGAGAAGAGCAAACAATTTTTTTGTACCCTGTATGCTTCAACCAACTTCACCATTTGTTGTTGGTTCAATTATGGTGTTGGGAGGAATTTTTTTTACCGACAAAAGTGATTTGGTTATGTTCGAGAATGGAAATTTGGCAGTTCAGCAGTACATAAATGAAGTGCTGAGTATTCATGTTAGCTGGTGGAAGATAACTTGGTGATGAAGACCAGTTAGTTTTTAAGCATAATTGGGTCCACCATCATACTGCAAATGTGGTACTTGAATTCAAAAATGCCAATAATATTTAGGTTCTGGACAGATCAGCATTCAGCCAGGATTTGAATCCAATTGAACATTTATGGGACCAGGGTCCTTTTTCATAATAAAGTGCCAGTGGGATGAGTACTGTAACTAAGGTTATAAGTTACTTATCGCCGTTAGATTATAATAATTTTATTCAATTTTTTTTTAATTTACTGTTTTTTATTATAATTATTTTAAATGTTATCATTAAAGAAGAAGTTGGTGGGGGAATGCAGTCAATGAAAAACACACTAATAAGTTAACTTTTCATTGACCGCACCTCCCGAACAAATTCTTCTTTAATTACATCTACAGTCAATAAAACTTACTCCAATATAAACGCTATCATGTTTCAACATTTCACAGTGTGTCATAGGACCATTTGTACTTTGCTTTAAAGGTACCGACTGTTTCACGGTAAAGTACTAGGTTGTTAAAAAAGTCCTTGTGCATGAACACAACCCTTAATTCAAACTCATAATTATCCTGAAAGAATGTTTTTGTTCCTACTATTTATGCCAATGTTTACTAAGACTAATCCTTTGATTCCTTGTGACTTCAGTTGTCTTTATGGGGTCATTAACATTTTTAAAACGCATGTGCAATGTCAGAAGAAAAAATCATGACTCCCGGTCTTTTGAGACATTACTGGAAAAAAGGTTTAAGCGCAAAGGCAACCGCCGAAGAAATTTGTGTAATAGAAGGAGAGTCAATTATCCATTGAAAGACTGCCACACGACCCAGATCAGGCCGCCCATCGGTCGTTGATGGTGACATTTTTCTTGAATGTGCGAACCAGGACCCACATGCAACTACATGTGATTTATTGGCTGTAGTAGGGATTCAAACCTTTATTATGAACAGCTAGACTGAGTTTACGCAGTTTTAAGTGCAAAATACACCTCTTTGGTCATCAAGAACCAAGGCATTTTGCAACACGACAATGCCCCTACTCATTATTGTCGTTTGATGAAGGAAAGATTATCGGAACTGCAAGGAGTAAACATTTTGCCTCATCCTTTCTATAGCCCAGATATTGCATCATCAGATTATGGTTTGTTTAGGTCAATGGCTCATTTTTTAAAAGGTCTGATCTTTGATAATTATGAGGACGTAAAAATTTGATGTGAAGAGTTCTTTTCCTCAAAACCAAAGGAGTGGTATCTGTATCAAATCCAATTACTGGCAGAAAGATGGGTGAAAATAGTTGAAAACAATGGACTTTACTTTGAAGAGTTGTATTCAATAATGTTTAAAATGTGTAATCTGAAATAAAGCTATACTAATGCACAAGGATTTTTGTAGCAACCTTGTACAAGTACAAGTGGACCTATGACTTAAACTGTAAAATGTTAAAACACGATAAAATTTAACGTAGTTGTATTAAAATATAGTAAATTTTAAAAAAAATTATTATCTAATGACGATATGTAACCTATAACCTCTAAAAACGTATCTTTCCACTTGTAGTTGTACGTTATTATGAAATAGGGTTCAGGTTGGGCAGAACATTCACTAACTTTCTGACCCACCACAGACCTTACGAGAACTGGAATAAGCCCTAAGAAGAATGGGAAAGAATTCCTCAGCAGAACATCAGACTCATAATAAGATATACAGGCAGTGATTCAAGCTTACGATGGCAATATGAAGTACTGGGTACTCTAGCAAACATAATTCAGATTTTTCTGTTTTTTAAATTTTTGTAAAAGTTGAACAAATTTGATTATGTTATAAATTTATTAACTTTTTTTTTGTTGCCCCATCACTAATGACCGTCTTTTCTGCACTAGTAATAAAGTCTTAGCTGACTTATTCTTCCTAAACAGGATGAATTATTTAATTTTTTTCCGTGGCCCTTTAATTTTTTTCTTTTTGTATTTTAGTGGATGGTTAATTTTCTGTCCGTCACATTCTTGACCATAATTAGATAAAAATGTTGGTGGAAAATTATCCGATACCACAACATAAGCGGTACTCACAATCCTATTAACTGATTAAACATACTATATTGCTCTATTTATCGAATGTTAATTAAAGCATGCAGTAGAAATCAAGTCAGATAGCTGGCTCAGTATAACAGACTTGATTGTATGCTATCGGTAGTGCCAATCTACTAAATGGTTGCCATATTGTTTTGTGAACTCACAGGTTTCAAAGTGTTAGGTATTTATATTTGTACAAGCAGTTAGGTATTTGTTTACTTACTTCAGTTATTAGGGCGTGAAAGCCACGCATGGTGCAGCAAGATTCCCAGAGTGCCTGATTCTGATTCCCTGCTGGGTCAGTTAATATTTATTTCACTGCGCTCCCGCAAAGTGAATCTAGACACTTCCACTCTGGATAGTGGACCTAATGGTAGTCGTCAGGGGTGGGCAAAAAGAATCTCAAGATCCACTTGCCGGACTTGTTCCCCCCACCTATACGAGTGCCTTGTTATTTTGTGTTGCTTCATTGGAGAAGAAAATAAGAAACAAGGGTAACAAAAGATGGACACAGGAAGATACACTTCTTTTTTTACAAAAAGTATTAGAAAATAAAAACAAATTTGAGGTTAGTCACTTCTTATTTATAAGTATTACATTTTTTGTTAAGTAGCTAACAAAAACAAATAAATTTATGTACTAATTGTTTGTTTTACATACATATAGAAACCTTCAACACAATTGTTTTATAAAAATTATTGAAGAATAGGCATCTCTCGCAAAATATTCTTGGAATGAGAGGCCGAATGAGAAATTTAAATGTGAAGTGCATGGATGCTGTAACATGAAGGGCCAATACTGATGCTGGGCTTTTAGAAGAGATCAATGGAAAAAACAGTTGAGGGTAAGCAACAAAACTTATCTAATTCTTATTTATTGTTATTTACAAGTAACTTATTAGTAACCGTATTAAATATTTTAATACATGGTTAAATTTCAATTACTAAATTGCTAATCCTATTACATTTTTTTGAGTACATACTAAAACTTTGCCCCTTCTTCAAAGAAATGGATGAAATTTTGGGAGAAAGGCCAATGTTGCACCGCAGTTTTTATTTGAATCAACAGACTCTGCTTCAGTGCTTGAAGTTGATGTAAATATGGACGTACCTGCGATAATAGTACAAGGTGAGTAGGAATATGCCACGCATCAATGAACTTAACTTTGATAGCTCCAAGTATTGAAGAAACTCAGAGCTGATGGAAAGTTTACCTCCTCACAGCATTCATAGCATTCACGTTGATAAAAAATCAAAGAAAAAGAAGCATAAAGGCTTCATTGGATTCATACTGGACCTCACTCAGGTAAGATAGCACCCCTCCCATTGGTTTAATTATTTTGGGTATTTTATAGAATAGGTACACCAGTTAATTTTCAGTAATTACAGTGATCATAAGCTTGAGCTATTTGAAAAATTAATAAATTAATGAAGTGCCCAATTGTTTTTAATATCGAAAGATATTCTACATTGAGAAGTATGCTGTTATATAATGAAATTTTATGATTCAATCGACAAATGGGAGTGTTCAAAAAGAAATTGTAGGAAAGTCTCAGGAAAATTCTCAGGTACGTGGTGAAAGAATATTTCAGGACATGCTGGAATTTTCGGCCTCCACCCCAAAGTAACACTCCTTTAATATTATTTATTATAAATGGTTTTATAATTTTATTTTATTTTATTATAATTTTATTTGTTAATAAAATAGTTGTTTCAATGGCCTGTACATATATATTTTTTATCATATGATATTTAATAACGATCACTGGAGTTACTGAAAAATAACTGGTGTACCTATTCTATAAAAGACCCCTTGTCTTTACCATTGGTTTACTTGTTTGCGTACCATTGGAAACTTACAGTATATGATTTGGAATCATTTCTGCAACATTTTTGTTTTATTATAGGATATATAAGGTGCGGAGATGCAAAAGAGAATAAATCCGAGTTTGTAAATTTTTCAGGAAATCCAAACCTATGTATAATTCAGGTATTTATCCATACTTTAAATGTAAAATTAAATTGGATTTAGTATCTTTTGGGGGCTTAATCGCGTGCTGTATATGTGCCTACCTTAAAGAGGACGCTATACAGTGCGGAAAACATTATTTCTATAAAAATGGAAAAACATGGATTTATCCTCTTTTGCATCTTCGTGTCTCATTTGTAAAATCTTTTCAAAATCAATAATAGAAATAGAATATTTGTTTATTTATAAACATATAAAAAAATATATACATATATTATCATGTTTGCAGATGTACGAGTCCAAATCAAAAGTACTTGGCTGATCGTCTGACATTTGATCAGCAATTAAGTCACTAAAAAATGGAGTTCAAGAAGGAAAAACTACAATTCAAAAAATAATATTTGAAGCTGGAAAATGAAAGGATGCAGGAGGAGTGCTGGTTAAAGCAGTTCAAAATTGAGAAAAAATAACTTGAAATGAAACGTTTAAAACAAGAAGCGGAAATAAAAAAATGATAATTGAAATAGAAATTAAATACAAAACAAATGGCTAATTGTTTAATGCTTTTATTTTATTTATATTAAATTTTCTTATTTTAAAATTTCAAGCAATGAGTTTCTCTTATTAAATCCTGCTGTTTTTGTTTCTTGACCAATTCTAGCTTCCTCCTCATGGAAAAAAATACTCTTGATGGTTGCTAAATGGTTTCAAAAAGGTGTTTTGATCTCAAAGTTTTGACAGATTTGCCCAGTTGGGAATTTCATTGGCTGTTGACTTTTAAAAAAGTTCAAAAATATTAAATAATGTTAAATTGTTATAGTAATTTTTGTCAAGGTGAATCATTCCAAAGAGGCCATTGAATATAAATACAGTTTCTTTGTTATTTTTTTTCAAATACATAGCAGGAAAATAATAATGAACAAGTTATCAACTATTACTTAACATAGTTTATCATAAAATGATGATAGAAAGATTTAAGAAATATCTAAATTACTTATACTTTTAATTGACCAGATCACACTTAAACAAGGACTGTTAAGCCAAGCAGTACACCTCTGAGCCTAGCAAATGTTTTCACACATATAGGTTATGCCGGAAAAAAAATTAAAACATTTTATCCAAATCAAAGTTTATTTTATCTAACACATAATTTAAGGCTGATTATAATTCTTATATATTACAAACAAACAAAAAATGCATATAAATCCATGAATGTTTTTAAATTTATTTGTTTGAAATATTACAAAATGTTTATATATTTTTATTTTTATGAAATATAACACTGCTAAAGTTTTTATAATTCAAATTTTTTAAGTAGGACTTTTCTTTTAAGTACAATTTCTAATCTTTTGGGCTACGATTGGGTCAATTTTGAAGTTATCTTAGATATATTCTCTAAGGTAATTCCAAAATCGAATATTTTCTTCCTTCAACATGAATTTAAGTTATTTTATTGATCATATTATACAAGCACACAGCTATGAATCAATCTTAAGCCCATAGATTTTCACTAGGGTTAAGTCTAGAGTCTGGGTTGATGTATCTAGTAGCGTTTCTGTTGTTTTTTTTTTTAGTTTTTTGAGCAATTCTAGCTTTCTCCTCAGCGTCCTATGTTTCTTTGTCTTCCTCAACTTCAACTAACACTTGAGTGTCCTCGGCGGGCAAAAAATATTTTGCAGGACACAACAAGGTTTACTACTTTGTTTGTCCTGCACAAGTAAATTTAATGCTTTCAATGTCAACTATTCTTATATTTAACTCTTTTTAGCTGTTGAACTTTTCCTTTAATATTCCAAAGGTGTGTTCCACTCGAGCTCGGAATTTAATGAAGTATGGATTAAATTCTTTCTCAGCCTCCCACAGTTACTCTTAAATTTTTTTATGAGATGTGGAGTAAGCAGAATTGCTTGCTATCCATTCAAGTCTGGTGAAAAAAAATCAGTTGATTTTTAGCCAAACTGCTGTATGAAAACATTCTAGTATCTTGTACAATACCTCTGAACCCACATAATAAATGCCTTATTCTTAGTTTGTAATCACAGACGATCTGTGCTTTCAGAGAAAATTGTTTTTTCTTGGTTTTTCTGCTAATGGAATTTCAGTACCATCCAATAGTAAGAATGTTCATAAAATGCATCAGTAATAATCTGTTTTTGTTCAGTTTCAGTAGGCCAAAAAAGATATTTATCTTTGCTATTCAAGATTGCTTTAAACACACGTCTAGTTATTACGCTAATTGTCCCACCATCACCACAACCAAACAAATTTGCAATTTTACAAAGTGCCGCCCCTTCAACCAAACTTGCATGTTTTCTACTGAACACCGGATCTTTAATTTTTTTTTTAAATTGTGTAGAACTGAAAAAAAAAAATTTACTCTTCAAGTATTTTGAATCGGTTTTCAGACAAGTTTGGTAAAACTGAATTTTACCAATCTCTAGATTTTATTACCGATCCTAACTGGAAAGGTAAAGAATACCTACAGCACAGAATAGTCAAAATGTTTTCAAAACAATCATGCCAAACTTCCACAGAATCTTGATTTCTGATTGATTTTAGGCATGATGAGTTCATTAAATATGTGAAAAATAAACAAAAAGTAAGATTCATTTGGATAAAAAAAATATTAGTTAACTGGCAACAAAAGTAAAGTTTTCATAAGACAAGGTTAGTAAAATAATACAAAGTTTCACCATCTTACCATAGACAGCGCCACTGTATCTATTTAACAAGATATGATAGTACTAACGCTGGGTACGTCATAATCCTGAATGAAGGATTCTAAAATAAGATTATTAGTACCCTTATGATACATTAATTAAATTTATTTACAATTATCTGAATTTATTTTTCAATTTTCTTCAGTAAAAGTGTTGTGAACTTATCTTATAACCCAATATTAATTAGTAATGAGTATTTAGTATTATTTATATGTTAATAAAAACTTCCTTTGGATCTGCGAAAATAAAGGAGGCTACTTTTATTGCCAGTAATTTCACTCTTTGTCAACAGGCTCTTCCAGAAAGTAGCTGAAGCTTCATCTTCTGTCACATCACTGCATTGAAAGCCAGAGCTCCTGTCTTGGCGCATTCTGTCTATCTCTAGATTTTAGTGTTTCATTTCTGAACAGCAGTGCAAAAGTATTACATCACTTAGATTTTTCTAATTAAAAATCACTCCTATGATATATTTTTTACACTTTTTCATTTACAATAGACTATTATGTAGTTTTATGAAATAAATTAATTGCTCATGAGTAGGATCTCCAAAACTGTGATCCCCACTTCTGTAGGTACTGAAACAAAATTGAGAAACGTAAAATTTTCTTGTCTGCAAAGAGAACTCACCCTCACCTTCAGCGATCTACTTTTCATTTTAAATGAAATCGTGGGCATTACAGTCTAGATCTCAATTTTCTCTTGTGAGAAGGGTATTTTTGTGGTCATCTCAGGGGTTTCAGGTTTTATTCGTGATTTTTTTTTTATTACTCAGCTCAAAATTTGAATATTTTAAACATTTTTATGAGATTTTCAGAACAATTTTTTTTTATATTTTGGGGTGGTGTCAATTTATCTTGGCATCTACATCAAAAATTCTGACTTGTCGTATTCCTTGACCTGTTCTGTATTATTTTAACTTTAGAATTTCATTACATACTGACTTACACAAGTTTTTGAAAATGTTCTCTTTTGATGCACTCACACTCTTATACTAACTTTACATTAAGAAATTTTAACAAGGTGATCATTTTCTGTTGCTTATGGAATATGATTAAGCTATTTCTTTATACATTAGACCATATGAACTGACTAATTTATTAATGTGTATAATATGAATTGCAACTAGAAAAATAAAATAAAACATTATTTCTTGATGTAATTGTTTATTAAAGAGTGATGTAACACTTTTTATAGCAGTTTATTTTAGTGAATGATTAATGGCTATTTGTCATCAAGCCATGTTTAATGACTGTGAATCATCTATTTAAAAGTACAAAAATAACCATATATTTTATGGTGTCCATGTCTGCTTTATTTTAGTAAGATTTTCATACTCATAAATGCATTTTATATTTCAAAAATTTCTTCTGCTGCACCATAATTACTCATATTGATAATTTTGATTTGATTATTTACTTGCTGTTATATGCCAATAGCAGTTTCCGTTTTATATACTTTTCTTGTGCATCCTTTCCATAGGTGGTTACATTTTTAATATACATATATATACTAACAAAACCCTCTTCTGCCAAGACCGGTTAGGCCGGACTGGCAGAGGTGTAGCTATGTATGTCCATAATAGCCTCAAGATCCGTATCCTCGATTGTTCTTCATCATCCCATCATTCACAAGTTGAGTTCCTTATCACTGAAATTTTCATCAATGCCTCTTCTCTCCTTTATGCCGTACTGTACCATCCTCTCGTTCCGTCTTTTGAATCAACCCTCTTCAACTTCGTTCCTCTCTACTCCATCATCATCTCTGGTGACCTGAATACTAATTTTCTTTCCGATTCCAATGATAAGCCCTATCTGGAAAACCTGTTTTTCTCTCTCCATCTCTTCATTGTTCCTTTTTCCCCGATCCATCATACCTGCAGGTCAGATACTTGGTTGGACCTGTACATTATTGATTCTGCACAGAACCTCCTTTCCTCATCCCAGTTGCCGGTTTCGTTTCTATCCTTTCATGATCTAATCCAAATATCCAAACTCCTCCAATCCTGCCTAAAACCATTACTTTACGTAACCTGGATGCCCTCACTCGTGAAAATATCTTACCCGATCTGCAAACCCTCGACTGGAATGGAGTATATTCCTGTTCCTCTATTGATTTCATGGTTGACATTCTCACTTCCAACCTTCTCAACATCTTTAATACCTATACCCCCTCAAAACCTCTACTTTCCATCGCAGGCCTGCACTTTAGGATGTGTCATGAAATTAAGGATCTGCAGAAGAGGTGTGATGCTGCCCATAGACGCTTTAGACGTACTAGGCTGGCAGACGATTACCAAGCGTTTAGGGTGCTCCGCAATATGGCACAAACAAGGATCCATCGTGCATAATCTAACTACTTTCATGAAGTCCTTTCCTCAGCTCCTGACTCCAAATAAAAATGGCTAATTCTTCACAAACTTTCCCTTTGTGAACCTTCTAGATCCCTTTCCTCACTAGACTTTCCAGTTGATGACTTAACCTCAAACTTTATATCTGCTTCCTCTACCACCTACCAATTTAACCCTTCTTGCTTTCTCTCTGGGACATCTTTTAACGATAAAGACTTTTATTTTTCCTATATTTCTCCCACAGACCTTTTATTAGCCCTAATGAAATCACATACGATTTCCTGTGGTCTAGATGGCATTACCGTCAAATTAATAAAACTGTCTTCCTGAAATCCTTCCGCTTCTCCTTTTTATCTAAAACTTCTCGCTCCAGAATTCAATATTCCCTACCTCTTGGAAAAGAGCCATTGTTCGTTCAATAAATAAAAATCCTAACCCTTCTTCTCCTGATGATTTTTCCCAATTTCAATCCTATCTAACCTTTCAACACCCCTAGAAAGACTAGTATAATCACAAATTTCCAATGTCCTAGAAGATTCCAATCAACTTGATTCTCTCCTATCTGTCTTCTGACCCAGCTATTCCATACAATCTGCCCTAATTAAAATTGCTAGCAATGTTCAGGTCGCTATAGATGATAAAAAATTGACTAGCCTCATTTAAAACCCTCCTTTTCCAATTCCTGCTCACAACCCAGTCGTATGCTGGCTAACCATAGCACAATACTGTAATGCATCAGTTTTCACTACATATGTTTTATGTACATTTCATTTCATAGTTCATTGTTTACTTTGTAATTCTCAAGAATTCATTTCTTTTTATTTATAATAATTGTAATTATTTTTTCTACTAAGACATCATACAATTTGATCGTTAAGAAATTCAAATATGCTCTTTATGTTGTTAATTTTGTGTGAATTTTTTTAGATATTGATTCTCTTTCTTTCTTTATTTTTTCTATGTGCTTATTTTATTTTTTTCTGTATCATATTACAATGTAAATTTATGTATTTTTTTTTCTCACTGTGTGATGTAAATCATTATTTTAACGATAAAGTTTTAGTTAAATGGATAAATGTAATTTTCATTTCTCTCTCTCTTTGTTCTTATTATTAGTACTCGTTTCTATTGCTTTACAAGAATTCTTTTTTCTTTTATTATTTTTATATTATTTATGATTCTTATTTGTTCATTTCAATATATAAGCCAGGATTGTTATTTTTTTGTTTGTACAACATACTTATTCTTAATGGACTTCGTTCCCAGAATAAAGTTTGCTTTCTATTCTATTCTATTTCTCTCTCTCTCTCTCTCTCTCTCTCTCTCTCTATATATATATATATATATATATATATATATATATATATATATATATATATATATATATATATATATATATATGGGATCGACCAATTCTGATATTTATATCGGCCTGTTGTCTGATAATCTTGGTACCGGTCAATATTAAAGGCCGATAGACCGGTATTTTTTTTTTATGTTATAGGATTTTGTTTACAAATGTGTGTTATGCCATAACAGGAAACACATTTGCCGAGACATGTCGAAGAGTGAGTTTACACATGCATGTTATCAGGTGCACTAAACACAAATTTTTTAGTCTAAACTATGCCGAAATAGTTTTTTTCTTTGGTACATCCTGCAACAAAACCACTTACCCCTTCGCGTGATTCGCCGAAACATCCGAAAAACGGATGTTTCTTTATCATGGCGGACACTGAACTGGCTGAAATTGCTGTGTCTAGTTTGTAGGTACTAGGGATACGAATATCGAAAAAAAATGTATATAATTAAGATATTGTTTTTATAATATCGAATTTCTGTGCCGATATAATTGAGATATTGTTTTTATAATATCGATATTTCTGTGCCGATATAATTGAGATATTGTTTTTATAATATCATATTTCTGTGCCAATATAATTAAGATATTGTTAATATTGAATCTGCCGTCCTTGAAGAATTTTTTTTTATTTGAAAAAATATTGGTTTTCGATACTCATATTTTAATTTCGATATATCAGGAAAAAATATGCAAAAATATCGATGTAGCGATATTTTTTCAGCATCCCTAGTTTGTACCGCTTTAACAGATCTACGGAGCGTCAAGCCAGTGAAATTTTCAGTATTTAAAAAAAAAACCTACTTTACTACAATAATTTCACACCCTCATTAAAATGAAAGAACTGGTGGAAGGAAATAACGTGTGGTGCGATTACCGACGTCGGGTAGACACATTTCATACTCCCACCTTATCGGTATTAGCGGAAACGCGAGTAAGCCTCTTTTGCCATTCTATAGAAAGTTCTAGTTTCTTCTAGAACTTGTTATTCTTTCCTTATTTTGTATTCATTTGATAAATGGTTGGTTTTAATCAGCTGTACTTATTGATTACCAATAACTGTTGGTTTTTATAAAATGCACATTTCTGGAAAAAATTAAACGTTAAAGCAGATTTTTTCTTGAAATACCGAAAATATCAAAGGTTTGAGGCTCCGTAGGGCGGTTATCGTTTGTTTTAGCTTAAAATTTAACTTCACCTTCCTGTATAGGTAAGTTGAATAACTTTTATTTGGATACAATGCGTATATCCTAAAATAATAAACAAATTGCTTTTTTTACAGTTCATATTTATAAAAACCATAACAAAGCTACAGATTTCGATTTACATATCATGAAATTCGTAATATGGGAGCAAAGTAGCTCAGTGGTAAGGCTCTGTGTTACCACGCTGCCGGTCCCAGGTTCGAGACCTGTGGCAGATAATTATTTATTCTGTTAACAGCCGTGGATCGACACTGTGGGATGGGGAGACCCTCCCGGGGATCACCCAGTCTCTATAAAGTGGGTACCCTTAATTGGGGGAAAAACCTGGCGGTTGAGCGTGATCTCGGCCAAATCACCTCCTTACACAACTGTTGGCTTAGAAACAGTATGGTCCTTACCTAGTACTGAACCCAAGACACTCCATGGGTTGTAGTGGTTCCCGGTTTAAAAAGTGAAATTGTAATATAATTACAAAAATGATCACACCATGCTCGACATTATTCTAGAAATGAGTCCATACACTTATAATCAGGTGCTAGCTGATAGACTAAGCGGGTGAAGACAGACAGCTGTCCACTATAGCTCCCTAAGGGTATATACACAGTGGGGCCGGTGTGGTAGCTTACTCGCTTACTGCTATGTAAGAATCCTCCCACAGTTAGCAACGTACCCGCACAAAGTGGAGCCTGGCTGGTTACCTCGATGGGCGCAGGGAGTTTGGATGGGTGGAAATATAATTGGTACCCTGATTGTTTACATAGCTCAAAGCTAGGTAGAGCGGCTAGCACCTGTGCAGTTTGCACCCTTCCTAAATGAAAACCATAGATGTTTGAAGCATGTACCAGTGGCTAGGTAGCACAATGCTAAAACAAGTTGTTCTTCTTGTATAATGGGATTGGTGTGAAAATTACATAAATTCTTCTGTAGTTCGGGAAATACTAAATCCTTGATATAATGAAAGGTGTCAGTCACCATTCGTAGATATTCAAAAAACCTATCAGGATGGTTTTTCAATTTCTTGTACAAATCTTCCCTTTCCAACTTCACAGGATGAACAGTAAACTCATGGTCATTATCAAATAACACAAACCACTTAGTAGCTGTACTTTTGAGCAACAGCGTTTCATCAAGTCCTTCCATAATACTGAATGACAACACGCAAGGAGGCGCAGATCGTCAATGTGTGTTCCCTCTCATTCCGACGAGGTACTCATCTAGTAAGCGAGTAAACTACCATCCCGGCTACCAGCATACATCCGTGCCCCACTGTGTATGTATCATGACTTACTGCTGCTGTTACTCCCTGCTATTCTGTGACCAGGAAGAAAAGAAACGAATGACCGATATATCGGCCTTTGAAATATTGGTATCGGCTAAATTTTCAATATCGGTCGATCCCTAATATGAATGTGTGTATATATATATATATATATATATATATATATATATATATATATATATATATATATATATATAATCATATACATATTTTTTTTCCTTTTTTCTATGTTTTCCTTGAGGTATCAATATGCATTTTTGATGTACTTAAGTCCATTCAAAACTTGGGCCTATCATATTTGCCTATTCTCATTCAATCCTTTGCCTTTGCTCTTCTAGGTAACTGCTTAAATATTTTTCTACATCTTGTTAACTTTGACTATCTTGCCTTTTCCTTCCCTCCGAATAGCTGTAAAAAACCCTCCGAGGAATGCTTATCCTTTAATAGTTTAATGTATTTGAAACATCTTCCTGATTAAAAAAGGGATTAAAATTGATTGTGCGTATTGCTCTTGGTATAGTGTTATTCAGTAGTTATTCATCTAATTCTTAATGCTATTCTTGCCGTTATCTCTGAAGTTGTATTTTTACTCTCAGGCACTGAGGATTATAAGTATTTTAATTTTGAGTACAAATAAAATTCAATGAAAAGTCTTCTTACTCTACTAACTGCATTTTTTTTTTCATTTTTAATTTGTCTTTTATTTGTTAACCCTTTAAGGACGGCGGGTTGGGAGGGGAGAGCGGGCCCTTAGGACGGTGTTCTTGAAGTGACTAGTGGGCTCTCCTGACGGAATACTTTTGAAAAACGACTACCATGATTTCTTATAATTGAACGAATGTTTGTAGCATTTAATTTTTTTTTTCGTTAATATCTACCTCTATTGTTACTTCTAAAGGAAGCTCTAATTTTTATCAATAATATAAATAAATATTAATTATTTTAAATGATTTAATTTTTTTCAAGACGAATTTTGGAAAATTATTATTTTCTTGTATTTTCTGAAAAATATGATTCTACTGTGCATAAAAAAAATATTTAATAATCTTTTCTTTATTAATTCATGTTTTACGAGTAGCTTGGTCTCCACTCTATTTACCACAATTTACACCTGTATAGCTTATAGAAGAAATATTAGTGTTATTTATAACAGAATAAAATCTTAACTGTTTTTCCCATGGTGGTAATTTGTGAAATTATCACCTTATACTAACTAATATTTTGTAAAAATAAAGAAAATTAAAGGAAGTCTATTTCAATAATAATTATAAGAAGTCAGATGGGCAATTAGGAACGCAGAAAAAAAGATTTGGGACTGATCCCAGGCACTTTGAAATATTTAGCAAAAAAAAGGGACAGAAGACGAGGGTTAAGTTCGAGAGATCTGAATTAACTGAATTCTTGCGACATCTATTAGCAGGAGTAGGTACTACAAGCTCTCTAGAATGACATAAGACTATTTCAAGGTGCAACTTAAGTAGCAGTTCACCGTTGTTATCTGTAAAACAGGCAGAAAGGGGTGGACTTCTACAGCAATACATCGTCCCAGGAGCCCACATAGCGCTCGACTTCTACAGCAGTACACCGTCGTTAAAGGGTTAATTTCAAGACCCAATTTTTATATCCTCCCTCCTTAAGTTATAGTAATGCCTTTAAAAAGCAGCATTTGTTCTTTTCTAGATACTTACAGTATAAGCTTATACTGAATGTTGAGTGCATTGGTTACAGATATAATCTTCAGGATGAGTACTGGTTTTTCTAATTGCTTTTTTCGAAACAGCTTATCATGTAAAGTGCCATGATACTGCTCAGGGAAATTCAGAAACTTTCATATTTTGCTATGCCTATTATTTATCTTGCTTTGTACCTATTGGACAAACAAAAAAATGTTTCCTTCCCTTCCTTAGTTTTCTTTATATCCAGATATCACAAATAATTAAATTTATTAGTGTGTGGGTAAAATTGGCCCTAATAAGTGGTCCCCTGGTATGAATGGAAAAGATCTACACAGGGAGGCGACGGAAGCACTCCAAACCAGAGTATTTTTCTGTATGCAAAATGGGTTTCAAAATAAAATCAATCACTACCAAAAAAATGCAATACAAATATTAGTGGGTCGTCTTACCTCAGATCATTATCAACAGTGAATTATGTCAATCAATAAGTGTTTCTCAATTTTGTTTCCATGTCATTACAATTTATCTGATTAGTTTGTTTAAAAAATCTAGAAATTGCTTCTATTTTTCAGAGGCATAGGAATTTATATGTATTTATTCTATTGCAACCATTGAAATTAAATTCAGCCAGCATCAATGATTATTATTCTTGCAGGAGTTGAAGTTTATATAATAATCGTGTTTTCTTCACCTGAAGGAAGCTAGTGTCACTCATACTGCGAAGACCGTTAATCGTATGATGTTATCGTAATCGTTTGATTAATCGTAATGATATTTCTAGTTCCATTTTAAAAGAAAGCTTTCTGAGTAAAATTTGCGTCTAAACCATAGGTGGGGAACATGCAGCCTTGGTGAATTTTTGTAGCCTTCATAAGCCTAGCTCTGGTATTAATTAATATTTAATGATATAAATTAATACCAGAGCTACCATTTATGAAGGCTGCACAAAGTATCTGGAGGCCGCAATCTCCGCACCTATTGTCTATAGTATTGACTCTATACCGATCAAAAATGTTCTATTAATTAAGAATGTGCGGCGTTATATTTATGATAGATATAACCATAATATCTTTTTATTTAGATACAATTCAATACCTTACATTAAGAAAGATTTTATTTTATTTTTTCTATCGCATTCCACATTCATAAATGTTGTATATTTAACAATTATTTTATCATTATTAAATCTAAAATCAAATTACCTAATTTTAATAAACACATTCTATTAACAGTGTCATAATTATTTAATTATTTCGTGTTATTTACTGAAATGATTTTGAGTTTTTTTTTGGTACAGGGGTTCAAGGGGTCTCCAGCCACATGCCCATTGACTCCAACATTTATATTATTTTGGATGGTGCCTACCCTAAGGTTGTCTGGCAGTACAAAAGTTTTAGAACAACTACTGTCTCAGGTTACATCAGCTACATCAAAACACGTTTTATTAATAACATCTCAGTTGTTTTCGATGGTTATCTAGAGGAGGCTGCTAATTAAAACACTAAAATAACTGTGTTTCTCGCCTATATAATGATATAATTTTCGAGGAATCCACCATCATCCAGCTATCTCAGCCAAAAGTATTGGTAGATTAGAACAAGAGGTTCCTCAATACACTTCTTCGCGAACCATTTGAGATGCTGATTGTTGACCGAAGAAGACGCTGATCAGAAGATCATTGAAATTGTACTATCCAAAAGCCCAACTCTTGATCGTTTAATTATTGTAGAAGAAGATGCCGACTTCCTTGTTCTCAAAGGCTTAGGCTCAGGTACTACTAACATCTACCTCCAGAAGAATAGCAAAGGTGAAGCCGGTAGCTCCTCTTTCAGTCATCTTCCCGTTAACACTCACAGTGCTTTAAGTATTCGTTCACCAGGTGTTATAGCACTTCGGCTCCTGCTTCCGCTACCAGCTGTTAGTTAAATCTGCAGCCAACACCAAAATTAATCTTGCTCACTTGCCCCCCAAAAAGGGATGCAGTACACCACCATGCTTACAAAATTTACAACCAAGTTTAAATGTGGTTGGGTGTTAGCAAAAACCCTACAGATTGGGGGTGGAAGTTACCCTCATCACTATCACCATGAATCCTGCTCCTCAGATACTACTGTACACGATTTCCTGCAAGTGCAAAAAAATTGCAGTTGCCTTAAAGCTGGGCTGAAATGCTCAGCCCTCTGTCAATTTTGTGGGGACAAATTATGTCAAAGCATGCAATCTCTTCAATTAGAGGATTCTAATGAGAAGGAAAATATCTCCAACCCTACATTGAGCGAGCGGCAAGACGAGCCTGTTCGTCGTGTTCATTATGAGGATTCCTCCGATGAGCTTGTACCTTCTTTAGAGGAATATTTCTTGAAGCCCAGGCCATGCAAACTTAATGAAATTATGATGATTATTTTCTTTAATGCATGTGTATACTACTTCTACCAGGACTTCCATTTTCTTTTTTTAATAAACCAAGATTCTAGATATTGCTATAAAAATTCTTTTTAAATGTTTTCATTGATTTTACCCAAATTTCATTTTTCCAGGTTTCAGTTATATGCCACTTTTCAGAGAAGTAATTCCAGGTACACGTCAGAGCTCAAATCGATGCTAGATAAATATAATTCAAATTCATTATCTATGACTTTTCTTATGGTATGAGCATTTTTTACATTACTTGACAAATTTAGAGAGTAAAATAAAAAGTTTTTCACTTTTTGGAAAAAATTCTCAATATTTGAAACTACTGAACACCTCTGTATCTCAGAAACTACTGAACGCCTAGAGTTGGCTCGAGTCTCAAATTGTTGTATATTTAATCTAGTCTAAAAAAGCAAGCATAACCTTTTTCTGCCAAACACATACTTTAGGAGATATTGATCGGAAATTGATAATAGTGCCAACATTTTGGTGTTTTGGCTACAAAACAGCTTGCACATTCAAAGTAGAAAGTTTGTTTTTTTGCTACTGGCCAAGATCCAAACAACTAATAAAAAAATTAGAACTACTTGACCTTTTGCGAGGTCAGATGTTTATATTGACTGGACTACCACTGATTAGCAATAATTCACTAAGAATTCATCTTAATGGTGTCAGATAGGCGTTTTGTTCAGCTTAATTTGCCTTATAAATGTCAAAAAATAACCTGGTATTAATTAATTCTATCCTTAATATCATTGAATGCAGTTATAGGAAATTGACTTGTCAGATTCCTTCTCATTAAAAAGATTTTAGTTGGACAATTACAAGTTTTTAATTGTATAATCATTCCTCATACATTTACAAAAGATAAACAGGTTGATATTATTTAGTCATATATTTGCCTAATTTCAGTCTCATCAGTTTTTGGACCCTTAGTACTGGGATACATATTTCACCAATAGTCTATTCTCATACAGTATAGGTATTATGAAATTACTTAAATCTCTGTGTAATTGTAAACAACTAAATTTGGTTATACTGTTCAACAATGAAATTGTTTCGGCCAAAAAAATAGCAAATTCTTATGTATTTTCACCTGCTGAGTTCTAAAATCACCATAAAAAATGACTGTTTAGCTCTTGCTTTTGAGATACAGTCACATGTCATTTTTATATTCTAAATTTTCACTTTTTGGGAAATTTCGTTTTTGCAAGTTGGTAGCACTGTTCAGCAAAATGTTCTACAGCTATTTGGAGGTTATAAACCTTATTACTGTTGTTTTAACTTTGTGTTTCACGTGGTTCCTATTTTTTTTATCAGAATTTATTGTTTTGGAGTGATTTTAAAGTGCAAATTTGACTAAACCGAAATGCCGCAAAATTGTGTGAACTTAGTGGATAATTTTTGTTTTATTTGTGGTGAAATATCGTTTTCGTCGCAGAAACGCAATCTGACGCCTGTTGCTAAGACTGCCTATCAGCATTATTTTGATATGAAGGTGGGAGACCAAGACAAGTCATGGGCTCCACATATATGTTGTAACTCTTGCTCAGTTACTTTAAGAGAATGGCTGAAAAATAAAAAAAGATTTATGCCTTTAGCTGTGCCTATGGTTTGGCGGGAGCCTAAAAATCATATAAATTACTGCTGTTTCTGCTTGACTCCACCTATAAAGTCTGGATTGTCAATGAAGAAAAGACGAACAGTTCAATACCCGAATATTCCTTCTGCTATTCAACCTATTACTTTTACCAATACCTACTCCACCCCTCAATTATGAACTTGAAGTAGAAAATGAAGATATTAGCAAAGAAGAACTCAGCAAGCCTTGCACAACTCACGACCCTGATTTTGAAATAACAGATGATAAACCGCACAGACTGAGTCAAGAGGAATTGAGTGATCTCATTCGAGACCTTGATTTGTCTAAGGAGAAGGCAGAACTTCTTGGGTCAAGACTACAGCAATGGAATCTTCTCCAATGTGATGTCAGTGTATCACAGTACAGGCTGCATCAGAGAGATCTGCTTCCTTTTTTTGAGAAGAAAAACAATCTTGTTGTATGCTGCAACATTAATGGCTTGATGAAATGTTTGAATTTGAACCATGATCCAACTGAATGGAGGTTATTCATAGATTCATCCAAGCTTAGTTTGAAAGCTGTATTACTTCACAACGGTAACCGTCTTCCTTCTATTCCTGTTGGCCATGCAGTTCACATGAAGGAGACTTATGCAAACATGAAAGCCCTTCTTAACTCAATCAAATATGATGAATACAAGTGGAAAATCTGTGGCGATCTAAAGGTCATTGCTATACTCTTAGGAATGCAGCTAGGCTACACCAAATACTACTGCTTTTTATGCACGTGGGACAGTAAGGATAGGAAATCACATTATATTCAACCAGACTGGTCTGCAAGAAATCTTAACCATAATAAAAAAAACGTTGTTGCCGATCCTCTCGTTGATTTAAAAGATATTTTTCTTCCCCCACTACATATAAAACTCAGTTTGATGAAAACTTTTGTCAAAGGTAAGAACCAAGAAGTAGAAGCCTTTAGATATTTAAGAGATAAATTTTCTGCATTAATTGATGCAAAAGTTAAAGAAGGTGTTTTTGTTGGGCCACAAATTCGACAACTTGTAAAAGATCCTGCGTTTGACCGAGCTTTGGAGGGGAAAGAAAAGGAAGCTTGGAATGCCTTCAAGGGAATTATTCATGGCTTTTTGGGGAACAAAAGAGATGATAACTATGCTCAGTTGGTGACAATACTTCTACGAAAATACCGTCAACTTGGATGCAACATGTCACTTAAAATCCATTTTCTCCACTCCCATCTAGACTTTTTTCCTCCTAGTTGTGGAGCTGTCAGTGATGAACACGGAGAACGATTCTATCAGGATATTTCTCTAATGGAACAAAGATATCAGGGCCGTTGGAATGAAGCAATGCTTGCGGATTACTGTTGGTATGTGTATAGGGATGCTCCGGAACTCACTTACAAGAGACAGGCGAAAAGACAACGAAGTCATGAAACCACCTCATAATGCTCTTCAGATCCAACTTACCATGTATTTTATAAAATGTAACCATCATTTAAAAATTTCAAATGGACTTTCAATGTTGTTAATTTTGCTTTATAATTTAAATAATAATAATAATAATAAAATAATAAAATATATAATAAAATATTATTATAATAATAATAATAATTTAAATTTGTTAATATTAAATATTTCGACCCATTCTAGGTACATAACAGAAACTAGAGCCAATAAAATTTTTTCATTTGTCATTCATTTTCCTCAGCCCAAAATTAGTAATATTGGACTCATGAATTGAAGAAAACATTCAAAAAATATTTTTTTGTTCAGTGTTATTTCTATCCAAGCGTTTAGTTAAATTTCATTCATAAATGCTAATTTTACACTGTTTTTAGACGCGAGACTCAAAAATGGCTTTAATTAGCCAAAATGTTTTCATTTTAGAAATTGTTAGCAAAATAAAAAAAATAAAATTTAGGGCCATTCTCAAAAAAAAAAGTCACATCATAGGATTTTTTTTCACAATTGAATCTTCAAATAATTACATCTAATAAAACTACCATTCCCCCTCAGTCTTTTGTTTACTAGGTGATGCCTATGTGGCAACTGATTGCTCTGGGACAAAAGCAGATTATAGATATTGAAAAGAGCCAAAAAGATAACCGTTTTGTTTACTTTCTCGTACCACCTCTATTACCTAAAAAATGCTAGAATTTAAGAATATGAGGGAATTGCATAAAATATCCGGACACTCCTCTTTTGTAATTTTTAGTTTATAAGAATAATAGTTCAATCACTTCTGATTATAGTTTTAAAAACTATAGATTTAAAAGTAATAGGATACTTGCCATATCACGAATCCCCTTTAAGGCAGGGATGGCCAAACCATGGCACATGTCCCAAACTTGGAGCTTTGTGGGCCAGTCAGTAATGAGTTTGAAACAGAGTTTTTGAGGAAACCTTTTTAGTTTGTTTTTAAAAAATTTATTTTGTGTGATACAACATTTGCAATTATGATCTATTAAATTTTTTAAAAAATTTAGGCTGAACGCACACGATGTAACTATTTTGGGGTGAATGTTGCAAACTAGCTGTCCACTCACGGACAAGACTGATTGATGATCAGTTGGTGTTGTTGAGATACAATGTAAAATAAAGAAATGTATACAGTTCTGAATATAATGAATAGAAATATATATACACATATTTCTTTATTTAACATTGTATCTCAATAACACCAACTGATTCACAATGAGTCTTTGTCGACAGAAGAAAATTATATATACCTATGGTATTGTGCAGAAAAGTCCAATACATAGCTGTTTTTAGTATTGATCCCACTATTATGGCATAGCTTTGCTATAATTTTATGTTGAATTTCAGTTGTTTCAGCTGTATTATGGATAGTGTAAGTTACACAGAAAGCTAAGCCATAATAGTGAGATGAATATTAAAAAACAGACATGTAAAATGGAGATTGGCCCTTTCAATAGCAATATCATCGATATATGAATATAATTCTCAACTAAAAACATTAAATGCACTTAATTGCATGAATAAAAAAAAAAAAAAGGTTGAACTTTACAAAAGGGACGCGTTATCACTGATACTCCCAATCTTACCCGAAGGTCGCCGGGCTAGCATACTCTAGCGCCATTTTTGCAAACTAACTGCTTTTCATTCTATTGTACCATTCGTATTCATTGCAATTATTAAAATTATTACTGCCTTAATTACTTATTATTTCAAATTGTTAGTGCTGTCGACTTTTGGTGATCTGGAGAAGATGTAGTAATAATTTAAATGATGGTAAAGACGCGACCTCAATTTAAAAGGAACTTTTGGGGTTTGTTTATCTCTTTAGTGAGCAGAAGTCGTTAGCTGTGATCTATTTAAAACAGTGATAATTGAAATTACGGTAAGACTCCGACCTCAACTAAAAAGGATCGGTTGCTGTTTTTTTATTTATTTCTTGGGCGAACGTAATGAGCGGAAGTCGACAGCACTAATAATTTTAAATAATATCTGGTTAAAGCAGTAATAATTTTAATAATTGCAATGAACACGAATGTTTCAATTGAATGCAAAGCAGTTAGCTAGCACAAATATCGCTAGAGTATGCTAGTCCGGTGACCTTCGGGTAAGAAGTACAAAAAAAAGTATTGTTATCATCAATCACACAATAAACATATTCTTCTGAAGATGTCGAGACAAAAAATAAAATGCTTTGTACACACATATTTTTAGATTGTGTTTGTGGGACTATTGTTTGAACACTTCAAAAGAGAGCCGTAAACTTCAAGACAACTCATATGTTGAAAAAACTGAATGAACGCATCATCACCACCATGTTAAAGTAACAAATGTGAAAAATCGCATTTTTTTAATTCCTTAATTTTATTAATTTACCAGAACCATTTTTGCAAAATAGCCTTTTAAACACAAATCTAGTACTCAGAGATGTAAAAAGGTCCATATATTAAAAATTTATTTTGGCCTCCTAAAAAGTAGCTACATAAATTCACATTCAAAGTGTTGGCGAACACCTCGTGCAATTTAAAACTGTAAGTGTGACTGCGAAAATCTATTGTGTACAACTGATAACAAATTAATCTCATTCTGATCCTCTCCAGTTACGAGCTCAACTGGTTTGCAACCAAAACAGTTACACCGTGTATGCACGGCCTTAGGATTTTGTAGTTTTCTATGCTTTTTTTTAAAATTCCTTTTACACATTACAGTGCAAAAGATAATCAGAAAGTGATAGTAGGTGTGAATTTAATGAACAATGGAAAATGAGTTATTATTTATTGCAAATTAATTAGGAAAACTATTTTGCATTGTTTGTGAAAGTATTTTTTCACATAATCTTAATAGACACTCTTAGACATAGCAATCAGACTTACATAGAAGAAAATATGAAGTTAGTTCTTGGGTCTGAGTTGCGAAAAGAATATGTTACTTAGAAAAAGGAAGAAGCCAGAAAATGACAAAATATGTTTGCTTCTAGTGAAGACTAGGCAATAATAGAAGCTTCATATGAAATTGCTTTAACATTGGAAAAAAAAAAGAAACCTTTTTCTGACGGAGAAAACATTATTAAGCCTTGTCTCCAAATATTTGCTTGTCATCTTGATAATAAAGGTATTGAAAAAGAAAGCAGACAAAATTGCTATATCAAGGCAGACAGTTACGAGACATTTCGAGGAACTCTCAGGATGTATCCCAGTAACTAGAAGACTTTGTCCAGTCTTGTACTTTTTTTTCTCTGCCTTTGGATGAATTAACAGACATATCAGGTGTTACACAGCTAAACATTTTTATAAGATGAATTGATGGCAATTTTAACGTATTTGAAGAACTTGTCAGTCTGGAGTCATTGCATGATTAAACAAGAGGATGAGACATATTTGAAAAAGTAAACTCATGGCCAGAAAATCTAAAATTAGATTGTACTAAACTCATCAGTGTGTGGATTGACAGAGCATCAATGATAGGAAAGATCAATGGCACTATAACATTGCTTGAAAAAAATGTAATCGTCCTATACTAAAATATTACTGTATTATACACCAGGAGGCATTGTGTGACAAAACTTTAAATATGCAACGTATTATGTTACAGGTTGTGAAATGTGTTAAGAAAATTAGAGCAAGAGCAGTAAACAGGTGAAAATTAAGAGAATTATTAGATTTGGAATATGATCTTATCCTACATTGTAAACTGTGCTGGCTTTCTAAAGGACAGGTTCTGAATAGAATTTGGAAATTAAAAAATGGAAATTAAAAAAACTGAAAAGTTAGAAAATGAGAATTTGAGTCATTTTCCATGCTTGAAAGAGCAGAGTGGATGTGCTGCAGATAATAGCAACTTGATCAAATATTTTGAAAAAATTAAGACATTGCAAGCGTCATTTGTAAGTCGTTTTCAAGATTTTTCTAAAGAATAAGCATTCTCTCATTTATGAACCCATTTTCACTTAGTAAACAAAACAATATGCAGATGCCTAGTAACATAGAAGTGGAGCTGATTGATATAAAAACAAGTTCATTCTTAAAAATGAAATTTGATCAGTTTTTATCACTTTAAAATGAATCTTACATAATCATTTTCTGGTGTTTATTACCACATGAACGTTTTTCAGAGCCAAGAAAATTTGCAAAAAAATATGTATGTTGGTTTGGAACGATGTACAGATGTGAACAAGCATATTCATCACTGAAATTGATTAAAAGCAAAACAAATTTGAAATTCTCTATTGCTCTCAGTAACAAATTTAACACCTAACATTAAAGACTTGCGAAATCCAAACAGGTTCAGAAGTTTCATTAATTGTAAGTTATGTTAATGTGCTATAATAGATATTGTTTGACATAAAATAATTAAATCCTTTAAAAAAGTTAATTACGTCTATTAGTATACTTCTATTGAAAAGGTTATTAAACATGCCAGGGCCAGGAATCCTAGCAAGCAGAGAGAACAACTGTGCTCCAGGGTTATCATAAATTGCTCACCCTGCCTTAGGACAAGAGATATTACGGACTTAAAAATTCTGTGATGTTTGGGTAAAGGGGTACAAGTCATTTTTTTGTGACAATGGGTTTAAGTTATATTTTGTTCTTTATAATGAGCTTAATCTTTGAGAAAAATGATATTTGTCACTGGAACAGTATTCTCATGGAATCTGAATACTTTCATTGCCTTATTTCCTTTTTATCAAAGGTAAAGTTCATTATAAAGAACAAAATATAACTTAAACTCATTGTCATAAAAATATTACTTGTACTCCTTTGTCCGAACACCACAGTATTAATTCATTAATAAACAGGCATAAATTAATTCATTTAATTGTACGATTAATTAATTCTTTTTCCTCTCTTAAGCGAAGCAGATCCTATCCTTATCTCCATTTTCCAACCCCTAACTATGAACTTAAGAAGGTATAAAATGTACTCAAGTGCATTTGAATACGACTGTGAAAAAAATGGTGCATGGAATGAAAAAGTTTGGCCACCCCTGCCTTAAGGGGTAAAATCTCAAAAATTAAATTATAATATTTCAATTCAATAATACCATTTATTTTTTTCACTCATGTCCAGAAACTTTTTTCCCATTAAGGGCTATTTTCTTATCCTCAGATTTCCTTTTTCTTCGAAAGTTTCAAAATTTACTATTTCCCTTTCCAATTTTTTAATTCGCCAATATGAGTGTTCATGTCACCTAAAAGTAGAACATTCTTTAGCTTGTTAAAAATAAATAATTTTGGTACATTTTTTGCTTACATACTTAAGGGCTCCAATTTTCTAAATCAGGATACAAGGCAGTTAAATAAGCACTGTCATTCACATTAATATTTCATGTAACAAGCTGATAACCTCCAATCCTAAAAAAAATAATTGAGGGTAATATAGTAGAATTAACTCTATTATGATGCCACCACTGACTCTGCTTAACATTTTTTATTGTAGGTATCCATTTTAGTTGAAAATCAGAAAATAGCCAATCCTGCTTCTCAGTCTCATTACATATAACAACTATCAACTGAAAAAAAAAAAAAAATTAAAACTTTCATAAAATTAAAAGTTATAGTCATTTTTTGCTTTTAAGACCAAATCATAAAAAATGAATAGTGAATTCTTAGTAGCAGCACTTTAAGTTATATATGTAATTTTCTTGATAGTTGATCTTACCTCAAATTTATATTAGAGTGTTAGGTGATAGCGACTATTCCTTCTGGTGGATGTAGTAGCCTATTTACAAAATGAGAGATTAATATAGCAAATCATTATATTATTTCTTAACATTTTAGTACTCCTATACCTGTAATATTTTAATTGTTGTATCCATTTGTTTTTTAATTTGTGATATATATATATAGTTATTAACTAATGAACCATTATTTAGTATACTGTTTTTTTATTTGTTTTTTAAATATAAGATGATCAATGATCAAATCATTGATCCTCTTTATTTAGCAATAATTATACAGCCAACATAATGGAAATTATACCCTAAGTGATTTAAAAATTAATGTTTTGAAGGGAACCAAAATTACAATATATTTATTAGCAGAAGATTAAGTAAAGCTAAATCCCAAAATCGCTTATCTCTTCAGGATATATTGTTCTTCTTCTATGGCACTACAACTCGTGAAGAGTCAGGGCCTCCCTTAGTCTGAGCCGCCAGTCTTCTCTGTTTTGTGCTGCTGCTCTCCAATTTCCAGTCCCCAGCATTTTTCGCGCGTCTGCAGCCACACAATCCTCCCACCGCAGGCGAGGTCTACCCACTTTTCTGCGTCCAAAGATCTTTTCCTCAAGGAGCCGTTTGGGGATTTCGTTACTACTCATTCTTGCAATATGCCCTGCCCATCTCAGACATCCTGATTTTATAAAATGCATAATATCCTGATCTTTATAGAGATGCATAAGTTCAGCGTTTTTTTTCAATCTCCATATGCCATTGTCACACACAGGCCCCAAAATCCTTCTCAATCTTCCTTTCAAATCTTAATAGGGACAGCACTCCGATGAATATGTGAGAACCGGCCTGATTAGGGTCTTATATATTCGTATCTTCATTGTCCTGGAGAGAGACTTGCTTCTTAGATGTTTCTGAAGTCCATAGTAGCACCTATTGGCCGCTATTATCCGACGCTGAATCTCCAGTTGCTTATCATTGGTTGAGTTTAGCTGTGTTCCAAGGTATATGAATTCCTCTACACAATTAAAGCTGAAATCCCCTATTTTTACTATTCCTCCTAGATGCTCTCGTCTGTTAGGATTACAGAGCATATACTTTGTTTTTTTCTCACTCACTTGTAATCCAGCTTTAGCAACTGCTCTTTGAAGATTTATAAAGGCACTCTTCATGCTGGAAAAACTGCGTCCAATAATATCCAGATCATCGGTGTAGGCTAAGATTTGGCATGAATTGTTGAAAATTGTCCTCCCTACCTGGATTCCCGACTTCCTGATGGCGCCTTCCAGAGCAATATTGAACAGCAAGCATGCTAAACAATCACCTTGTCTGAGTCCTTTGTGGCTATGAAAAAACTCCGATGTGGTTCCGGACACTCTCACCGAGCATTGGGTAGCCTTCATTGACATCCTGATAAGGCGAACCAACTTCGGAGGGATATCGAGAGCAATCATTCCTTCATACAGTTCCTCTCGGATCACGCTGTCATAGGCAGCTTGGAAATCTACAAAGAGATGGTGGATCTGGATATTGTATCCAGCTGCTCTCTCCATTATCATCCTAACTGAAAAGATCTGGTCAGTTGTACCTTTGCCCTTCACAAAGCCTGCTTGATATTGGCCAATTCTCCTTTCAACAAATGGAAGGAGTCTGTGGAATAAAATATTAGAGAATATCTTGTAGGAAGACGGTAGGAGGGATATTCCTCTGTAGTTTTCGCAGTTAAGAGGATCTTTCTTATGAATAAGACAAATCGTAGTTTTGTACCATTCTCCAGGAATGCATTCCTCTACCCAGATGTCTAGAATCAGATTGTGCATGAATTTAGAGGTTGCTTCTCCGCCATATTTCCAAAATTCAGCCGGAATTTCATCCACTCCTGGGGCCTTGTTATTCCTCATCCGACCAATGGCATCCTGAACGTCCTCTTCATCTGGAGGTTCCAGCTCTTCACTACTTATACTGATACCTTGGTGCATGCCTTCTCCTATGGATTCTCCATTCAAGAGGGTTTCAAAGTGGTTCCTCCATTGTCCTATTACCTTTTTTTCTCTCGGTGATCAGAGAGCCATCTATATCTTTACAGGCATTTGATCGGGGCTTGAATGATTGGCGAGATCTGTTTACCCAGAGTTAAAACTTTCTGATTTCATTCTGGGTCCTATATAGCTCAATTTCTTCCATCTCTTTCATCTCCCAGGATCTTTTTATTTTCTGATGGATCCTTTTTTCAGTCCTCCTCTTCTTTCTATATTCTTCCAAAGATGCTCTTGTATGTCTTCTTTGGATCATTAGGCGATAAGCGGCATTCTTCTCATCTGTGGCTAGCTTGCATTCCAAGTCAAACCAGGGTGCCCTTTTGTCAATTATTTTTTGTCTAATAACATCCTTCGCAGCATTGTGCATTATATCTCTACATAAATCCCATCTTTTGTTAATTGCTGCATTATATAGGTCAGTGCTTCGTAACTTCTCTTCGATGGCCTGAGAGAATTGTTGGTTTATTGCAGGATCTTTTAGTTTCTGCGTTTCGTATCTGATTGCTTTCTTTACATGCTTGCTATACGTTAGTGATATCCTTGCGTGAATAAGAGCCACCAATAAATAGTGATCCGAGTCAATGTTGGCTCCTCTATGTACTTGCACATTCTGCAGACTTCAGGACATATTATTAGCATTAATAATTTCTTCGGATGAAGGCACGCAATGTTATTTCATTTTAAAAAATTAAATTCGTTTTAACCATTTGAATGATAATATATGAGGATCAAAATTGTGTGCTACTTGGATAAAAAAAAAACGTATGATAAGAAAAAAGGTGCAATAAACCACACAACACTCATTTCTATCGGTTATTTTATTAATACTTTATAATAGTATCAAATTTCTCTCATTACCATCATAGCTCAGATTTTGTACTTATATATCTGATAAATTATTCCCCCTGTCATCATGACATAAGGAAACTATTGTTGAACACTTGTTAATGACTGTTGTTTTTAGCAACTTAATATATTTGGTGTTATTTATTAATTATATTGCTTATAAAGTACCAAGGTTATATCAATATCACCTGGTTATGACCACTTTGTTACCTGTAAAGTGAATTCATTCCTTCATATTCAGGTATAGAGGCAGGCAAAAAGTACTCTTGAGTAATGAGTACCGAGTATTTTAGTCAAATACTCTCACTAGCCGGAATTAAACTGGGGATGGAGGGGTTAGGTCAGTCTTCAGTACCCCTTACATCTCTAGTCATATCTAATCCCGACTAGTGAGAGTAGTCAAGTAAAGTACTCGGTACTTGTTATTCAGAGTACTTTCTCTATTGAGGTACAATATTTAATTTTGTATTGATAAAAATAATTCTGCTGCTTTTGGGATCATGTTCCCATCGTTTATTCAAGCTAGAGTGTTTGATAGAATCTTCCATAGAATGCCTTCTTTCTCCATACATCTATGAAGGAAGTTGACAGTTTCTCAGTTCTCTGGTATTGATAGGCTAAGAGCTGTGTAGTGATCATCTAGCAATATCACAACTGAGAACAAGTCATAGTTGTGCTTCAGAAACTAGTCAGGTAGACTATTTTCTTCCTCTCGGCCAGCTTTCAAGAGGCTGATTACATTATGTTCTCTCATTGTTCTTCGCAAATAGAGTCTCAGTATAAAAGAATTAGAATGCCGTTTTCTAGAGATAACTGCTGAACACTGACATAACAATCCATTGTTACAAGATAAGTTTTTGTCCAGTTTAGTACACCAAAGTTATCGTAGTCTATGTATTTACAGCTCGTAAAAATATTTTACTCTTAAAAACTTTTTAATACTACCTTTATGTAGTACTTAAATTCTGCTTCAAAGGACTTCTAAATTTAAAAAGTTGATGCAATATCAAATATATTTTTTTTCAAATTTATCAATTATTACATCATTTGAAATTTCTATATTCTTTGCTTTAATTTTTTTTTTTTTACTGTGGGGGATAAAATACTGCACATTTTCTACACCTTGTTCCATTTTTATGTTCTTGCTGCTAATTCTATTTGTTTCAAGAAGTTTCCTTAACCCTTTCTCATTTTTGGCATAAAGCTTGACATCACTCATTTTGAATGGATGAGACAGCTTCATATTCTTGTTGATTGCATACCCCTTTTCAATGTCATTTAGCAATCTGCTGTATTTGTTAAGTTCCAGATAGCACCAGAGAGGACTAAGAGAATATCTTGGAAAATATCTAGCTTTATGGACATGGGATCACTAAAGCTCATACCAAAGTTATTAAATTATGAGGCAATAAAAGAATCGGTAACCAGGAGTTCTTTTTTTTCATCTTAAATTTTCCTTTTTTCTTCTTATTTGGAACTCAGTTATCCTGAATATCCTTGATCGTATTTATTTTGCTGTTGTAACAACCTAATTTAATCAACTAGTCTTTGAGGCATCAGTTTATTATCTAGGTATTAGTCATTTCAAAAATAAATTATTTTGTCTCAATATCCAGTTTTCCTATTTGTTATTTGTCACCAAAAAATAATAGTCTTCAATTGCTTTATTGTTCATATTGGGGTTCCACTTCACCCTGGTCTGCTTATATGCTTGACTAGTGTCTCATTATTTACAAAGTTGACATTTCCTTTGCAATGGTTGGGAGGGAGTATTCACCTACCTGGGCCAAAGTCAAGGGTTGGGTTTATTTTATTTATAATCATTTCATTTAGAAGGATTTTAAAAGGGGTCTTAAATATTAGACTTGTAGTATATCTTAAAATTTATTATATTGTTAACAGTTAGCTGTAGGTATGCTCACAAATTGTATTTGGATTTGTCTAAATCAAATTAGTTTTCTTAGCTAAATATTCATTTCTGAGGTCATAATTAATTTTGGTCAAAAAAAAGTCTTATAATGTTTTTATATATTATAAATTAATGCTGATAGATGATTTAGGTACATGATAATATAAAATGAATTATTTAGTTAGAATTATTATACGATTTAGGTACATGATAATATAAAATGAATTATTTGGTTTAGTCGCAGAGATGTTAGTATGTTGCATTATCTTATAATGGATTTTGAAAATAATAAAAAAAATGTTCAGTTTTAAATTTTATTTATATGCACGCAGGGTGTTTCTTACTTCCTTAGCAGGGTATGAAACCCCACTTTTTTTCGAGAGTTATGAGAATTTCGAAGTGAAACTTGGTAGGTCTTAATTATGGTGAATAAAGTTTCTTTTGGTGGTGAAGTCGACTTTGTAAACTCTTCCAGTTTTTCTCTAGCGCACATAACTTGGGACTTTCCAATATAAAAAGATATTTTCCACGAAAAATTCTCATTGAAACTCTAATTTTTAAATGATTTTATATCGGTGATTTATCCGACACGTTCTTAAGGCGAATCTTAAAAATTCTATGTACTAACCGAGATGGCGAGGTTTGAACATCAAACCTGTTATTTTGCCTAGAACATGAAATGCCTGTTATTTGAGACTCAAATCATGATAACGGATTCTTACGGGACATTGCATTCTCAAACTATTTTGTTCGATTTTCCGCACAGTTTGCGCGCAGTCGTCAAAATCACTCTTTGCCAAACAGATCGTAATTTATCTTCTGAAAGAAGTATTGTAACCGACCTAGATAACCTCAACAATTATAATATTTGTTGATAATGCGTCGGTTATTCTTATTTGTTGTCTGTAAACGAAGAAACCAATAGTGTTCAGTCTCTAAACGAGCAGTTTCTTAAATATTTGGCCGATTATTCAGAATTTGTGGACATGCTACTAGTAATTGGAGAGTGTCGCGTGAACAGTTCAGAAGCCGCCAAAGTTTATGCCGAAAGGTTTCCGGATCGAAAACTTCCTTCCCGTTTTGCTTTTCCCCGACTAGTAAGAAGAGCGAGAGAGACTGGCCGACTAGGAATATTTCAAGCGCGGGGCACCATTTATTGCCCATGCCGTTAAGAAACAAATATTCTTTATGTCCTTGCCAATGTTGATGCATACCGTTATATAATACTTCTAATTGTGGCTTTTGGCGTTTTACGCCTTTAGGACGCATCGGATCGGAAAAATCAGCGATATAAAATTGGATTTTCTATGAGAATATATCTTTCCATTGGAAATTCCAGAGTTAAGTGTGTTGGAGAAGAACTAAAAGAGGTTACTTAGTCCACTTCAGCGTCAATATAAATTTCATTCGTCATTACTAAAACCAACCAAGTTTCATTTTGAAATTCTCGAAAATAAAGGGGGGCTGAGCAGGGAGTATGAAACATACTATATATATTTACTAATAATGTATATATATTTCATAGCTGTAATATAATACATTATTGTGTATATTTTGCCTTGTTAAAATTGTTATTTACCTATTAATAAATAAACTCAATTTTTTTAATTTATCATTTATTTATTTAAGTTGGTACCAGTAGTTTTTGTATTAGTTTATGATTGTGATGAGGTTCAACTCAGACTGTGTTTATTTGTTTTTTTATTATTGTTAGATAACAAATTCTTCTGCAAGTTATTTTTTCTAATGTGATTCTAGTAAATAATAGCTCAATTTTTTTTAAGAGTAATGCAATTTCTTTTACATTGTTTCTATAAATAAGTTGTTTTTTTGGATGTATAATATTGAATAATGATTTTGAAAGAAAATTAAATTTTTTTTTTTTTTTTTTTTATAATGTTAACAGTTGTGAATAAAAGTAGGTCAATAGCCGTAAAAAATCTACATTTAGAACCTAACATTACCTAGATGTGTAGGAAAAAATAGTAGCTGAGTTGTCTTGGCAGTAGCGTAGCCAACTAAAGTAATATTATAAAGTCTCACTGATATCACCGGTTGCTGTCTATATATTTCCCTCCACTGAACCCCAACAACTTTTTATCCATATTTCAATTGCCTCAATGCTGTTACTTAAATTATATTTACTGGATGCATGCCTGGAAATCCCACGCCCAAGCTAGTGTTGTTTTTCTGTTACAATGGGTCATAATTACTTAAAGGAGCAGCATGTAGAGAAGAAGGGGATGTGGTAGCTCTGTGCGTGAGGCACTCTGCTCCTATCTCCTGGATCTTGGCCTGAGTCCAACTGTGGTAGATAATTATTTATTCTGTTTTATCACCCATGGATCAATACTCAGGCAAACCCAGTCCCTATAAAGTGGTTACCCCCAATTAGGAGAAAAACCTGGTGGTTGAGTGTGATCCTAGCCAAATCACCTTGCATGAACGGCTGGAAACAGTATTTCCTTACTAAATACTGAAGCCCAGACCCTTAATGGGTTGTAGTGTTATATTTTATTTTTATTTTTAGGCGTGATGGGATGCCATGACTGCAAATTTTAATTTTCTCTTCTATTGGTGTATTTATACTTCAGTTTTTTCTTGGACTTATACTTCACTTTTTCTCTTTGCCTTAACCTCAAGTTCTTCATTAGTAGTTTATAAATATAACTGCTGATTTATTGTTATATTATCAGAAATTATCGGTGTAGCTCATTTGCTTGAGATAGTCTATTGAATATGCGTGTTCAAGATTTTGTGCTTATTTTTCTTATTGTTCTAAGTTGAATTATCGGGGCAAAAGTGGATCATCCTGCTTCTGACCACTCCTAACTTTTCTGGTAATGTGTTGTCTATCTTAACTTTGCATTTCGAGTATCTAAGAGTCATTGCGGACAAACTTTCAACTTTTTCAATAAAATTTATTTTATTGTTGTTCTATGATGTTTTCAGTCTTTGCCTTTTATGGATCCTTATAATTTGTCTTTGCAACAGATTTACTCTTTTTTATTTACACTCAGTCTTACACGTCAGCCTAGTTCTGTTATTATTTCTGCCTTGCAATATTTCTTTTTTCTAAGGCTGTTTACATTCTTGATTGAATCAGATGTTTTCTGCTGCTTCTGTATCAGCACATCCTGAGTAGTATCCCTTAAAGGTTGATCAATGATTCAATGGGCTAGAAGAAATGTGAAGTATGTAAGTAGAATATGAAGTACATGGAATAGATTAGAGTACTACAGAACAGGGTACATTTTCCTGTAACCACTCTTTCATGTTTTACTATAACATACTCCATGTATTTCATAGGTATGATATCTCAACATGCACTGTAAGATAGCTATGCCATATACAATGCTCAAAATAATTATTTATATTCTTAATTTTTTGGATAAAAATATGTTTAATAATTTATTGAACATAAATTAACTGATGGATATGATAACAAACAGCATTCTGCATTAATTTTTACAGGTGAAGGAAATTAGAACCTGTAATACCTAATTAACAAAAATTGAAAATTTGTTATGCAAAAAAGTATTCGTACAGCAACAGTTGTCATGATAATAACTTGTTAGCTTGTTGTCAGGTCATGATAATCACTTATTCATAATCTCTTATAGAAATGCCTACCCAAAATGGGCCAAATTATCAGAATTGGAAGATAATGCCACCAAAATGGATCGTAAATCTAAATGATCCAGTTCTACCTGCAGATACGAATCATTCAATTTTTTTCAGCAAGGATAGAGTTATCTACATATCGGAAGAGTGTTGAAATTGTACCACTCGATCATGCAATATTTAATTAAAAACTTTAAAACTGGATCAGTGGACAATAAGAAACTCACAAGCAGAAAGCATTTTGTCACAGTGCGTGAATCATGTAAAATATGGCAAAAAGCAGCCAAAAATCCCCAACATTAGTTCTCATGAACTTGCAGAACACAATGTGGTAAAAATATAACTCCCCAAACTGTGAAAAATCGGCTCCATAAAGTTGGCTACAAAGAAAAAAATATTGTGGTTTGCCGAGGAGCATGTTAATAAACCACTTTCATTCTGGCAAAATGTATTCAACAGTTAAGTTGGATGTATATTTGAAGGCTAAACTATAAAGCCTTACCACCCAAAAATTTAATAACATCTATTTAGCACAGTGGTCGTAATGTTCTGGTTTGGGATTGTATGAACAACAGTGGGGTAGGGGAACTGCAATATTTTTTTCTTTAGAGCCAATTTCTCAGAGTTTGGGAAATAATATTCTTGTCACATTGTGACACAATATGTTCTGCAACTTCACGAGGACTTAGACGATATTTAAATGAATTGAAAAGTTGGAATTCTCTCTTGTGTTATTATATGCACAAATATGTTCCTTTAATCTCTGATTTAGTGATCTTCCAGTTTTTCCCAAATTCATGACGTTTGGAATTTACTGGAAATCCACCCACACAGATGTCATTATAAACAATGAAGCTAGGAGACCGATAGCACTTAAACTCGCATGATTTACCGTCTTTTGAACATACCATTAAATGAAAACAATTATGATAAAGAAATTGAAATAATATATAGAAAAACTGGGAGATCACTAAATCAGAGATTAAAGGAACATATACGTGCATATAATAATAAGATAGAGAATTCCAACTTTGCAATTCATTTAAATGAAAAAAACAAACATAAATTCATCAGACTCAGGAGTTAAATTAATACATCACGTTGAAAACAGTCTCAAATTAAATATATATGAAGCACTTAAAATAATAAAATCCTTCAAATCCAATCCAGATTTTTGCTTAAATGACCAAATAAATATCTCAAATAGTCCAATCTTAAATTTATTCCCATCCATAACAGAAAAAACCATTACTCACCGGAATCACTGGAAAAAGCACGATCCCTAAATTGTACCATTTACATACAAGCACCCCACCTTTCTTCCATTACAGTCATTTCCATTACTATTTCAGTACGAGAACTAACCAATGCAACCTTTTCTGTTTGATATAATCTACTTAAACCTTGGTGAGTACCAACATATATTTGATTTCTTGTCTAAATTAAAATCATTATTTATAAATGTTTTATAATACTAATTTATATTACATTTAATTTAGTATGTAAAATAATACCAAACTGTATTTTGTATTGCTTATTTTTGAATTTTTGTTTGTTTTTAGAACTGAAGATGAATGTATAACATTTGAAACTAGTTTTCAATAAAAACGAAATTATAGAAGTGGCAAATAATTTATCAATCCCTAATTAGATTGATCCTTCTATACCATCATGCGGACGTCAACTGTTAATATAATTATGTAAAGGATGAAAATATTTCACCAACTATTATTCTGTTTTATATGCTACATTTCGTCTTCTCAAGCTGTTCTCAGATATATCTGAAAAGCCCTTTATTTAGTTTATTTAAAGCATAACAAACTATATAATATATAAAATATATTACAACATAACTTATTTCAAATAAGTATGTTAAAATACAAAACAATATAAATATATTAAAGTCCAATCCATATCAAGTCCTATGAACATAACAATAAATATCAAGGTTAGGATCAAACCTCTTAGTAATTTAATATGTTAAAATTTACTATGTAGTTAATAGTATGGCATTTACAAAAAAATCAAAATTGGGGAGTGACCACCTCTGTCTTAGTTGCTAGAACAAGTGACACTCCAGTGAGGAAGATAATTTAATGTTATCATTGAAGGTGCCAATTCAAATAATCTGTTACATATAACAATTAACAAATATATGATCACTAAGTTAAAATCAAAATACAATCAATTATTTATTATTTATAACCCAAAATACTATTAATTTATTTATACATCTAAACTAAACATAGTTAATTATCTTGATAAATTAAAATTTTAAATTAGTTATTATGCTTGCATAAGTATTATTTAAACCATTAGTATCAGATTTAAAGTTACAGACTATTTATTTACACACACACACACACACACACACACACACACACATATATATATATATATATATATATATATATATATATATATATATATATATATATATATATATATATATGGGCATAGGAGTGATGACCCTACCCTGTGTACCTAAATTGCGAATCGCGGTGTGGTTTTTCAGGATGTAAAATAGCCGTTCGGAGGTTTGGTCCATGGATGGTCTGCTTCGGGGAAAGAAATATAGGTCCTCCTGCGTCTGCTGACCCTGAACAGCCATAATCCGTGGATCTTGATAGGTTGTCACTATCCTCGAAGGACACTGCCGAATTGGCCCCAAAGGGACCGGTTGTGGAGCTATAGATAGCCTGCCACTGCACCATGGAAACCATGGTTCGTAGCAACATGAGGTTGGGTGACCTCCTCCAGGCTGTCTGTTCTACCGCAAGCAATTCATGTCTGTATGAATACCACATCAAAAAGATCTCCATGGTCTATAGTGCTGACCGAAAAAAAAAAAAAAAAAGATATATATATATATATATATATATATATATATATATATATATATATATATATATATATATATATATGTGGATCTAAGTATTTTTTGTTTGTTATTATTTTCTATTGCTATTATCTTAGGACCAGTAAAATCAAAATGTTGTTTGCTTTCTAGGCTATGTGTGGATAGGCCAGTCCTTTTATTATATTTTTTTATTTTGGAATTGCAATTACATTTGTGTTGGCTAATTATATTTCTCAGATTTTGTTTAGTTTGCCCAATGTAACAGGTATGAATATTATTTTTTTGTTTTATAGGACTTGATCTGGATCGGACTTTAATTTATTTTTATTGTTTTGTGTTGTAATATATTTTATGTATTATATTTGCTATGTTTTAAATAAACTAAATAAGGACCTTTTCAGATATGCCTGGGGATGGTTTGAGAAGCCGAAGCATAGTGTGTAAAATAGAATTACAGTTAGTGAAATATTTTCAGCCTTTATATAATTATGTAAATCCCATTTCACCTAAAATCAACAAACGTATCTGATGTTAATATTACTTTGATATAAATTTAAAAGATTCAAATATTTCCAGAATTTCAAAATTTTCTCCATGACCTAATTTTTGGTTGCAACTCTTAGGTCAGCCCACATTTTCCAATCAGTTCAGATATTTGAATCATTTGTAATTTAAACAATTATTCTTATGAAAATATTTTCAATATTGAGATGTGAATTTTTTTTTAAACCTCAATGAATTATTTTTTATTTGTTATCTGAATCATCCATAACTTGAAATACATAGTCTGATGAAACTTATCTGATATCAGTGAATAATAATCCTTCATTGCTTTTGAAAATCTCTTTAGTGCCGTTTCCTAATAAGAGAATCAAAATTCTAGCAAACACCTTGACGCCCATCTGCTCATATTCTTCAATTAGGTTGCATTTACCATTCAACTAAGTATACCCTCACAATAGCTTAGAACTGTCAGTACACAAAAAATTATTTACAGAAATATTATCTTACCTAAATAGGCATTTAGTATTAAACTATAGAGTGCAACCAAATAATTATATTCCTCTTGTATTCAGTCCTTATGTATCGTAAAATCTTCAATGCTCCATATTCTTTCCCCACTAAAATTATTTGTAAATAATCTTAATATCATCTATGATGCTAACTTTTTTATATTAAATATTTACACTTCCTCAAATAATCTTTAGGCCTAAGCAAACGCGCTTTTCCATAATTTTGCTTTCTTCCTAGTTCCTGATAATCTTCCAAGGTGTCTGAAAAGTGAATGATCTGCCCCTCATGATCATCATCTTACATAGAACAATCATTAAATATTTACCAGTGGAATGTTTTTTCCCAAGACACCACATTATTTATGTCATATATAAAATATTTTTCTGTTTTCTTTTTATACATTTCTTTCTAATAACATAACAGTTATTAGCGTCTTATTAATTTTTTTAAATCTTTTATTACTGATCCTTCAACAAACCATTATGATCTTCTTATAATCATATTTCTATGAAAAATAAACTAGTTCTACTCTTATAAATAATGCAAAAACCTTGAAAGAAAAAATCCTATTTCTTCATGATAAACACTGAAGAAAATAAAAAAAGAAAATACATTTAATTGAATTAAAACTGAATTAGTATATTTTTTATTCAGATTTACAAATAAGATGTTTGATGCCCAAATGCCAAAACTGTTCATAGGAAAAAAGCAACCAGGAATATATATATATATATATATATATATATATATATATATATATATATATATATATATATATATATATATATATATATATATATATATATACATATATATATATATATACATATATATATATATATATATATATATATAAGGTTTATAGAAAAATGTATCAAGTCCACACTGTTAAGATAATCAGGTATACTAAACTAGTTAGCAATGTCGATTTTTTCCACTCTTTGTAAGAAAGTAATAATCATCGCTATTGAATGCTATGAAAATGTTGCGGAGAGAACTAGGTTCCCATGTTTTGTTCTGGATGTTTTTAGAGAAAATGTGAAGTTTATGGAGATATTTCAGGTAATTTAAGTGCTAGAAAAGAACTTTTGCTTGGGAAAATCTCATTTTTTTCCTTCAGAGTTTATTTTACTTATAGTATAAAAATATCTTCAAATTTAAGAATTTTCAATTATTTGTATTCAATTACAAAAAAGTTATTTCTTTTATTTTTAATTTAGAGGGAAGTCTTCAGAAATTTATATATTTATTAGTGAACAGGACTCACTCACTTTATTTTTCACTCACTTACATATCATTTCATTTGTGGCTTTTTGGGGTGTTATATCCATCATCAGGACATCAAATTTTTCTCTACTCCTATTTGTCATTCATTCAATCTTACAATATCGTTATTAATCCTAGAAGGGTAGCATGAGTAATTTTTATTCCTGTTAGTCACAGATTCCTCCCTCATGTGAACTACAGGCTTCTAATCATTCCTTCAACCTGTCTATTCCTTCATTGAACACGGTGTTATGAGATTCTGCCAGAGACATATGACCAGGGCTGCCCATAAAAATGTCGGGCCTCCCAACATGCTTTACCTTGGTCCTACAAGTACCAATATCTTGACCGAGTATTGACATTGGTAATTTCAAAAGTTGTAACTATCGACATTATCAATAAATAATTACTTAAAATAATCAATGAAATAAAGACATACTTGTGTATTTTAAAAAAAATGTGATGAGCCCTTCCCCAAGCACCCAGGTCCCGCTAAGGGTCGTGTTTGTTTATCGCCCATTACATTTCATATTTATCACCTTCCTATTTAAAATGGTAAAGATAATTGTTTAAAATGTTAAAGATAAGAGTTTAAATTGATTTTCAAGAAGTAATAGTGGATAATCTTGGCCATTAGAGATAAAAGTGTGTTGGTAGTAAAATTTACCTTTAATGTTAAGACTAATAACACTAACCTTCTAGGGTTAATTGATAAATAAAATAATAATTTTATAAAATTAATCAATTCAGATTAAGAAATAATAGACCTTATTAATCTCATAGTACATTTACTAATAAAAATTAATTTCCATAGTCAATATATTATTTTTTTGTAACATTGCGGCTCTATTTAATACATTTGTTGGCCATTTTCAAACTATCCTATTGTGTCACCTACGTCCTATATTAATATATTAACCAACTAAAAGTAGTATTTGTTTTTAATTTTCAAAGTGCTGAACTTTCAAATATTCTGTTTTGGCACATTGGTTTATATCTTTTTTCTCGGTGACATAGTATTTCTAAAAAAAATTAAAACAAAAATTTAACAATTCTGATAATTTAAAAAACAATAAATTTAATTTTATCCCCTTTTTGAAGAATTAAATATCTATTTAGGAATAACTCAGTTGTGACAGAGAAGAGATGGATAAAATAAGTAGACACTCCTATAAAAATGTATAGTGAACATTATTATTTATTTATCAATTGATGACGATATTGTAAGATTGAAATGTACGACAAATAGGAATAAAAAAAACTTTTGATGTTCTGATGATGGGGATAAGATCACGTAATGACGCCATAAATGAAATGATATGTAAGTGACTGAAACATAAATTTAGCAAAGAAAGTCCTGTTCACTTATATAGTAATTATTTCTGTAAATGAGGCATCTCACGGTTAAGAATTAACTATAATAAATATTTTTTTTTTTTTTTTTTTTTTTTTTTATAAAATAAGAAATTAATTGGCCCTAACGGAAAAACTCGAAGACTTTAACTTATTAAGTATCTTATTAAAATAATAATCATTAAAATTATTCCCAAAGGTTGATATAGGTTTAGAATCTTTTAAAAAAAATCAAAAACTTTTAAATTTGATACCTTTATTAGAGAGAAAAAGTAGCGTAACATAAAGAAAAACTCTAACGCTTTATTTTATATCTTCAGTTTTAATTTGTTTACGGAGGCGAGGTTTGTTTCATTTTGTGTAGTTTACAGGGCACTAAACCACTCCTAAGTTAGCCTACGCTACTGGAGGCTTCTTTTGGTTTTTGTAATTAAAAAAAAAAACCTGTAGCACTACAGCCCATGAAAGGTCTTGGATTCAGTACTTGGTAAGGACCGTACTGTTTCTAAGCCAACGGTTGTGCAAGGAGGTGATTTGGTCGAGATCATGCTCAACCACCAAGTTTTCTTCCCAATTAAGGGTACCCATTTTATAGAGGCTGGGTGAACCCCATAGGGTCAATCCATGGCTGATAACAGAATAATTAATTATCTGCCAAATCCGGTGCTTGAACCCGGGATCGGGAGCATAGTAACACAGTGCCTAACTACTGAGCTCCCTTAATTTTAACTTTATCTCTGCTTTTCGTAATTTTTGTACATTTAAACTCTATTAATACAATCGGCAATATTTTTTTCTTATTTTACAAAAAACAAACAAATTAATTAGTATATGAGAACCTTGAAATCCATGCAGATCAAAGGCAGAAAACAATAATATAAAAAATGGTTGAAATTATATAAAATAATTTTTTTTCTCGGCTCCTAGGGCGCATTGGCAAGAACCCTTGAACTAATATTTTTCAACTAGTATCACCAAAAAAAGTTTCATTGAAATTGGTGATCCCACATCTGTAGCCTATCCTTGTTAGCTGTCCAGTTGACAATATCAATTATGATTCTTATCATTATGGATGAATGTGAGTTTGTCTGATCACCTGATTATTTCAGTGCTGCTTAACCGAAAATCAATCTCGGTGATAATTTTTAAAATAATATAAGTTCATTCTTAATTCTTTATTGGAAAATAAACTAATTTTGTTGAAATTTATAAAAAAAAATAATTTATGTTAATACAATTGAATTTCGATAAATACATTAATTTACTCTATTTTATTAAATTGGCCCTCTTGGACTGGACCAAAAATTTCAAATCTGTAGCGTTGTGACACATGTTGGTATGTTATTTTTTCATATTTCGGCGAAGTAAGTTTTTTTTTTTTTTAAATAAAGTAATTTAATCAAGTTTTTCAATCCAATTTTTTTATAAATAATACTCATATTCAACCCCAAGCTTATAAAAAATTTGAACTTTCATAAAAAAATATTACTTTGCTGAAAACATGAAAAAATACATCAAAATCTGCTATAACATCAAAGAAATATAAAAACAAATTCTCAATTAGGTTTAATATCTTAAAAGAAGGATCAAAAATAAAGAAATATTTTCAACGAGTGATATTTTAATATTTTTAGTGATAAAAAACAGAGAAAGTCAAATTTGGAGATAGGATAGTGCTGTTCTGATGTGGCGATTTATTTAGTAATGGCTCTATTTCCACACTAAGGCTAAATTATAAACCTTCCCGTTTTAAAATTTAGTATTAATCTGGACCTCTTAAATTATGGCTTACGATGTTACAGGAATCTAGATTATAAGAATAAAACGATGATCTTCAAATGACAAGTTGGAAAAGAGGGTTGTCACAGATTTTTTGTATGAGTTAGCCTGAAAAAGGTCTAAAGACTAAAACCTGTTGCAAAGAAAATAGAAAAACTATATAGGAAGACATTTTTCTATCCTTATGATAAGTACCTGTTAATTGAATCTACTCATATGACCTTGAAAAGATAATATGAAATTATGAATAATGATGAAGTATCTTCCTCGTTTCCTCCAGATGAATTCTAATTTTAGACTTTAAGCCAAATATGGGATTGCCTTGGCCTAATCAGGAACTTCCTTAGTTCAAATATTTCATTTGTAATAATTCATGAAAACAAAAAAGTCTTATTAAAGCATTGTACTGATTCCATTTGTATACTTATGGAAATTTATATAAGCTCTTGTAGCAATACATAATTCTTTGATCTTTTATTAATCACTTAACAGTTCTATATTGATTTGATGCTGATTTATTGTTTCTAGGTAAGTCATCCACCAGATGGATTGATGGAAGGAACATTATTCAAAAGTGATGTGAAATATTCTTGTATTTTCTTTTTTGGTTCCCACAATTAGTAAGTTGGAATAATTTTTATTCATGATATAATCAGCTGTTGCATAAGTTTTTAACATTTTTTAATCGATGAAATATAATTTGGAAGAGAATCAGTCAATGGATGTTTATACTTTAGTTTCATTTTAGATCTTGAGTCGGCCCATCGTTTATTTTTTAAATCAAGATTATGTTACACGAAGTACTTATTTTATATAGATATTATTTTCCAAAAAGGAAAGAGCATTTTCTCACTCTCCCTGTTTACCTGACCTAGAACCTATATATTTTCATGAATTCCAGGTTCTACTAAATTTGTTTAAAAGAAAGAAAGGACTTTAATTCCCAGTAGGGTTGCTAAAAGTACATTTTGCTTTAAAGAATAATATGGGAGGAACTGATATTACACAGGAGATGATACATGGCATTACAAAAATAAGGATTTTATATTGGTGACTAAATTAATTTATTATTATCTAAAGTTATTTGAATTTAGCTATTGAAAATGCTGTGGACTTCTGTGAACCCTCATTAAAATGTTGCCTTTTTACTTTCCGTTACCTATATATGAAATATATAGTAAGGGGAAGTATTGCAATCATTAAAATTTTCGAATTCGAGTTTTCAATGGAAATGCACGTTTCAAGGTCCCCAGAGTCCAAATAGCCTAGTCTCGTCTCGCAAAATGGTCTGTGTGTCTGTATGTGAACATCCTAGCTCAAAAATAAAAAGTGTATGAAACCTAAATTACGTATTTATGGTAGGTATATGCCTGTGATGTTACTGCAACTTTTTCATCAAAATCGACTAACTGGAAGTCCCACTTTATATCATAGATTTTACAATTTTCTTGAAAACAAACAAATGAAACAAGTTCCTCTAAATGAAAAAGATGAAATCAGCAGCTACTCTCACTTTTCCATCTCTTGTGAAAATCTGATAAGGATTTCAATCTTCCAAGTGAAGAGTTGGGTGTTGGAGAGGCCATAAACATTCCAGAATCTGGACCCTATGACATAGTGGGGGGGGGCTCAAACAAACGACAGCTCTGCAAACACTCCACAAAATCAACTAGGAAGAGATTTTATGGTAGGAAGGAGAATGGTGACCTATACCAGGTACCTGCAAGATGAATTTTTCGGAGGGTTTCTTGTTTTAAGGAACTCGGTTAAATGTTTCTGAGGGTGTATATGATGTACAATGTGTGTGATAACTTGATTATATTTGAGATAACTAATAAGTGACAAAAGTGAATTCATGCAAATTTTCAATTGAAATTACCTCTGTCACAAAGTTATGGGGTAAAATTGTGACAAAAAAAATAGATTTTTAGCTCCTCACGAGTGTAAAATTTTAATTTCCTCATGGAATACATAACAATCTTAGATGTAGGGCTATTGTTAAAACTAGCAGAATAGGAAAATAAATTATCTTGTGCACCAGAAATCATGAAAACCTAAAAAGTTGCCACAAAGTTACTCTATCTTACAGTATGTTAAAAAGATTATTATTATAGGGTTGTAAGGGAAAGTTGTGTGAAGCGCGACCTGCTCCAGATTTTTTTTTAAGGAGAAGTTGGTCAGGGGGTACGGTCAATGAAGAACACACTAATAAGTGTAACTTATTTTATTGTGTGTCAACGTTTCAGTCGTAAGTTTTTGCCTATCATCGGGGTAGAGAGGCGTAAATTGCCCTATTTTATTTTAGTTCTTATTATCAATTCTAAAAATAGTTTTAATAAGTAAAGTAGCATTGTCTTATAATTAAATTAAACCCAATATAATACGTTTATCAAGTTATATATACTTTTATTACTTGCATTTACTGTATATGAAATATATAACCAATATGGGAAAGTATATTGTTCGTTAAAAATTTCCAATCCGAGTTCACGTTTTAAGGTCCTCTGAGTCAAAATAACCAAGTCTCGCAAAACCTGTCTGTGTGTATGTGAACAACCGAACTCAAAAGCGAAAAGTTGTATGAAACTGAAATTACATATTTAACGTAGATATGTATATACTTCGGATGTTACAGCAGAATTTTTGCTAAAATAGACTTACCAGAAGTGCATCTTTATATCATCTATTTTACAATTTTCCCGAAAACGGCTCTAACAATTTTGATTAAACTTGCCTAAAGTCTTTTGCTTAAAGCCCTTTAATTTTTCATATATGTAGTACGTCACTGAAAAAATGTAGGGAAAATAATTATTTATTTATTTATAAATAGCTCACCAACAGGCACAATGCCCATTGTGTAAATGCACAAGGTCGATTGTTCGGATGCACAATGCCCATTGTTCGAATGCACAATGCCAAAGGTATGACGAAAATAAAATTTTATTTGCGCCTTATTCGAAAAGTAGACATTTTATGGTGAATTGTTTTTATAATTATTTAAAAGGTTATTAAATTCCAAACAAAACAAAAAGAAATCATCGAAATCGGACCTGTGTAAACAAAGATATAGCTTATTTGAGTAAAATACCTTAGCACCCAGCTATTAGATGAAATCCCGAGTGTGTCCGACAAGCAGACGGATGCGGCCGAACTCCCTCCTCCTCTTCCCCCACCTACACCAACATCGTGTTTTTACTCTCTGTTCAACTCTGTTGGTAAGTTCTTGCTTATTATTATAACACGCTTCACGATAATTATCAAAGTGTGGTAAGTGAAAGTTGTGTGATGCACGCACCACATCAGGTTTTTAGGTCATTTTAAATGAATCATGTAACCATATATTCTCACAGTAAAAAAACAACAGTTTGTTGGGCAGTTCAATTTGAGTTTTTCTCATAGCTCATTTTAGAGTTGGGCTATCATAATAGGGTGGTTAAATTTATATAAAGCAATGGAAATAATGTTTTTGTCACATTGAATGGGTGCACCTAATTTTACCTTTATATTTCTGTGTAACGTTTAAGGTCAAATTATGACATATGTTTCAACTTTTTTTTTTTTTTTTTTGAGCTTCAATTTATCTTGCTGCCATCTACTTTTTAGATAGTAATTTATGCCTGTTAAGAGTGTATTCATACCGTTACTAGTATTGATGGGAAAACGAGTCCAGCAAATAGGCCTATTGGTCCCTTTTGCCAACAACAGGTAGTTAACCTTACTTAGAGGTTGCCACCTTCTCTTAACCAGATTGAGAATGCCAAGATTCATTCTCAAAATGAATAATAACTGACCTGTTTCGAAGTGGGTGCTCTGAACTCTCTTCCCAACACGCTCAGGTCATCATCAAGATTTTTGATGAAATTAGGATATTTTTGAGGGTAGGATATTTTTCACTTCACAAAGAGGCTTTTTTATTACACTCTACAGACTTAATTAAGCATACTTAATATTTTTTACATAGTAACTTTATTTTTAATGTGATCTTTAATAACCTCATCGTTTATTTACATGTATACTCTGTTATTATTTTGTAATAGCAACCTTAAATTGCACAAATAAAGGCAATTTCATTTCATTTCAATATAGATGCAGTCATACGTTACTGCTATATTTTTGGTGAGTTAATTTATCTAGATCATGGCATAGAGTTGTGTATATTTCATTTCAGTTAGTGCTTGGTAAATAATTAATACCTTTTTGTATAAGTTGCATGAAGATTAGTACTTATTGTTGAGGTTATTTTTTGTCTTCAGCTTTTTGTGTAGGTTAATTTTACAGTTCTGAAAGTGTCTTAAGTTGTTATTGCGATAGTTATAAGGGATTCTTTGTTGCATAATTGGTTTATGCTAGTAAAAGGGAAGATAGGTCTGATAAATGAACTTGGGTCCAAATAGATGGAATAATTACTCATATTTTTGTGTTCAGTGTTTAGGGGAATTACATTGCAACAACATTTAATTGAACATTGTAGGGTGGAAATTAGTCTAAACTATAATAGCAGAATAATCTATGAAGTTGGCTTACATGACACCTAAGTCTTTCAATTACTGTTTTTATGTTTTCATTGTTACAAGTTTGGTATACATCTTTCAAGAATGACATGAATTTATCTGTATTGTTTTTTTTTTTTATTTATTTGTTTTTTTTTACTTTTTTGGCTCAAGACTTCCATTGAAGTCCTATACAGCCCGATCTGTATTGTTATGTGTTCTTCACTTTGAACTTCTGAGTCTCATTTTGATAAATATCTTTATGATGGTATGTGGTGCATTACTGTTAAATATGTTTTTTCTATAATTAGCAAGTCCATCAGAAATGATTGAATAGCATTAATGTTCAAGATATTGAGTTTTTTTATTGTCATAGTACATTTCAATATGGTTTATTGCTTGTTTGTTTGTGCTAACGTCCTTATTTATGCAACTAGGATATGAAGGACAGGTTATCAAATTGATATTTTTTTGTTATATCTATCAAGCAGGTTTCACATAGTTTGATAATGTTAAAAGTTATGTTCTATAACTATTTACCTTTATATCATGATGTTGAGAAGGTGGCTTTAGTGCTATACGATAACTTTATAATAATATAATTTTGGAACACATGTGTATGCCAGAATATAGACAAGTTTCTTATTTTTTTGTTAGGATACACAATTGTCTGGAGTTAAGTCAAGTAACTTAGTTTCTTAATTGTTTAAATCAATTTGTTAAATATTATTATTATTATAGCTTGATTTTTTTTTTCATATTATTTCATTCTAAGTGGGTTCATTGAACATAATCAGTTGAAAGCTTATCTTCCATACAAAGAAAAAATGAGTAACATATCTAAATCTTCTAAATTCAAGCAAGCTTGCTTAGAAATAGAGGAACACTTAAAAAAAAATGAGGTAAGTGCATCATATCTCATTATTATTAATAAATTATTTTGTAAAAGCAATTTTAATAATCATGAATTTATATTTATAAACGTTTTTCTTGATAAATATAAAATGGACTTATATAATGCATTCAAATAACTTATTGAAAATATTTGAGATATTAAATGTTTATATACTATCATGTGTTTATATATAGAATAATTAATAATCAATTAATCCTATTTCATAACTTATAGTTGTAATCTTGATGTCCTCAATGAACTTTCTTAATTCAGCAGAATTATTAAAGATTATAATTTTTTTTTGTGATGACTATAAACTTTCATTAAGACGACCGATCTTTTTAAGTTATAATTGAAAATTTTTTTTACATCAATGCATTTTTGGTGCAATAATGATTAGAAATACTTAAATTACATGAAAATTTGAACCATGTTAATTGAAAAAGACTCAGTAATGAATATTTACTATTTTATATGCACAGACGCTTTGGCCTTCTTCGGAGCTAGGAGAAGAGGATGCGAGAATAATATAAGAATGGAAAATAATAAATATAATGTTATTGCAAGGTGGAATATGACAAAAAATAGATAAAGTATATACATAGAAACATAAGAATATCGAAGTTAAACAAAATAAAGTTGAAATCATAAATAATGATACATGCAATGGGATGAAGTATGCATGGCAAGGGAGGAAGAAAACATTCTGTTTTGTTCTCATTTACATCTTTGACTCCTCTCCCTCCCCTTACATCTTTCCATTACATGTAATATTATTTATGATTTTAACTTGTTTGTTTTGTATAACTAACGAAGATTTGATGATTGAAATTTCAGTTATTTAATATTAAATAGATTAATATTAAACACAGAACATCATAAGAAATTATGAATAGCTCTTCATATTCTTAACATAATTAGGTTTTGTACCTTTGCGATTTTCTAAAGGTTGACCTGTTTCACGCCAGCAGATTCTCATACTGGTATCCTATATACTGCTGTCATAAGGTAAAAGGCCTTAACTCCAAATAATTTTTTTAAATACATTTTCGTATTGTGCCCGAGTTGCTCTTAAATCTATGCCTTTTTATGACATTAGAAATGCCCAAAACCAATGATTAGGATCTAACCATTGGATTTCGGTCTTTCTAAGGTCATAAAAAGGTGTAATTTTTGGAGGAATTTGGGTACAATACAAAGATGTCATTTAAAAAAATGATCTGGAGTTAGAGGCTTGTAGCTTATAACGGCAGTATAGCAGTTGTGCTCTATCACTTCATCATAAATGGTTCTTAGAATAACATCGCATTACTCTAGCTGAGTTTTTTAGTGTGTTTACTTTCTTTAATCTTCTGGTGAGTTGCATTATCAGTGTGTGTCTTCCAAATTAATCTGTTGTCAAATGTTTCTTGTTGTCTATCCGTTAAAATGTTTTAGAATACAATCTAGTGTTTAAATTCGGAAATTGATTGTTTATACGAGAAGACAATGATGGAATCTTAACTTAATTTCAGTACCGCTAGAGAATAAACTGTACACTACTGGCGTATACCTGGATGTAGTTCAAGCCTTCAACAGGATTTGGCATAGTGGATTAATTTTCAAACTTAAGTCTTTTCTTCCTTCTACTTACCACCTTATCCTTCTCTCTTTTCTTTCCATCAGGTTTTCTCTGTCTGACAGGATGTGTGTATGTATATATTCATTAATTTTTATATCGGATGTGGAAGGTATTTCTGAAAATATCTTTGTTTATCAAAAAATATAAAACTAATATAATCTAAAACTGCAGTTATTAATTAACTTTATTACTACTGCTACTACTTGATGGCGCAACAATCCATTACTGAATTTAGGCCTCATCCAGCTGCCTCCACTAGTTGGCTCTATCTTGTGCTGCAGCTGTCCAGTTTCGGGTGTCCAGAAGAAATCTAACAACTGCTGCCACTCCATCCAGCCATCTTTTTTTTGGCCTTCCAACTCTGCTGGTCCAATGCAGGACCCCTGTTATAAGTTTCTGATTTACTGAACTTATTGAGATTCTTCTACTTCTCTCTTGACTGAGATCATTTTTTTTAATTTACTTCAGATCCCATAACTCTCCATTCATTGGAACCTGTATTCTCGAGCCTCAAATTATTAAGCCAGGTTTCCTCCACCACCGGCTGTTATTGAGTTTTGGCTTTATTTACGACCAGACCGAATCTTCTGGCTGCCCTCTCAAAGTTGATTAAGGATTGTCTGTGAATGCTCGGATCCAGCAATAATGTCGATATCATCGGCGTATCCCAGTAGTTTAACCAATCGATTGATGATGGTCTCACCAACCTGAATTTGGGATTACCTGATGGCCATATCTTGTGTTTGATTAAATAACAGATACTGTTTTATGTATTAATTTTTTTTTTTCAGTTTCAATATAAACTAGTTTTTGGAATATTAAAAAATATTACTGTACCAAAAATTGATTTTTATTATACAGGTTGTCCCCCCCCCCCCCCCAAAAAAAAGGATAACTTTTGGGGATTTTATAGCAACTTTAACGCTAAACAAATGAGTATGTGTCAGCATATGAAGACGACAAGTTTTCAGGTTAAAAATTTGAAAAAAAAAAAAAATTCGACACTTTTTAGCTATCGATGAAGAAATGACTCCTTGCATTAAAATACGGATTGAAACTAACATGATAAAGAATTATATTTGGTGTCGAATGAGACCAATAGCAGTTTGATCGATCAAACACATGATTTTTGGTGAATTTTTGGCGTTTACATGATTTTTACATTGACTAGCGAATACCAAATTCCAAACCAACTATCTATTTTTAGCAAAATTGGTTTGAGGATGTTTTGCAAAAAAGAAAAACATTCTAAAAACCGACGGACTTAAAATCAAATTTACTCAGAAAGGTAAAACTGGGTTTAACCACAACATATAACTTTATTTTGAAAATCATTTGAACTCCGACAATTCACCAACGATCTTGTGCTTGATATATCAAGCTGCTAATGGTCTCAGTTGATGCCAATTCTAATTCTCTATTGCATTTGTTTCGTCCTATTTTTTTTTTTTTTTTATACAAAGGGTCGTTTCTTCATTAATTGCCAAAAAGTTTCGAAAAGCGTATTTTGTTCAGCGTTAAATTTGCTATAAAACCCGCAAGGGTAATCCTTTTTTTGGGGACACCCTGTATAGGAGAAATGTTATTATAGATTGTGAATTTTATTGTTTTAATTTAATCTGATACTATTTTTACATAATATTCACACATTTTAAATTACATTTGAAGATATCCTTAATTTGTTGGAAACATCAATAAAATGTTTGTGAAAATTTTCACATATTTTTCTTTAACTGATAAAATACTACAGGTCTCAAAATTCAGAAATAATTTTCGATATTATATCTATGTATTATTTTATAAAATAGAGATCAAATCAAGTATTCATTGTATGAAGAATTTTTTTTTTATGTAGTGAAGTGTATATTTTTTCAAAATAACATAGCAGTTTTTTTTTGTTAATACAGGCTACCACAGAAGATATCAAAATTGAAACCGTATTAAATTCAGACAGAATAGAGGCAGAAACAAAGGTAAGTTGTAATTTGTTTAGTAAGAATTTAAATTCCTATCATCTGTTTAGCTAAACTTCTCTCAACAGTCTTTACTAATTAAAGTGGTGTAGATGGTAATATTATTGAATTTAAGCATTTATAAATTATAACTATGACACACTAAGTAGCCCTGAAAATTCAATTGGCAGGAGAAAATATTTTTAATTTGGAAAAGTGAATAGTTCTTACTCGTTTTACAAAACCAATGTTGTGAAACATTTTTAGATTGTTACTTCATTTAGAATTCTTAGTAACTTTTTCTGCTATAAGTAAATTTTCACAAAAATCCTTTAGCTTTATTACTAAAGTATGTTTCATTAACTTTAAGATTTAGTCCATTAAATTATTGTTTTGTTTTTTATAAGATTAATATCTGAGATGGGTCTAATCAGCTGTTTAGATATCATTTTAGTCCACTATACTATTCCTCTAAATCTTTTCTATTAAATTAGCAACCATTACTATTCAAATCCATTTATTATCAAGGTGGATATGTCTAAAGATTATCCATAATTCCAACAATGTTTTAGAATCACAAAAATTTTGCTGATCAAATGAATGAAAGAAAAAAAACAAAAAAAAACTAAGCAATAAGAAGGAATCAAATGACCCAAAATATTTTATTTAAGAAAAGAGAATTATTTATTCACAACAACAAAAATGATATATAGTTTACTGAACCTCTTCAAATGTGAAATTTCATTTTTTTTTTTTTTTTTTTTTTATTAATGAACATTGTATATTTTTAACAGTCTTCAGTGATTGAAGGTGAAAACATTGGCAATCTATATCCAAGGATTAAGCTTCACAAACTTCATGGGATTGAGGATTTCCTTCCCCTTCCTGATATCCCCAAGGTATTTAGAAATATATTGCTATTTGAAGTTAAGACTTTTAGTGTTATTTCTATTGGTTTTAAAGACCTTATAGATTTTTGGTCACATTGAGCAGCTTGTTATAGTTTATTATAGGAATGGAATAAAATGAAAATAAAATTTATTATACATTTAATAGTCACTTTTTTTGGATACTCCTAATTGTAATTTCTTCAACATAGGTGAATCCAAATACCACCTCAAAACTCGTATCTCCCAACACAAATTATCTATATCTTCCCGTTACCCTACTACCTCCAATGTATCTGAACATGCTCTACTCCTAAACCATTCCTTTGATTTTGATAAAACCTCTATCCTAGCCACAGTTTCTAACCATAGAAAAATAATAATTTTTGAATCCATTCACATACACCTTGAACCTAATCCTGTAAAGTCATGAAGTAGATAAGCACTATATTCCCTCACCTGTGGACATATTTTTAGTTTATTAAAAAACAGTAAGTTTTATTACAGACTGTTCCTACCCTATTTTTATATACTTTTGGCCCTTTTCAGTAATTTCTTTTTATTTGGCCTACTCTCTTAATTACTTTAAGCATTTTTCCAACATTTTATGTATATAGGGGAGACTGTTGTACCTTGATCATATTGTACCTTAGATCACCCGTCAGTTTTTTGACAGGGACTGCAATCTACGCAACAAAACTATGCTAAGACAAAGTTTACCAAGTAAAGTGCAAGCAAGCGGGAGGGTGGCTGTCAATGTACTATTGTTTTCATGTAAAATAAAAATTTAGTTCAAAAAGTAATAACTTTTGGTTTTGCTGTTTATTTTTTTAAGAGTTCACGACTGTATTTTGTGATTTAAATCACGTTCTTTCTGAATCACTGCTTATTGATGAGTAATTTGTTATGCCATATTCCAGTTTTAAACATTACCTAGAATGTTGAGGAAGTTCAATTTGAAAAACATTCCTTCATATATCTTGGATCAAAACAGCATCCCTTATCACAAATTCATGATTTTACAATTATTTCATTATTTGTTATACTTCAGTATGCTACGAAATCAAAGTGGGAAAAAAATTGATCCTGAGTAAATGAATAAAAGCAGTTGAAGCTGTTAATGGACCTCCAGAGAAGAGAATATTTATAAGAGAAGCTTGTAGAGTTTTCAATATTAAATTTGGCACACTTAAGAATAAAAAAAGCGTTCTGTTAAAAAGTTGTGTTTTAACAGTGAATTTGAAAATAAAGATGTGGATTTGGTTTCAGAAGATGAAGGTGATATAACAGACCCCTTGGACATAATAATCCAGAAAATAAAGAAGAAATCAATTTTGAAAGAGCAACATTTGACTTTGTATCAAAAATGATTTCCAAAGATCTACATAATTTTGAATGCTAGATTAAATAATTTAATCTAATTATTTAAAAAACGAATTGGAAATGGCAGCAAATTCATGAAGGAACCCAAAGAAATATTTTATGTAGAGGAAGGTATTGTGATAAAACTGGCAACCACGAATGGAGTTCCTATTGTAACTTCTTATACACATGTATGCCAATAAAAATTTGGTTATCCTTTATTACAATCTTATTATTTTTTGTAATGAAACAATAAAATATAAATTTCTGTATAAAAATGTTGTTTTTATATACAGTATCTATAACTATTAAATATTTAAATTCTCAAAAAATATAAAAGTAAATTATTTTGTAATTTAATTTATCATGGAATATTAAACCCTTTATACTTTATAGTCTGGCTCATTTTCAAGTTGATCTCCACAAATAATTAATTTGGTGATCGCTCTTATCACATTTACATCTTTTCTATTTATTATTGTTGATAATTCCTCAAATATTTCTCCATACTTCTTCGTATGTCCCTCTTCCTCGTCCATAATTTCTAATTTTAAGGTTATTTGCTTCCAAAAAATGGTGTTGATTTCAAAGGGTTTTCGTTAGTTATTTTGTAATTTGATTTATCAAGGAATATTAAACCCTTTTTAATGTAAAACTGATAACCTTGAATGGAAGTTCATAATGCAACTTGTTGTACACATATATACAAATAAAAATTAGGTTATACTTTATTCCAATTTTTTTTTCTTTTGGTTATGAAACAGTAAAATACAAATTTCTGCATAAGAATGTCTTTCTACATAGTATCTACCTTAAGGTGCTTTCACACCTTGGCAAATCAAGCGTGTAAAGGGGATAGTTTTGCTTGGCTTGTCTGTGTTTGAATCCGATCTGGTTCTTGCGGGAAGCACTAGTGTTGCATCCACATATTGGTGTATTTTTTTGGTGTTGTATTATTGGTATATTTTATAATTTATATATTTTTATAATTTTTCTTTATAAAATATAATCAGTTTAAATCGAACAAAAGTTTGAATGACCGGAACGGTAGCATGTGGATAAGTTAGTTTGCTAAGCTTCTGTTAACCCCCTTTACACATTTGCTATTTGGTTTGGCATTTGACTTGCCAAGGCTTGACAAGGGTGTGAACGCACCTTTATAGAAGGTATTAATAACCCAAGGTACGATAGAGCATGATTAATGGTATATTCTAGAAACACTATTAGAACATTATGGTATTGTACCATTGATCACGTATCAATAAAGTATTAATATATTCTTTATTTTATAAATGTTTAATATTTAAATTCTCAAAAAAATACATAGTGTGTTGGTATTAAGAGAGACTCTTTCCGCACTTATATTATAAAAATATATAAAAGTAAACTGTGAACCAAGATACATCAGTCTCCATATATATATATATATATATATATATATACAATTTAACGACGAGTTAAAGTGGCTCTTCTCCTGCAACCGTAGACAATATTTCCTCGGATCTTTCCTTATTCCAAACTATCACCACCCACCACCCTTCCTGCATCTACAGCCTCCTACATTTCAAATCCTCGGTCCACGCACTGGAAACAAGATCTCGCCTTTCTGGCCTCCATACTCCCTCCCACAGAACCAAAACATTCAAACGTTCCTTTCTCGCCCGCTCCTCTACCCTTTGGAATTCCTTTCCTTCTAATATCCGCCATGCTTCTTCTCTATCCTCATTCAAATCACTCCTTTTCCAATACCTTCTTTTTCTCCAAAATGATGCTCTCTAATTGCGAAATTTCAGTTCAGGATTAACATCTGGATCAGAAGTGAATAATAGTTTTTAATGTACAAACTTCAACTTTGTTAAGCAACTCATTATTTTTGTATTTTTCATTTTCTCTCTTTTTTCTTGTTTTTTTCTCTTTATTTTTTTTTTGTTCAAATTAATTATAATTTTCGAGAAAAGAACTTATTTTATTTGCTTAATTATTTTACTGAAAATATTGTAAACATTAACTGATCTGTATTTTGTAGTCTTATGGCCAGATATTATTTCTGTTTTATTTGTTCAACCATGTTATTCTTAAGGGACCTAGTCCCAGAATAAAGTTCTTTTATCTATCAATCTATATATATATATTCCCCTTTTGGTTACTTTGAGATTGTTTCTACCATTTTACCCCTCTTCTCCACTGTTCCCTTCTTTGTTATTCCATAGTCATCGGTGCTGATTGCTGCTCATTCCTGCAATCCTCCATTTGGTTCATGGAATTTAGTGAATTTAATTTAATATTATTTGTTTATTTAATTATTGTTTTATATAATTCTCATTTTATATTTGTACCTTTGTTAGGTATGTATTTTATTATGAAGGATGTCCTGTGAGCAATTTGTCAGTAAAAGAGAGGGATAGTCTACCAAAAATGTAGTTCAGCGCCTCCAACCACACCTTCCTGTCTCAATCCATTGTTGAGATATGATGTTTTAAAGGGTTTTCCGAGAAAACCACGTTTTTCCCCAATAAAAGTCCAAATTTCTCAACAGTAACTGGGCATTTTTCAACTTTTGTCACCAGTGTCAGAATCTATTGTGAATTTCCAATAAGATAGCAACCAATTTGTAAGAAAATACTGAACTAAATTTTTGGTCGACTATTCCTCCCTCAAGTACTGTAATTTACTCCTGAAACGCCCTTTATATGATGGATATTTCATTATTTACCCAAGGGACCCAATTCGCTTCCTTGCCCTTAGGCCTCTAAATGCCTAGTTATGCCCCTGGTGATCAGTGTAAACACATAAAAGCTAAAGATAAACGAGTAACTATATTAGTTAATACTTCTTCAGTTACCTGCAGAATACTGCACAGAGCAGGACTACATCACTCGATGCTTTCCAAGCACGCGTATTAGATAATATATAATTATTATTGTATGTACATATTGAATGATTAAGCTTGATTTTCAATGTTAAGATTTTTTAAATAGAGATGAAATGGTGCTGGAATGCTTCTCAAAAAAATAAAATATAGATGCTTTGAGACTGTCTATGGTACTTTACCTAAATCAATAAGAAAAAAAATTAAAACAGTCTACCTACATCCGAATATGCATACATATTTTTCTTCCTTTTCCTTTTTTTCTTGTAAATATTAATATGAAATAAAATATTTTCATTTGGTTATGCCAAGTAAAGCTACAACCACCAAGAGATCGAGAAGCCTGGGGAATGCATCCCGAAATTCTCCATTCAAAAAATAGTCTAAGCGTTCTAAAAGGAACACTGCAACAACCATGCCTGACAGCTCAATAGAAACCCTGCATTTCAACACAAAGTGCTGCAGAGGAATTTTTTCATTTTTTGGCTTCACCCTTACCATGTATTATCAAATGCACCAATAGAAAATATGGAATCAGCACTAACTTCCAGAGAAGCTAAGCCGCAAAATTTCAGTGTTTTGCGGATTTTAGAGTATAATTTCACCGGTTTCAAAAATTTTTTTTCTATAAATCGGACGAGAATCTGTGTTTTGAGGATTTCTGGAACGGTAATCAGTTCTTTATAATTTCACTTGTTTCAAGAAAAATGTTTAAAATCGAACAAAAATTTTGGCTTTTTGGAGCAGAATTCGGCTGGTTGTAATTTCGCTCTCCAAGAAAATTTATGAAAAACGGGTGAAGATTAAAGAGTACTGAAGCTTTCTACAGCAGAATATTTAGCTCTAATGTCAGAATAAATAAAAAATTTAAAAATCAGATGAAAATTTAGGTGTTTTGAGAATTTCAGGGTAGTCCAGTGGATCCATTTTGGCTTATAAATGTGGAGTAATTTTGATTTTTAGGTATGCTTTTATGTATTGACCCCCTCATAAAAAAATCCAATTTTTCGACCTCCTACACCTTGTGCATTTTTCGCCGTTCAGTAACTTGCTTCTGGTGCATTTTTGAAAAAACGTTGCCATTGAAGGATATTGGTGGTGTTACTCAAGTGCAAATGAATAAAGAACCAACTCCATTGGCATTGCTGAATATGGTTTCATGGCAAGGCAAAAAAGCGGGTCTATGATGCTCCATTGTATGCCTTCATTGCGGATTTGAATCGTATGGTAATATACCAGATGTTGAAGATGAGTACAAAATGGAAGAAGACGAGTTTTGACGATAGTATTTTTTAGTTAGTATAAACTTGTATTATAATCCAGTTTCCAATTTGCAAATTTATGTTAACCACTTGTATGCCTGAGTTCACTGGTTCCCATTCTCTTACTTTCCTAAAAAGTTCTTTTTTCATTATAATGCCATCTCCTTTCTCAGCTCTGTTTCCTGGATGGATTTCTGAGTAGATTAATTATAAATAGGTCTTCCTGGGGAAAGTGGCACTGAGGTGTGTACAGTATGTGATGTTATGTCTGAACAAGTCTTAACTTTACAGTTCTGTGCTGTATATTTGCCTTACATTGAACTTGCGTGGGGGAAGTTTTATTCCCACTAAACTGGTACTTGGAATAGTCTCTGCTAGTATTGGGTCATTCTTCGAAAATAGGGAGATTTTCTAATAATTATCTTATTATTTCAGATAGCACTGTAATTTCGTTTTTTAACTTTTTATTGATTGTAATTACATCTCAGATATGTTGTCAAAATATCCGATCGTAATTGGTTCTCAAACGGAAGATAAAATATTCCAATTTTCAAAAGTGAGGGGGTGAGGGAGTGAGCATAGTAGAGTGAGGGAGGGACGATGAGAGAATATTGCAAGTAAATAATAATAATCAAATAAACAAATTATAGTGTTTTTTTTTTAAATATCTATTGTTTCAATAATTTTTAGTTAAATTGTTATATTATTATTATTATTGAATTATTACAAAGCGTATGAAATAAATTAATTTTAGCCTATTAATGAATCAACTGAATTAGAGACATATTGAATGAAATACAATTTTTATAATGATTAAAAAGTGAGGTGTGAGGGAGTGAGGTTTTTCTGCTTATTCATTTTTTACTGATTAGGCCTTAACTTTGGAGCCGTCATATTTACACCATACTGCAATAGAAATTCATCAAATATTTAACTTGCTTTCTCTATTCTATGAGCAGGTGAGGGAGTGTGGATCGCCAAATACAAAGCATGTTTTTTAACTCAGCATTTCACAGTCGCAGCATGTTAATGGATGTCTCTCAACATTGGTTACAATTTGGTTAGGAGGGACCTGGTAAGGCTTGCCAACTGTTTTCCTCAGCCGTAGAAGGCTGCTGGTTTGTTTGGCGCCCAGTTTTGAATAAAGTAAGGGAGTGAGGAAATTATTCTATGATGAATTTGTTTTTCTTTTCTGAAAACATTGAGCTTCTTTGCACACCTAATTTATTTTGAGAGCGATAGGTTAGGTTTTCTGGCTGCCAAACAAAGTTAATGTAGAAAATTCTAGCAATGAGACATGTGAGGGAATTGGGATTTTTATGTTTAGAACATGTTTACATTGGTAAAATTATTATTATTATTTTTAAATTACCAACCCCTGATAAAGTTATCTAAAGCCCATACACGATCAGTTAACTGGGAGTTAACTGTATCCATTGACAATACAGTCAATAGTTTATAAGTTATTACTGAGTTTAGGTGAAAAACAGAGGAAAATCACATTTCCTAGCTGTACTACATATGGTTATACATACATATGGTATACATATGGACCTCACGAGCAACAATATGGATAAGTTAATATGGACCAATGTTCCGATTCAACACAAAAAATTAGGAAATTAAATGTTTGTGATTTCTGAAGTAAGCCAAGTCAGCAATAGGAAGCTATCAGTCAACAATTACTCAATCTAATTAAGTTCCAATTCCACCGTCGTAAAGAAGACTAAATTCTTTTTAAGAAATATGCTTTGGCTTAACCAAATCCTTTGTAAGGGGCTTTTGGGTGGACCAATAACAAAAAGTTTTATTTTTTAAAATCATCCTTTAATTGTGAATGTTTTCCTCAGCCCACTGTTGGGCTACAAATACCACACTTGTAGTAAAATTTCTACTTTTATTGAGCTTTATTCATTTCGTGTAAATGAAGCCGAGGTTTTATTTGGGATTGGTCTAGATTTTCGGTCTTGATTTGCCATAAAGTGTGATGTGGTATTAGGTTTCCCCGACAAAGAAGTGTTTTGAGAATGAAATTTATTAAATTCAATTGTTTCTAGTCAATAAAATAACACGTAAATACAGAATTGTGAAATAGAATACAAAACATACTTAAAATAAAAATACCATGAACAAGAGAATAAAGTGATGACAGACGCTGTTTTTAAGAGGGCAAGGGTATGTAGAGTCCTCTCTTTTTCAAAATTTATTTTAATAAGGATATGTTTATTTTAAGTATGTCTTGTATTTTTTTTTTTGTTAGTGATGCGGTAAAATTATTTTATTCTCTTAAATATTTGAGCTTTGTTCAGCTTAATCTGTCAGTGTTTATTTTCAGTGTCGATTTCATTTCATATTGATTTAAGGATTGTTTTGGTTAATTTAACTAGAAACAAAGTGAATTTAATAAATTTCATTCTCAAAACACTTCTTTGTCAGGAAAACCTACTTCGAAATCACAGTTTCTAGAAAAACAGGAGCCAAATTTCAACCAATCCCCAAAGAAAAGTCGACTTCATTTATATAAAATTAAAGCTTAATAAAAGTAGAAGTTTCCATAGAACATGGTCTGTAATCCAGCAGTCAGAAAAACATTCACAAGTAAAGGATGATTTAAAAAAATAAAACTTTTCGCTATTGATCCATCTGAAAGCTCGCTTACAATGGATTTAGTTAAACCAAACTATATTTCTTAAAGGAAATTTTTTCCCATTCTGTAGGATGATGTCATTAGAACTTAATTACATTGAATAGTTTTTGATTTATCACTTCCTATTCATCAAAAAACATGGCTTACTTAAGAAATTACAAAAATTAAATTTCCTGTTTTCTGCATGGAATCTAACCATTGATTCATATTAACTATTGAGGCCCTTTTGAATATTTCCTGTGACATACTGGGCACTGTTTGTGTAGTTCAGCCAGAAGATGTAATGTTACTCTGTATTTTTACTGAAAAACATCAATCAATAACTTCTTAACTATTGATTGTATCATCTTGTGAGTGTATTCTCATTCGTTTCAGAAACAAAAAATCTATAAGAAATGATACTTTACTCGACTTACTTTGTGCAAGTCATTATTGAATATCCCACTGTCCATTTCGACCCTCCTCCAAAATTTGGACGGACTCGGCAGATCTCAATTTTTACTATTAAGACGAAGTTATGGCCAAAGTTTCATGAATCTATAAATTTTGTTGTTTCTTTTGTTTATTTTTCCTGTCCTAGAAGAAAGCTTGTTGACTCTCGAAGAACCATAATATTCATGGATTTATGTATTTTTATTTGTTTAATGATAGTTTAAAAATTATTTCAAATTCAATAATGGTATCCAAACAAATCACCTCATGCTATAGAAAAATTAACTATTAAAACAATTGATTAGGGAAATAGTTTTTAATTCAAGTAATAAAATTGCAATAATCAATAATGCACTAGGATAAAATATTTTCATTTAAAGTATCAATTAACGAATGCGCTAAACTCGTAAAGAATGATTAATTAAATCAAATGCCATAATTAGAAAAAATATTAAATTCTGGATATTGCAAATTTTAAATATTTTATTCTATGAATATTTTTTTCTTTCACATTAAACGAAAATAAAAAAAATTATAATGGGCCCCTTAAACATCAATGGAATCAACAATGAGATGTTCGAAAGTTAATCTTTGTACTTGATGTCTAAAGAATGTTGGTAAACATAAACGATTCTAGAGTAAGCTTGAAAATTTCTCACACTTATAGAATAGAATAAAATTTTATTTCAAATATTTACATAAACATATTATGAAAACATTATTAAGGGACTAGTCTCTAGACCCTTAAGCCGCCCGGTATTGGTTGCTTAAATTATTTTCGAGGAATTAAAAGAAACAAAATATAAAAACATATGTAATCGTTGCCCAGAAATTCCAAATATATATTATATTAATAAGAAAAGAAAAACATAACGACTCTTATCTTCTACACAATACAAAGTACACATATAGTACTTAATACATAATTTATAATGCATATTATTATTGATAATAAATTACAAACAAGTCAAAATTAAATTATTTTACTAACTTTTCTGTAAACCATGCTATTTTACAGTATTTTGTTAAACTATCCCAAATTTTACCATTTAAATAATCTATAACTTCATTATTATTCAATTGATTTTTATTAAAGCATTTTATTCGAAACTCCAATAAAAATAGCTTAGTTGCATATTAATTCTTAAGGAAAAACTGAAGCGTGGTCAGTTTTTTCATCCGACCAGGCTTCAGAAAATCATACTGGTTAACTGATCATGTAAGGTCTGCTTAAGACCATGCTTTTTTAAAATCAATGAAAAAATGTTGTCAGATGCATCAAAAAAGCCCAGTTTCTTCATGGGACTTTGATTTCCCGATTTCCAGTAATTACCCTAATAGTTTTGTCCTAGAATAATAATAATAACAAGGCCTAATGAATCCAAAGGTTTGATGCTAATACCACCATTAATCGCAGCCTACATACCTATGTTCACTGAACATTATCAAAATCCAAATCATCAAGATCAGCCTTAACATAATCCTCGTACCCACGTCTCATACATAATAAATGAAAGAAATTTATAGAGATAAAAAATAGATTACTTTTGTTTTTTTATAATATCTAATTTTTTTCATTACCAAATTAAATTAGGCATTGTTTTATTATTATAAATTGTGTCACATTTTGATTCTAGGGTGACAACAGTGAAGTAAAACGAGGTTTAGCTTCTCCCAAGAAAGTTACAAAAAAAAGGAAACTCACAAATTTCTCAGACCCAGACACCACTACCCCTCTTGATGCCATGTGCCAATCATCTTTCAATACTTCTTCTGAGCAATTCTCTAAAGAAGAAACCAGTATTCAAAGCTCTGATGAACATAGCGGTGAGGAGGAGGAAGAGGAAGAGGAACGTAATGTAAGTGAGGAAAGTTTAATGCTTTTCTTTTATTTATTCATGGATTCTGTTTTAATTTAAAAGCATAAGAAGTGATAAAATATTTTTTTCTCATTTTGAGAATCTTTCTTTAGCTTTCTAACGATTTCCAATCATAAACTGATTGATTTTTCTTAACGATTATTTATTGGGATTGATCTGGCTTATAGCATAATTTTTTTCTTTAGTTATTCAATTTCAATGCCTCTTGGACCTCGTGATTTACATCTTTTCATTGAGGTCCCTTGCCCAAGAGTAAAGCAAACTATTAGTCCTACACAGACGACTATTTCCAACAAATCAATTTATTATGTCCCTACTTAAGACCTGTAATCAATTAGAGCATATCTATCTGGTGAAAATTCCAAGTAAACACTAAATAGATAAACTAAACCTGATGAATAGTAAACAAAAACAAATTGCATATTGTTTGTTGACTATGGAATAAAATTATACTGTTACACATGCCAGTATGCTGCAAACATGCTAACCTTAAACTATTGTAACATTCAAATTAGTTTGAAACTAGTAAGAAAATAAAAAAAATAAAGTAAAAATGAGAAAGTATAGATATGACACATTTGGTAAGCCAATCAAGCATGTACAGTTCCATGCAATAAAAGTTATATAGAAAATATTAATTTTGTTCTAGGCAAGCTCATTTAGCCGAACATTCAATAGTTTTATTTTGTCAATATCACTAGATGTATGGTCAGGTTATATAAAAAACATAATTAATCACTTAATAACAGAAGAGAGATAGTACAAAATTACACAACCGCCTTTTATCCTGAATTTTACCAATTATGCTTAAGTACTTTATTTAATGTATAACATAAATCAACTAGCTTTAGCTAGTTATTTATCAAACTTATATGAAGAAACACATATCTCATGCAAAAGACAAATAACATTTAGTGAAAGATAGCGGTGTTATTTCCTGATTTAGTTATAATAAAACCAATTAGTAACTATTCACCCCCATTCATCATTCAAACAAAATTATTTATCATAAACAATATACACAACAAAAATATTAAGTACTATTTATGGAAAACGATAAACAGTAAACCACACTCCATATAACCTCATTTTTACAAAAGATCCTCCTGGGACGTGGCAAAGAAGGGTTTCCCATTCTGTAATATATAATAGCAATAACTTTTTTTTTGGTACAACTTTACAAGAGGGGTGTGTTACCACTGGTACTCCTGACCTTACCCGAAGGTCGCCGGACTAGCATACTCTTGCGCCTACTAACTGCTTTGCATTCAATTTTAACATTCGTATTCATTGCAATTATTAAAATTATTACTGCCTTACTTACATATTATTTAAAATTATTAGTGCTGTCGACTTCCGGTGATCTGGGGAAGTTGTAGTAACAATTTAAAGGAGTGATAATTTAAATTATGGTAAGGACCCGACCTCAACTGAAAAGGAACTTTCGGGGTTTGTTTATCTTTTGAGCGAGCGGAAGTCATCAGCTGTGATCTATTTAAAGCAGTAATAATTGAAATTATGGTAAGACCCCAACCTCAACTGAAAAGGATCCATAACTGTTTTGTTTATTTCTTGGGCAAACGTAATGAGCGGAAGTCGACAGCACAAATAATTTTAAATAAAATATAATTAAAGCAGTAATAATTTTAATAATTCCAATGGACACGAATGTTACAATTGAATGCAAAGCAGTTAGCACAAATGGCGCAAGAGTATGCTAGTCCGGTTACCTTCGGGTAAGATCGGGAGGAACAAGTGATAACGCGCCCCTCTTGTAAAGTTGTATCTTTTTTCTCTCTCTCTTATCATTCCCTCCAGGAGTTACCTAGTGGCAGATTTTTACTCCTCTCTCATTGTGACATTGTTACACAATTTCTATTATCTCCGATATTGTCCTTTACACTTATTTTATGCAAAACAAGGATTTGAGTAGCTTAGCCTTGCAAGAAAAGCAATATTTAGATAAATACTGTTAGCAATATACTTATAATAGTGCAAAGGCATTTCATGTATTATTTATGGCAAATAGATGGAATCATGGGCTAGTTATTGTCATGACCAGATCCATTTCTATATGCCAACCTCATCCATATGAGATTCATATCCACATGAAGTACATTTTATGCTAAACAATTCCTGCAGTAAATATTGAAATTGTAATGTGCAATAATAAAGTTACTGATTAAAATTCTTTGGCCAAAACCACATGACAAGTTTGGTGCCAGCACTCTCTTCGCCTCATGATTAGACCTTGCTATGTTTACACTTGACTTAAATCCAGAGCTGGTTTAGTTCACTGATAATTTTTTTTTTTTGCCTTTAGATTAATATGTAGTATCAGACCCTGTTGTATAATTTTCTGCTTATAATCTGCATAGCTAAACAAATATTTAATTTCATTCTTTTACAGAATGATTCTATTGATGAAGCAACTGATACTTCATCTGGCGAAATAGTGCCTTCCACTTTTAAAATTGGATTTATTGGACTAGGTGTAATGGGCAGAACTATTGTCCATAGACTTCTACAAGATGGACATGAACTTATTATCTGGAATAGATCTTCAGAAAAGGTATGATAACTAAATACTAGTTTAATCTATTTCATTATTATGTTGATACATTAAAATGATATAGGTTGCTTGTTTATATTTTATTTTAATGTAAAAATATTAATTTATAATATTTGAATTATTATAAGATCCAAACTTAATTGACTTTAGTTTTGTTAGTTTGAGAGTTTAAATAGAATTAAAACTCGTTAATTATAAATTTAACCAAAATCTTTTAAAATTTATATTATGTACTCTTGAATTTAATGTAACGAGAATAAGATTGAAATTTAAGTGTTTTATTTAAAACTAAGATTTGTCTTTAATGATCTAATTATAATCCATCATGCTCTCTGCCAAACATATTTTGTAGCTAGATATTCAGGCAAAGAATTTTTGAATAATTGTGTGATATGTTCCGCACTTTTGAAAAATCAGCAAGTGATAATCTGAGGGTGTAAGATCAGAGTTTTATGTAGAATATGGCTGTCTTATTTACTTATATTATAGCATATATTCTTATTTCAATCTAAAAAGTTTTTGAATTTTTTATTGAATCAGATGAGGTAAAAGTTCAATTTTGGGGTCAAGCAAGATGAGAGTTTGAGCCCCTTGCTATTTATACTATATATGTAAAAAATAGCAGCAATGTCTAAAACATGAACTAACAGGATGTTCCTGGGATGTTGAAACCTCCTGCCCCTGGTGATCTAGCTTCTTTTACATGTTAATTATATAGTTCTCATTGAGCAGAAAGTTACAGACAGCAGTGCAGCACCCGTAACAGCAAGATCCTAGAAGTAGAAAGGAAATCTATTTATAGGAAAGGAACCTATATTGTATAACGGAGGAGAGATAGAAGTAGTTATGAATTTCAATAATGTTCAAGCAGTTATGTACAGGACTTGGAAAGTAAACTCAGAAATTTCTCAGAGGATAAGCAAGGTAAACTTAGTCTACTACCAATGATCGTAAAACAAGAATGATCAGAAAAATGAAGCTCCACATCTTCAAGTCGCTATATCTGCCTATATTCTTGTATGGTGCTGAAAGATGGGTAATAATAGAAGCACTGGAGAGGAGAGTCACGGCTGTAGAAATGAGGTTTTGCACAGAATTAGCTGGCTGGCTCCGGTAAAGCTCAGCTATCTCAAGTGCAGATTTGGCTGGCTCTTAAAGATCTGAGTTTCTGCGTCATCTCTTTGAAGTACCTCCAGTTCATTGGTATGTGATTCCTCAAATCACACCATGGGAGCTGTCGTACAACAGAGACAATCACTGGGTCCCCTTAGGATTTATTCCAAAACACTATCGAAGAGGCTAAAGTCCTATTTCCTACTAAAATTTCAATATAGGGTAGAAACAATTAGGGACAAACTGAATTTCACATGTTTTATTAGTTATATAAACATACATCTCCTAAAAAGTCCTTAAGAATCCGAATGGCGAAGCATGTTCAAAATGGCACCTGAAGTAGTGGCATGGAATAATTTTTCAAAACGCTATAACATTGTTTTTATTAGTCTTAGAGACGTAAAACTACCTCTATTTGAAACAATTAAAATATCTTCTAATTTTATTTAAAACATTTTTTTACCACAAAAAGTGAAAAAAGAAAATGGCAAGAAAAATTCTTCATAATTATTGTCAGGATTTTGATTGGAAAGAAATTAGTTTAATGCAAAACATCCAGAAATAAATATTTTAGCATTATTCATAAAGTTTCTATTTCAGTGGTGGTTTTTAAACTCCTAAATTTGGCTTAAAAATCGGAATTTAAAGCGCAAGCCAGCAAATCCGTCCGGCTCCGGTCTACTTGCACTTCTATCATTTCATTATTCATTCTCTTATATATTTCTGTTATTTATTTCTAATAAAAAATAGTTATAACTCCTGTAAAGAATATTATATCTTCTATATACAAAATGAATTCACAATTAAATTTGGCCTTTGCTTTATAATAATAAATCACCAAATTTAATTTAGTATTCATCCTAAATGGAAAAATAATGGCACCAAAATAAAATTAAAATAAATCTGTGCCTTGGAACAAAAGAGCCAATGTCTAATTCTTAAAAATTGTAGTGACTGTACGAGTAAAATCAATGTAGGATGTGCATTAATTGTCAAAAGGGCGAATGTCGATTGGCAGTCCATTGGGAGTACAATGGCCCTTTTTACTATTAATGGATCCTACCCTGATTTTACTCCTGTAGTCACTTTAATTTCTAAGATTTATACATTGACCCTTTTTTGCTCTAAAGTGGAGAAATAACATTTTTAGAATTAATACTAATTTAAAATTAAATTAATTTTTTGCAATTGTTGAAAAGTTCCATCTTTTTCTTCATGATTTAGGATTATTTGGAATGTAATTATTAATCTCCTAAAGGACTGGGTGAAATGTACCTAATTGGTTTCATCAGAATCCTCGGTGTTCATTCGATTTTGTCACCAAAAAGTTCTAATATTTTCGTCATTTTATTCTTGGAATTCTTATATTAAGTTGAAAAATGGATTAAAGAAAATTATTTAATATGTGATAAACTTGTCATTCCCAATGAGAATGCATTAGTGGGAAAGTTTAATATAATTTAATTAAATGTTGTAAAGTTTGTGGTGACGATAGATGGAAAATTTGGCCCAAAAGCACGGTAAGTAATCCAAAATTTGTTCATTTAAATCGCATGGAAGAATATAATCGCGCCTCATCTATTTTGGCACAAGAATGAAAAGCCGAAGAGAAATCAAAGAAAAAAAAATGGGTAAAGTCGGTGAATTTGTACGTTTCGCAATAAAAAAAAATTATGGGACATTATGCCAAAATAAATGGTAAATTGTCATAGACTGTCTTTGCTTAGAATAGTGGAATTGGAGATTTGTTAGCGGCAGAAGGGAGATATTGAAATTGTTTCAGAGGTTTTTTTTTTTAAAGTTAGCTACTTCTAAATCAGCAGGGCGTCCTCTGGTCATTTAAGGCAGGATTCAAATAATAAGAAGCAAGTTATCTCTTAATCTCCTTTGATTCGTTTATTTTTTTTAATTTAATAAAAGAACTACCGATATTTTGAAATACCGATATTTCTGTGCCGAATCAATTACAATATTATTTTTACTAAGTTAATTTCCAGCAGGATATAAATACCAAGATACAGGTTATCTCCGAATCTTCCTCCAATTCATTTAGACTTTTTTTTAAATTATATAAGAACAAAAACGATATTTGTAAATATAAATATTTTTATTTGTATGCCAATATTATCAAGATATCGATATTTTTTTGTCGAAATCCCATCCCTGGAACGCAGCCGCTATAGATAGTAACAAAAATACATCACACCACACCACAAATTTTTCTGGTTCTTTGGGAGAGGGGATATATATTCCCATGATACTCCTCTCCTCCCCCCTCTGTGTACGCCACAGGTTGGTATTGAGAGCGAGAGCTGCTTGGAGCATGGATTTGTCTGTTCTCCCTTTTGCAAGGAGTATAGATCCTGGCATTAGGATTGGAATATCGAAACGCGATATATCGATACATCAGATTTAAAAACCGATATTTTCTATCGATATCTTAACATCTGATAGCGATGACATCGATATTTTACTACGATATATCGATGATACCGACATTTTAAAATATATTGTAAAGTTCAGTTTTTTGGAAAATAAATAAATTAACTTATTTTCACTTTTTTATATATATATTTGTTTTATATAACTTTGACTCTATTCTCAGGGTGGGTTACTAGACAATCAGGCACACACTCACGCAAAACTATTACTAATACAAAACATAATAAAACGTGAAGCATCAATATATCTTAAATTTAACACTTTCTTCTTTGAAGAACGACGACCGTGGTCTATGGGATAAAATTTAAGTGTGTTACCAAATGATGTGGATCTTGAATGTGGATGAAGTATTACGGGAGCTCTTAAGATGTCTGCTCCAGTCCCTGGTCCCACAACAATAGCTACTCTCCCTATGTTGTCCGTTACCCCATCCACAGGTTTCAAAATGGTGAACTTACATTTTGATTATCTAATACAAATGGACCATTTATTATTTTCAGAAGTTTTCATTTGATCAAAATCTCTTCAACTTCTTTTTATTTTCTTATATTAGATTTATTGTCGAAGTATTGAAAAATTGATCATCTTCACCCACTCGATCATTATGGCAGTGGTTCTACTGAAGTCCAAAATGGAGCCGCCATGTTTTTAAATGAAGGCGTCTATTTTGGTTCCATTTATGATGACAAACACACTTTGCATTATAATTTTTGATGATTGCAGTCAGGATAAATAAATGTATTATTATTTTCCTGAGAATCCCTATTTCCAAATACTAAATCCAATTTAAGATACCTAAATACAATTATTCACTACGTACATAAAATCTGAAAAAATGCGTATATTACATTTCTCTCTCCTTCTAGGTAAAAAAAAAATAATAATGATATTTTGCACGCAAATATTATTATTATTATTTTTAATTTTTTTCATCTTAAATTATACAAGTGAATACTGAAACATTCATACACCATTCATTCAAATAAACATTAATTCCCAATTGCCTCTGAGTTACTATTAATTACAATTTTTGATTTCCTTAAATACTAAATTCAAGTTTAATTTTATTCTTCCTTATCTTCTTAATTATTGATTTACATAATTTTTCTGACTTATCTCCAAACAGAATACAATTAAACTATATACAAACATTTTTTCAAAAACTATACATAAATTATATAAAAGAACAAATTGAGAGAAGATAGTTACATTTTCATTATACACAAACTAATTTTTGTTGAGATCCCAATAAGATGTGGTTCTATTTATCAAAAAACAGGATATTGTGACTAAATGAGAAACATTGTTATGCTTGTCGATTAGGTTTCATTTAACCAAAACCAAGGAAAATAGGAATGAGCAAGAGAAGACTGTCCAACAGAAAATGAGTAAAACAAAAATTTAATTGTAGCAAAAATAATCACTGTCATTGTTAATAATTAAATTTTATTTAAGTATTCTAGTTGAATTTGTATTACAGCTCTTGCGAGCAAAGCCTTATAATTTTTAAAGCAAACAAAAATTTTAGTTCTGCGCTGAGCACCAATTATTTTAAATTTCTATATTAACAAATAGCATCAATAGCTGGTTAACCTATCACTAAAACATGTAATGATTATTAAGAAAAAAGAAAATATGGATTCTCATATATGGTAGATCTTAAATGAGAATTTTGAATTATTATTGCAACAAACACACCATAAGAAAAACAAACAATCAATAAGGGTTGAAAGTAATAATTATTTTCAATTTAGGTCAAAAACTAAAAATTATTTAAGAGGTGAATATTCCTAGGTTAACTACAATTCATGAATAATCGATGATATGAATATTGGTTACGAAAAATCAACACCTAATAAATGAGATGTTTTTCTTGATAATTTAATAAACTTTTAAAATGTAATTCTTAAATATTTTTCTATCAATTAATTAAACATTTCTTATTAAAATCAAAATGGCGTTTACTTAATAACAATATTGAAGAGGGTGTTTTTTTTTTTGTTTTTTTTTAAATATTTCATGTTTATAAATCCATCATCAGGAATAACAGTAATAAAAACATAAAAATCATTGATTCTAACAACCAATTTTAAAGATATGAGACTATAGTTTTGTAAAGAAAAATAACTGTCTATTCCAACCCCCGGAAATAAAAATGTATTGATTTTTTAACTTTCTTTTTTAATTTTAAGCATCATAGAAATATCCCAAGTCTATACAAATTTTTCAATTTTATTTTTAATAAATTTCTGTACCGGGTCATGATCTAAATGCAATCCACCCGGGTCATACACTTTAAATGTGCTCCAAAAGCATAAGGGCTTAATTCCAAACATACCCTGTATAGGTGCATGTTTGATATATGTTAAAATGTGGGAAATATTCAAAATCTATAGAAAATCATTCCATCTATTGGTGGCAAACCGGGTGGCGTTATTGCTTAAACACTTTAATGGGGTATTAACTTGTGCATTGTATTCAAGGTTGGATTTTTGAGCAACAAAGAATCTGGCATTCCGACTTTCATCCTCTTTTTGACTTAGCCGCCCAATCTCATGTTTATATTGCGGTTCTATTTTCACAAACATGTTGCTTGTCTTATTTTCTTCCACGAGACTTTCATAAATTTTTCCTGATAATTCAGAGTCATTTCTATGAGCTACATTAATTTTTTCTGATGTTTCAGCGTTTTGTGAGCTCAATTTTAAGGTTAAATTAGTTTCGACCAATTCATCTTTAATTATTGTTAGTCCCGGTTCACATCTTTCTGGTATCACTGAATTATTTGTTTTATTCTCATTTTTTAAATTTAGTTCTTCATCACTTATAAAATTAAAAGTTTTAAATTCTTTATTTTAATTATCAACTTTTTTATCGAGTTCAAGACTTCTTTCATAAATTTTTTTATCGAATTCTTTTAAATCATTTTTAAGTTCCTGAAATCTTTCCTCGGCTTTTTTATCGGATTCACGACTTCTTTCCTCGAATTTTTTATTAATGTCATTCATCATAGACATTATATGTTTTAACATGCTGTTAGTGTCTAAATTTTCACTATTTTTATTAATTCCCGAGTCTGAAATGTTATCCCCTCTTATGCGTTGGACAACGGTCTCTTCCTGATTATCTAATAGAACTGCATCCCCATCGGATTTTCCCATAATCACATCTTTAGGGTCTCGATCCCCAGTCTGATTTTCCTGGTCCTTTTCCATAATTTTCAATTTGTAAAGAAAAATTTAACACTTTAAAAATTTCCGTGAGCTGCGTCCTGATTGTCGTGACCTAATTTTTAACGAATAAGGCCACGCGTTATTGGGCGACAAATATGTAAAGTTCAGTTTTTTTGGAAAATAAATAAATTAACTTATTTTCACTTTTTTATATATATATATTTGTTTTATATAACTTTGACTCTATTCTCAGGGTGGGTTACTAGACAATCAGGCACACACTCACACAAAACTATTACTAATACAAAACATAATAAAACGTGAAGCGTCAATATATCTTAAATTTAACACTTTCTTCTTTGAAGAACGACGACCGTGGTCTATGGGATATAATTTAAGTGTGTTACCAAATGATGTGGATCTTGAATGTGGATGAAGTATTACGGGAGCTCTTAAGATGTCTGCTCCGGTCACTGGTCCCACAACAATAGCTACTCTCCCTTTGTTGTCCGTTACCCCATCCACAGGTTTCAAAATGGCGAACTTACATTTTGATTATCTAATACAAATGGACCATTTATTATTTTCAGAAGTTTTCATTTGATCAAAATCTCTTCAACTTCTTTTTATTTTCTTATATTAGATTTATTGTTGAAGTATTGAAAAATTGATCATCTTCACCCACTCGATCATTATCTCAGTGGTTCTACTGAAGTCCAAAATGGAGCCACCATGTTTTTAAATGAAGGCGTCTATTTTGGTTCCATTTATGATGACAAACACACTTTGCATTATAATTTTTGATGATTGCAGTCAGGATAAATAAATGTATTATTATTTTCCTGAGAATCCCTATTTCCAAATACTAAATCCAATTTAAGATACCTAAATACAATTATTCACTACGTACATAAAATCTGAAAAAATGTGTATATTACAATATTAAAGCAAAATCTTGATAATTCATATCTCGGTAATTCGTATAAAAACAAAGCAATCCGGTTCCGTCGATAGTTCGTATTTACTTTCGTCTTCCAAGTACTGTAAACATCTTATAATTCGAATTTCCAAGAAGAAACTCTGGTTAACTCTTAATATTTTTAAGAGAGGAGAGTGAGTGAGAGGGGAATTGTTTCTATGAATTTCTGTCGGTTTACGCTTTTATTTTCTAATTGTCTCTCTTAAAAAAAAAAAAATTGTAAAAAACTTGTTACCATATTGTTAGTCGCCAACATGGATTGATCAGAGAAATTAAGTTTGTTCATGACTAGCAAATCAGCGAAACCAGCGTGTTTAAAAAAGATAACACCACCGATAGCCTATCATGCAAACAAAAAAGCATGGACCACATGTGAAATATTTGACGAATGTGTACAATCAGATATGGAATAAAAACCAGCGAAAATCTTTAACTGTTTATTGATAATTGTACGGCCCACAACAGTAATCCATCACTCAGCGATGTTAATGTTCCATTTTTGCCTCCTAACACAACCTCTAAGCTGCAGTCTCTAGACTTGGCCATAATTAAACGATTTAAGACATTTAACGCAAAGAAGAAGTGATGCAACTCTTTGACAGCATCGAGGATAGGAATCACCTATCTCAAAATGAAGAAACTATCATCACTTTCCGAAATTTCGCCTAATTTAACAATGGTTTAGCGGTAGCTAGGATCCTAACGGATGAGAAAATTTTAACTCCATTTGAAAATAAGACGAAGAAGAAATTGATGTGCCGATGATTAGTTCTAATATGGCGAAATAATACATCTTCAACGTGCGTCTTAATTTTAATTAACAATTTCCTTTATTCAGAAAACTCCAGCATCGTAACCCCAACATGGCGGAGGTCTAGATTTTTCAGACCTAACTATACTTCAAGCTGCGCATACCCACAACAAATAGTCAAATAAATATTTACTCAATAAATCGACTTCCGCGATTTGTGCTATAGAATGATTTGTATAGTTACATTTATTGTGGGTTATCTTTTTTCAATTCTGTTGGCATTTGTGAATATACTTTCAGTCAGTGGGTGGGATGTTTCTCTTGAACGAGCGTAGTGAGATAAAATCGATATCTGTAATGTAATCAAAGCAGTAATTATTTAAATTAC